>OY755235.1:3181513-3509098 GCA_963576725.1 Azorinus chamasolen
AGCCAATATATAATGTGACGTCATCATTTCTAGCATGGATATTCAACAGGGAATGGGTTAAGCTACCACTTGTGCAAATATGAATATTTATTTAACCCTTCGCTTGCTATTCACGTCAATATACCTACCTGTAAATAGTGAAGATCCAGATGAGACAGCTCCTGCAGGAGCTGTCTCATCAGGGTCTGCACTATTTACAAGTTGATTGTGCAACCAGTGCACCGCACAGCAGTGATTGCACAGCGAAATACTTGTACACAGTGAAGATATATGTAATTATACAACAGGGCATGGGTAAAAAAGGAGAAATGTGTTTTAGAATTCAGCAAGAGAAGGGTTAAGTGTTCTGATTAGTTTAAACATATTTCATTTCCAAATTTTTACAGGAAAAGGGGTTGGGCCACAAGTTCTACCGACTTAGAGTCGGCCCTTCCCCTACAGTTTCACAAATAATACAAATACTGTTAAGGAGAGAGAGAAAGAGAGAGAGGGGAGAAAAAGAGACAGAAAGAGAGAGAGAGAGGTAGAGAGAGACAGGTAGAGGTTGCTGTTTTCAGGTATCTCCACACACTCTTGTTAAGAAGAATCAAGATATAAATGAAAATACAGTGCTAAATTGTCCATCAGTGCATCTCTTTCAAATAGAGTAGTGGAACCTATTCTCGTATATACAGCAAACGTATTGTAAAACGGCCTCTCAAAACAATGTCTGAACTAAAATCTTGGTTACTGGTTACAGATTAATGATTAATGTAGAGTGAAAGTAATGCAGACAGCTACTAGAGGGGTTTTATACCTTACTTTCACCCGCGTCATTTTTTCATATAGATATGATTCAATGGTTCTTTATTTAGTGGCCGCTGAACAAAGGCTCAACTGTATTTAACATACACATACATAGATGAGCAACTAGTAGAATATCTAAGATGGGCAACATCATACATTTTGGGATAATAACGTTTCAGATATGCCCCTCTTAGACCCTGGCCTGGTTCAATAAGGTTTTATACTGCACCAGGGTTCCAGATAAGAGGGAGTAAATGGAAAAGTAGTAAAGTCAAGCAGGCAAAGCCACATGCAAGACGCAACCACCACCAAAACACCAATAGACAGCATGACACACACACACACACACACACACACACACACACACACCCAAACGCACACACACACACACGAAATGAACACAGAAAACACCAAAAGACACACAAGAACCAGGGACAAACGTTCCACAACATGAACAAACCACAAGCACAAAGACGCAAGGCAAACAAAAGGAAGGGTGACAAAGAGAGTACCGCCTTGGCACGGTCAGCAGCAAAAACACCACTGGGGGTTTAAACCGGTTTACGGACGTCCTAACCTCACACTTCTCTCAAAGTCACCCTAGCTTTACAAATATTGTAAATAAAGGTATCCCCGCTGGATAAATCTAACTTTTTTAAGTCGAACAAATCTAACTTTTTCTCGCTGATTTCAGCACCACTACCTATGGTGTCAGTACAGATCAGAATCGTCTATTCGAGACGATACTAATGAGCAGTGATATCACAGCATGTAGTGCATAAATAAAAATCGTAGTGTTTGAAATATTCTAACCATCCTGAACCCCATTCAGCATATGAGTTAGACAACAATAACTCTTGACATAGACACGCTAGGACAAACTACATATATATTAAGCTCTTCTACAGGAACAAACCAAAAAGAGGGGAAATACGATGAAGTGTTAAAACGTTTGGTTTCTTTTATAAAAGTTTGAACAGCCCCAAAAATCAAGCAGTTTTGTTCAAACGTGAGGTTCTCACTTCCATAAAGGAGAATGCTGCAATGAAACGGATGATACGGTCTTGTGGTCTGAAGTAGGGTATGTCGTACATTTATATAATTGGGACATTTAAAAAAAGTAATGATCAACGTTTTCAATTATATTTTCACAAGAACATACCTGTCTTGTTTTAAATGATTTTGAAAAAGGTGTTCGTTCAAATTACTACACTTGTTCCTTAATCTTGCATGCAGTACTGATAAATGTCTGTTTCCGACCAGGTAGTGCCCCGGAACTCTCTCTGGCTTTGATCGATATACTATATTACTTTTAAAAGATAAAAATGAAGGGACATGTCTTAGATCAGAGCCCAGAGAGTTCCAAAGCACTACAGAAGAAGGAATACAAGATTTCTGAAAAATTGAAGTTCTAACTGGCATCATTTCATAATTATCACGGTTTCTTAAAGGATAATGCGACATTTCACCAACTAGTGGAGGAATTATATCACTTATATACTGAGGGACAGTGTCGTGTGAGACCTTGTACATAAAAAGCAGTTTTTGGTTTTCTCGTCTCTTGGACAAAGACTCCCAGCCGCATTCCACGTAGAGATTTTCAAGGGAAACTGATCTTGTTAGCCCTGTGACGATACGTGCAGCTTCATTCTGCATTTTTTCTAAAGTATTAGTATACATATCAGGGCAGCCATCCCATACAGTTGAGGAAAATTCAAAAATTGGTCGAACATATGACAAGTATATTTGATTCAGAGCAGATCTTGATAAAATAAATTGTACTTTACGCATGATATTGATAACTTTAGAAGCTGACTCTATGATATTATCAATGTGATTAGCCCATTGACCATTTTTACTAAGTGTCATCCCTAAGTGTTTATGGTGGTCGACAAAGTTTATTATAGTGTTATCAAAGAGCAGTCTAGGTAAAGGAGATTGCCTTTTTAGAGTAAAAAGAATAGCTTCTGTTTTGTTAGGGTTAAAATTAACTAGCCATTGTTTTGCCCATTCTGATATTTTATTTAAATCATGATTTATTATACCTTCAATATCTTCTAAGGAACTTGCAGAGTAATAAAGTGAACTATCGTCAGCATATAACCTTGTTAAACTAAGTAATGAATCAGTTATATCATTGACATAGATGAGAAAAAGTAATGGCCCTAAAACTTAACCTTGAGGGACACCGGCATTAATTGGCATCAATTTAGATTCAGCAGCCTGTATTGTAACTTTTTGATGTCTATTATTTAAGTAACTTGAAATCCAGTTCATTAAATTAAGATTTATACCATTTTCATTTAGTTTAAAAAGTAAACCCTTATGCCATACTCTGTCAAAGGCCTTTGAAATATCACAAAAAAAAACATACAAGAATATTGATTATGTTCAAAGCGTTGACAGATATGGTGATATATATCAATAAGTTGATAAGTAGTTGAGTGATTTGGTAAAAACCCTGACTGGTATTTATAAAGCAAATTATTGTCTAAGAGAAAATTGTACATATGTTTAGAAACAATTATTTCTAAAACTTTTCCACAACAGCTTAAAAGAGATACAGGCCTATAATTTGAAGGTGTTGATTTGTCTCCTTTTTTAAAAAATTGGAGTTACTTGGGCAATTTTCCAAGCATCTGGAAAAATTCCGTTCTGTATAGATCTATTAAATAATATATTTAAAGGAATTGAAATTGATTTAGAACAATTTTTTAACATTTTATGACTTATGCTGTTAGGTCCACTAGCCATGTTCATATTTAAATTTAAAATAATTTCTTCTATTTCATTTTGGCTGATGTCAAATACTGAAAGTCTATTAATAGTTTTTTCATGAAATAAGGGAAGAGTTACATTGCTATCATCAACATTTGAGATTGACGTGAAATACCTATTTAAACATTCTGCCTTTTCTTCATTTGTTGTAAACCAAATTTCATTTCCATTAGATAAAGTTTCGCGAATTGGCGGAAAGCAAGCTGAAGAAGAATTACTTTTCACAAAATGTCTTATTATTTTCCAGAAACCCCGTTTGTCATTACATCCTAATTCTGCCAAGTTTGTTTCTAACGTATTATAAAATTTCTCCTTTGCGTGTTTCTTTAAATTATTAACTTTGTTTCTCAATTGTTTATATTTTAGCCAATCTGTTTGTTTTTTAGAGGATTTTGCTGTTTTTTTTATTCGATCTCTCTTTCTAGACATTTTTCTTATTTCCGAATCATACCATGGTTGGTCATCAGGCCGAACACATACTTGTTTAGAAGGTATACACTGTTTAATAAAGGACATAAAAATTTCAGTAAAAACATTACAAGCTTCGTGAATTGATCCATTATATAAGACATCCCAGTTATTATCACTTACTTTCTGATTTAGTAATTCAAAATTTGCCCTATCATAAAGCCATACAGTTCTTTCAAAACAAGGTTGAACATGATAAGAGAATGGTAAGATTATATATGTAGCACTGTGATCACTGATTTCACTGGGTACCTGAAGAATTCCTGCATCTGAATTTACTGTGTCTATTGGTGTATTTATAGGATCAAGAATAGCATTTTGACGGGTTGGAACCTTAATAACATTATGTAATGAATTTAGTAGCATTACATCTTTTAAATTATGAAAAGATGGATTTAACAAGTCCTCATTAAGATCTCCAAGCAAAATTATATTTTTTGATTTCTCAAAAGCTGCTTCGAGGTTTAGATTTAAATTATTAAAAAATACACTATCAGCAGTATTGGGGCTATAAAAGACACCAAATAGATAACGCTCATTTTTTAAAATAACCTCTACCCAAATTGATTCAGCACAGAATGTCTCAAGATCAGTAACCCTTGAGTGCACTAAGTCTTTGTTCAAATAAACAAGAATTCCACCTCCATGGTTTGTTCTATCTTTCTTGTATGGTTCATCAAAAGAGTTGGATAAAAACAATGATTCATTTGATATTAAGTTATCTAAATGAGTTTCTGTAAAACAAAGTATATTAAAATCAAGGAAATGGTCTCTGATAAAATCCAATTTGTTTCGTATACTCCTTATATTACAATGCATAACAGATAAGAGTGATGCATTGTCAGATATGTCAGGACCAGGGTTTTTTCCACGTCTCCAGCTTCAAAAAGTAGTAGCATGACAACCATATTAAAACTAATATTGTAAAATATTTCTTTTGAAAGACATTCCTTTATGTAGGGAAAGATGCAAATTTACAAACAGCCAAATACAGTATCTAAAGAAAACAAAAATATCATGATGCACCCGAAATCGTTTAGATACACTAAAACGTCTGCCATGAAACAGTCCAATAGATATCCTCCACGCATTTAAGTCATTACCTACATATGTATGTGGAAATAACACCACCATTAATTGAAAGATATCCATCTGGACCATTTCATGGCCAATGTATGTCATGGGAGCACCTGTATACCAAATTACAAACAAATTGTAACACAAAAACGCAGAAGAAGAAAGTAGGAAGAAACAAAGTAGAAGTAGAAAGAGAATAAGACATGGTTGAAATTGAATGGTTGTAAACATACTGTAATCAACTCGATGAAAAGGAGAATTCGATATTTTTGGTGGTACAAATCCTCGATATGGTTGATCAGAAACAAAAATCTAGATCTGTATTTACTAGTACTTATGAAAAAGATTAAAGAAAAAAATATATAAAAAAAAAAGAATAAATAAAAAAAAAAAAATAATAAATAAATAAATAACGCAGACGGTTAAACACCTTTTTAATTCTAGTTTTGAATTTAATCGTCGCTTAATTTTTGTTTAATTTTCAGTAAATTTAAGTTATTTATATATTCCCACATGCAATTTAAACCAGAACAAACAACTACACGCACGCCATGTCAACATACATACACTAACACTCACACACATACGCGCGTAAGCTTACACACTACAAAACACTAATCCCATGTACAGGTAAAACCTTTCTTAATCGACCATGCTGTGAAGAAGTTTTGTGAACACAAATAGCAGGCTGCAGCCCACTGCAGGTCTGAAGCGATGCACAATACTCCTACAGGAGCGTTCTGCATTACCCCCAATCCACACCCAGCTACAACTCCCCCCCCCCCCCCCAAATGTCCACTATGCTTCCTCAAAGCATGGCCGCCCAAGAAAGGTTTGACTGTATATACACCAAACCTCAAATCCTATTGTACACGCATATCCGGAGGCATTCTTACACACACACACTTAACCCTTTACCTCATAGAAGCGACTTTCAGCGGGTTTGATTTATTTACCCACTGTAGAAATTAGTTCAAATTTATACAGTCATGAACATATTCCATAAGAAATATTTTATATATTCTAGCAGGTGATAGTTTAAATGATAATTTAAAGCAGACTGAAAGTAAAGCAGAACGCGCCTTAAGGCGCAATTCTGCTTTACTTTCAAACCGCTTTAAGTGGTTACCTGTCTTTGTAACTAGAAACAGGCTATTGGGCAAAGGGTTAACGGTCAGAAAAAGTAGCAATTAGATTCCTATAATATTATATCGAAAAAGTCCAATGCAAGGTGTTGTTTCAATATCAATACTTTTGACATAATTATACAGGTACTACTTTGCACTAAGCTGTCGCCTTTATAAATCTATTGTTATAGGTTAACTGTTTTGAACCCTTTCCCCCACATCCAAAGTGAATTTCATCTACAGTAATACCTCCCTACCAGCCGCACTAACTAACATAGATATTTTGGTATTCAAGTCAGGTGGCTGCTCAAAGCAAGGTGAAAGCAAAACAGAAAGCTCCTTTATGAGCTTTCTGCTTCTCTTTCACACCGCTCCAAGCCGTCATCTGTCTTTCTTACAGTCAATTAGCCCGTTTTTAGTGGTCGCAATAGCGATGCTTCACTATATACCCAACTGTGTTTTAAGACAGGATAATGCAGCCGGTAAGATGAGAACAAAACCGAAAGCTCATTTTGAGATTTCGGCTTTGATTTCACCCCTTCCAAACCGCCGTTTGAATTAGCAGAATCAAGAGCCAAGACATTCTACGATCATGTGTGGAGGATAGGGTCAAAAGATCCAAGTACAATATCTTATCTCATTTTTGTCAGCTTTTTTAAACTATAAATAATAAGAAATCCAAGATCGGGGTACACTGTAAGTATAGTAGTTGGACCAGTCAACTATAAAGTAACCCTTTTGGTTGCTCTTAGCAATGATCGAAAGCGAAAGTATTGCCAAGACCAAACACAGGTTATATTATGAATATGTTACTATACACGGGAACACCGTCCATCGTCAGAAAAAGGTGTACTATTTAGAATTAAACATGTACGAAATCATTTCAGTATGTATTAAACTCGCTGAAGCAAAACAATTATGGGGCCAAATCATAATTGCAGGTGTGGTCACATTTCTCCCAGCGATCCATAGAAGTGACACTGGTAAACAGTACAGACTCGGACTAGACGCCGCATAATGAGGCGTCTAGTCCGATTCTACATCGAGCGCTTACAAGAATTTCCAAAGGCAAAATTCATAGTTTAATAATAATTTAATAATAATCCCATGGAAGTTGAAGAACAATGTCAAACACCACTAAATCTCCCCACCACGACCACCAAATCGGGTCAGTTATTATTTGTTTACGACAGGTGACTGCTCAATGCAAGGTGACAGTGAAATAGAAAGCTCCTTCGGGAGCCCCCCGTCTCACTGCCACCCAGCCCAAGCCGTCACCTGTATTTTATAAAATTCGTTATCCATCGCCTTAGCGTTCGTACTAGAGAGGTTTCGCTGTACTCATGAGTCTAAGAGTGTAGACAGTTTGGATTCAACGCGAGCGTCTATAGTAACCCGAAGTTTAATCAACTTCCAAACTGTCTGGCACATAGGCAAGATCAAATCATCAACACAATCTAGCGGTCGCTACAGAGAGGTCCCACTGTATATATTACCATGCGGCTGAACTTATCAAAACTATATAGCTTTTACTGTGGTGATCAAATATAATACAACTCTACCCCTCTATAACAACTGATCGTTCAGAATGATTTGTGATTTAGCCAATACAAAACAGACGTAACCCAGAAAATTATTGACGGAATCACATTCGAACTGCCCAGAACCGCCGCCTGTCTCAATTGAGACAGTATAATGTAATCGCCCAAGAAGGACAATGCTGTACTACATGTGATATTAAAACAATGCATGACAAGTAATAGTATAGATAATATACAACACTACCCTCGATAGAGATCTTCAATATAAGATAATATAGGCTCTTTAAAAGACGTGGCTACCTTAATCAGGACAAAAGTAATACAGAAAACTCCCACAGGGGCTCTCCGCATCCCTTCGTGTTGCAGTATATTGCCACCTGTCTCAAAATGGGACATTGTTATAATGTACGTTATAGCACAGGAGGGAAAATTAGGGTAACATGATGCATGTAACAAAACTGCGACGCGCTTAACCCTTCATCCGACAGAAGCGGCTGTTAGTGTGTTCAAGTTATTCATCCGCTGAAGGAAGTAGTTCAAATTCATACAACCATGAACATAATAAAATTAAAAATAATTTCTATATTGTCTTAGCAGGTGATAGCTTAAAGCCAACTGGAAGCAAAGCAGAATGCGCCTTAAGGCGCGTTCTGCTTTCCTTTCAACCCGCTTCAAGTGGTCACCTGTCTTCACAAATAGAATTTGGCTATTGGGTAAAGTTTTAAACAGTTACAATATAAATGTTAAACAGTGCTGCTCCTCGACAGCGAACACTCGCCCAGTATGAGATAGGTTCTTAAAACAAAGTGGATTCTTAATGCCTGACAGAAGCAATACAGAAAGCTCCCAAAGGAGTCGTCTGCATTACTTCCGCCCGACAGTACTGCCAACAATCTTAGATGAGGCATGGTTTCAATATCGCTTCGGTGGGGTAACACTGTAGCAATATGGTACAATAGAATTGTTCATAAAAGGTAATGCTATTACGCAACAACTGAAACATAGTTGTTATACAGTGCCACCTATCGTAAGCGGCCTGTTATATATGCATAATGGATATGGGTCTGCAAAAGGACACAGATGCCTAATGCAGAACAAGAGCAACAGAGATCGCCATGGAGTACATTAACGGGCCAGTGTCGCTAAAGAGGGTTATCATAGTGCTATGTAATATAATTATGCAATGTAACCCTCCTAAACAAAACTGAAATACAAGTGTTATGCATTGCTACCCCTCAACAGCGACACATTTTTCAGTGCATGACAAGAGCAATCCAGAAAGCTCCTACAGGAGCCCTCCGCATTACTTTCACCTAGTACATGTATTTCACTGTCACCCGTCTTAAAAAGGGGCATTGATTCAGTGTCGCTCAAGAGGAACAGCACTGCAATATGATACAATAAATTAGTTCATGAGAGGTAATGATATTTCACAAACAACTGAATTTGGGATGTTATACCGTAATACCCTTCATCAGCTACTTATCATATACATAAATAGATTTATTTTTCGTAGACGATAAATACAAACAAATAACTTTCAAACGTGTATTAACACATTCATTCCTAAATCTCTTGATATAGAAATCCAGTTTCCAATAAGTCTAATCAATTTATTACTATTTAGGACTTTTTCTGAAAAATAATGCAGAATTAAAACCAGTGCCGACCCCGGCCAGATGACTCCGTATTGGGATCCTCTGATCTGGGTCTACACGGTTTGCATATGGCAGATATAATATTTGTACGGGCGAGTGTACTCTACGCTATTGTTCAATGAGTTAAGCCGGTATCGCTTTTGTAAGGAATGATAGCGAAGGCATAACAAATAATGGACATTCACTACCGTCACTGATCGGTTTCCACAAAAATGGAGAATAAATGTATATGCAGTTCCTTTATCAGACATGCTCTGGAAAGTGGGGTTACAGTCAGTACGTTTCAGAGGTACAGCCACACCTGTGGTCTGCGATCGCTAGGCAAACTTCATAATTATACAAAGGTTAATGTTAATGCGACAGCATACGAGCAAAGAGAAAACACCTCTTAATGGAGATCTGTCACAGAGAATCCTCGAGAAAGGGGCGCGATGCTCAGGTCCGACTGTACTATACGCTTTTCACGTGATCTCATGTCAACACGCCCACAACTAAGGGCTATATATAGACGCGTTACATGTTATTAATAGATCTTGGGTTTTCCAACCATAATAAAGCCTGACACATGTTTACAAAGTAAAAGACCTAGCTTTAGAGAATATTGGATTATCATTGGATTATCATTGATTATGGATAATGGTTACGCACAGCAGCACTTTGAACACGATGTAACACATGGCTATTTGGATCCAGATCATATGGAGATATTCTGAATATAAGTGATCAATTCTTCTACACGAGATTTGATGTAGAAAACTTTTAATGGAACACCTGTCATGCGGCGATATTTCTTCTAATATGTTAACACTTGTGGAATAGGCCAAACGTTTTACTAAATATGTAAACTGGAACGAAACAAACTCTACCAGGATGTTTTACTATTTGCCAGAAAGTAGTGGGGCGATGTTGCCGACATGGTGGATTCTGACAGGGCGACTGTTTTCATTCTGCTTTACCAAAACGTTTCCATTTGAGGTCCAGTAGCTGACAATCTGACCAGACCTTTTCAGAGGTTGGAGACTTTTGATGATGGAATAGTTTGATTTTGTCAGATCTTCAGATACAAACACTTTCGACGGATTAAACTTTAGTTTCGCCTTGGAACCATACACCAAGTGCTTGGATTTGTATTGGCTGAATTTGATGAGGATCCGTGATTTTCCATTGTTCCTTGATCTGCCAATCGGATGACAACGGTCGACATCGGCAACAGACAATGGAGAGTCTTCACGTAACATATTTTGGTTTATAAAGCCGACGACATTTTTTGTAAGCTCGGCTTCGGACAATTTAGTGTCAACATCTAGATTTGAAAATCTCAGCGAATTCCGACGGCCGTATTGCTCGAGCTCGTTTGAAGCCGTCTTGACAGATGCTACTTCAATCGTGAGTTCCTCAACTTTCTGTTCAAGGCGTGAGATCGTTCTCGTATGTTCGGCTATCGTTTGAGAGTGTTGGTCTAGTTCTTCACGTTGTTTATTTATTATTTGCATTTGGTTAGTAAGTGTTTTCTGGAGATTTTCATTTGATTTGATGACTTCATCAAGAACATCACTTTTCACTTTGTCGGCAGCAGTTTGTGCTGACTTTTCGATTGCACGTTCAAGGGTTGGTGCTACCAGGGAATGGAAAATGGGGGCCACGCTTTCCAAGAAAGCTTTGTCACGGAAAGTGGAACTCAGCATCTCAGCAAATGGAGAATCCCCTTTACTTTTCATTGCTGCAGACTTCTTTGCAGCTGTTTTAAACAGTGGTGACGCTTTGCGTTTAGTACGTAAGGGAGTTGCAATGTTAAGAGGGGATTGAGAATAGTCTACCATTGATGAGTCTGAACAGCTGCTATCACTTTCCTTTACTAAGTCCTTGTTTACACCTATTTTGTCAGCCATTTTGGAAAAAGAAGTTACACTCACGCGTGTTCAAGTTGATATCGTGAGATTCAAGATGTGTTGGCTCAAAGTATTCAGGATATCTTATACACGTGAAGTTCGTGTCGTGTCGTGTGGTATACACACAAAGAAAATTCCAATACATGTACTCAACTGTTCAATATGACAAAGTTTGGCTTCGTATTACACATTTATGAAACAAAATAATAGTTTTTCAGATAGCCCAATCAACTTAAGGTTCATTCATTTAAGTCACATTTAGAAACACAAATTTTACATTAAAACACCAAATAAATCACCGAATTCTCCTCCGCGATATCTTACATTACCAAACTATGTCTACGTCAAACCGGTAGTCTTCAATGTTCTGATGAAGAAGGTGTTCCTGTATTGCATACATTATGCAGGATCTCTCTGATCTGGGTCTATGATGTCACATGTATGGGTAAGAGTGAATCCTTAATCCGCTGAATAATTAAATCTGACCCATCACCTTGTAAAATTTAATATACCTGTATTCCATGGATATTCGTGTAAGAAATAGTGGCATCGGGAATATTAATTTGATTGGTTGTTACAATACCACATGTACTAAGAAATAATTTGGCCGCGGCCGAACCTGTAGAATCATATTTACATGTATGTACTAATTCATGAGCAAACAGAACAGATCCGTGAGGAGGCCTCTGATCCGGGTTCTGCTCGGTTTGCAAAGTCATTGAAAGGCGTATTTAAACAGTTAATATTTAAACAAAAATAATTAAAAACCAGTGCGGACTCTGTTCAAAGGGCTCACTCAGTAGCCATTTGATCAATGTCTACACTGTTTGCAAATATATCATACCTAATACCTACACGTTGAAGGTTAACAAGAAAATGGGCAAACGGGTAGCTCAGAACAGGGGACTCCTGAAGAAACCATCTTATAAGGGTCAGCACAGTTGTCTTCACAAAGCATAGTACAAATCGGCAGACACACCTATTAAAGTTTAATTGGGCTATTTTATGACTATGGTTGAGCGTTTTTATGATTACATTGGGTTTTACATCATTTACGGGAATGGTCACATGACGTCGATTTCGAGAGTTGTAACCCATATCCTGCTGTTAATAATGATATGTATACTCAGTCCAATCTTGTGAACTTTTATAAGCCCACCTAGTAAAGCGCAAACCGGGTAGCTCAGAACAGGGGACTCCTGAAGAAACCATATGCTAAGGGTCAACACTGTTGTCTCCACAAAGCATTTTTTAAAGGACAAATCGGCAGACACACCTATGAAAGTTGAAAATAGGCTATTTATGGCTATGTTTGAGCATTGTTTATGATTGCATGGGATTTTACGGCACCTCGACACGGGAATGGTCACATGGCGTCGTTTACGAGAAGTGTAACCCATACCCTGCTGTAAATAATGATATGTATACTCAGTCCAAGCTAGTGCAAGTGTTTACCTCGTCCGATTTATCCGACTTGTTCACAGTTATTATGCTATGTTTTACATGTTGTCCTGTGTTCACCGTCGTCTATTTTGTGGGTAAGTCCAGCGGGGATACCTTTATTTACAATATTTGTAAAGCTAGGGTGACTTTGAGAGAAGTGTGAGGTTAGGACGTCCGTAAACCGGTTTAAACCCCCAGTGGTGTTTTTGCTGCTGACCGTGCCAAGGCGGTACTCTCTTTGTCACCCTTCCTTTTGTTTGCCTTGCGTCTTTGTGCTTGTGGTTTGTTCATGTTGTGGAGCGTTTGTCCCTGGTTCTTGTGTGTGTTTTTTGTGTTCATTTCGTGTGTGTGTGCGTTTGGGTGTGTGGTTGTGTGTGTGTGTGTGTGTGTCATGCTGTCTATCGGTGTTTTGGTGATGGTTGCGTCTTGCATGTGGCTTTGCCTGCTTGACTTTACTACTTTTCCATTTAACCCTTCGCTTGCTATTAACGTCAATATACCTACCTGTAATAGTGAATACCTAGATGAGACAGCTCCTAAAGGAGCTGTCTCATCAGGGTCTGCACTATTTACAAGTTGATTGTGCAACCAGTGCACTCCACAGCAGTGATTGTACAGCGAAATACGTGTACACAGTGAAGATATATGTAATTATACAACAGGACATGGGTTAAAAAGGAGAAATGTATTTTAAAATTCAGCAAGCGATGGGTTAAGACACCGTATCTAAAATACAAAGTTATGGCGTCGATTCCGAGAATTGTAACCCATATCCTGTTGTAAATAATGATATATATACTCAGTCCGATATAGTGCAAGTTTTACCTCGTACGATTTGTCCGACTCTTTCAATCTTTATAGACACCGTATCTAAAATACAAAGTTATTCGGCGTTCCATCGGAATTCATTATGTCTGCAAATTAAATGAAAATCAGGTTGCCGTTAGCACAGTAAGAGTAAACTGTTTCAGCTCATCCCTGAAAATGTTGTATGTTTTAAAGGTTACTGGGTGGCTTGTAGTTTACGCTCCAAGACGGAAGTTTGCCACAGACATGGCTGGGTTTGCCGTCAATGTTCAGCTGATACACCATACCAATGCAATGTTTAGGGATGTTATCGGATTACTGGAACCCGACTTTATTTCACAATTGCATGTTAATCTGACGGATCTGGAACCCAAGGCAAATAACTGCACACAGGTAAAAGGTTTAACAACAACAATCATACTCCATACATCAGCATCATCATCGTCGTCATCGTCGTCATCATCACCAGCCCACCTAGACCTCCACCACCGTATCATCATCATCCTAATCATCAACAAAATCATCTTCATGTACCATCATCATCATCATCATCATCATAATCATCATCATCATCATCATCATCGTCATCGTCATCATTATGCATCATAATAAATTACGCATAATCTTATCGTCATCATCATCTCGTCGTCTCGTTGTCGTCATCATCATCATTATCATCTTCATTACCACCACATCCATTTTATCAGTACCATCTTCATGCATCATAATGAATCATAAACCGTGCATCATCTTCATCATTTTCATCATCACCTCATAATATCATCGTCGTCGTCGTCATTATCATCATCATCATCATCATCATCATCACCATAATCATCACCAGTTTCCTACAAACACGAACACCAACACCATCATCATAATTAGTATAATCAGCAACTGTGTGTCGTCATCATCATCATTGCGACCAGAATCGCGAGCATTATCCTGATGCCAACCATCATCATCATTATCATCTTTGTTACCACCATCATCATAATTCACCATCAGAATCATCATTCACCATCATCATTACCATGACCACCATCATCGTCGTTGTAACCAGCATCACGATCGCCATCATCACAAAAAAAGTCAACCTCATTACGACCATCATCACCAACAAAGGCATTATCTTTACATTCAACTCATCACCATTTTATTAAGCGTTCTTGTTGTTTCTGTATAACTGAAAGTGATTTTCAGTTCATGTGGAAAGTTGTATCTAATTCAGAGAACAAACGGAAGTTGCATAACTATAATAAACAGGAAACTGATACAGCTCTGAACTATGATTTCAACGTATTAAACAGCATTGTCATACATGTACGTGTTGTCGTCTTTTCAAAACAGATATCAATTGTGATGAATTCGTTGCCACTTTAATTTTTTGTGTCCACTTTGTCGGTGTAACATATCGGTATTGGTGTGAACATACAATCTTAAGCCACACGAATATATCACATGCACCATATTCGTTTGATGCGCGTGTCATTTTCGACCGAATATATCACCCGTGTGCCATATTCGGTCGAATTTTTCACTCGTGTTACACATTCGATCCGTGACATATACGGTTAAAAAGCATGAAGGTTAATGACACTTTGACACCTAAAACTTCAACACCTCTATGATCCCTTAAGTATGATCTTGGTCTACAGTGTTTATTGATTCAAGTGCACTCGTTAACCTCGTGTTGCGCCCTTGTAAACAGAGTAGATCAAGGTCAGTCAGCTCTTGTAGGAATCTATAGGACATCTCACTAGGGTCAGCTCGGTTTTCAAATGAAGTATTCTAATGCAACATTTTTGTAACACGCATTCTGATTGGTCCACGTGACAAAATTTGAAGCATATAAACCACCGATATACTGTCGGAAAAATGAATATACTGTCGGAAACCGAATCACTAGAAAATTTACTACGAAATATTCATACGCGCATTAATAGTAAAATTGAATGAATGGGTCTGAATGAACGAAGACACTGGATGAATGAAATGTCAAATGTTTTCATTTTGCTTGTTGTTTTTTTCAACACATTTTATGGTTGTAGTCAATGTGAGTCTGGCGATTCTATTCAAATATCTATCGCAAATTCCCACAAGTTGATCCTGAGTCCATTTATTTCACATGTTGATCTAATTCACTGTCATTGAACAAACGTTTCTCTTCCTCTATTCTGTTTTGAGGTGTTGGTGGCACTTGCACCCTGTAAATATAAGATTAAGGTATATAACCATGTAGCTGTGAGCTTTATATCCATGCTGAAACTATTTAAGAAGGACCTGACAACACTTAAACATTACCAACCGATCACAGACAATGATCTGAAAACACTAAAAAACTCAGGTTTCCTCTCTGTCATAAATCACAAATCTTTCCAAGGAAAAGTGGTTTGACATAACCTTGAATTTCGCTCTTCGTGGTATACATATAATAGAAAACCTAAGATCTCTGACAAAAGTACAATTTATGAGTCATGCAGGAAACATGTCATGTAAATCTCTGAAAACATACCTGATAAAACTGCTCCCGTGATCGAACCATTTCATTCAGTAACCCAACCGTTCAGTCGATTATGAAGAATCATATACACATCCAGGCCTGTTGGTGAGCGCGTGCTGAACGAAATGATGAAAACAATTTCTGCTGAGGCTTGTTTCGTCAAAAGTTTTAAAACACAAGTCACTGTGTCCGAGAGTCCGCAATCATGCACTAGCTGTTGGCCTATGCTGGTGTCAAAACCAGGGAAATAATGAATAAGTCCGGTCATCAGAATGAAGCCAGTGTCCGAAGCTATAATGCCGACTCGTCCGACAATCAGAAGCGGCAGTATTCTTCAATTCTTCAAGGACAGTCACATAAAGAGAATTCGCCCCACCCACTCAAGACCACTCGAGGGCTCTTTGCAAATTCCAAACATGCCTGTAGAGTGTCGCTCTTGATAATTTCCATTTGCACATCCACTTGGCCTATCATCATTCTCATCAAATACACCAATCAGCCAAAGCATCTTGAATATGCAACCAGTTCCACATTGCAAACAATTTAAAAATAAATAATTCCGTTGTCAATGTGCACAATTATTGTGGAATTTCGAGCAATGTCGAGGTCAAACTTGATTCATCTTTCGTAGTTTTGAAAGGGACCTACCGTCAGAAATTCAACGGACCATGACTTAACGGTTTTCATTTGTGAAAATCAAAGTATCAAGTGAAAACACCAGTTCTTGGTATATTAAATATAAGCATAATTGCTAGGTATTGGGAGAACTATTTTCTATATGCGTAATGCGGAGATATGCGGTGTTTCATGACGTCATGCTATGACGACATAGAGAAAATATCAAAGGACTTAAAGTATTGTTTGTTTTTTACCATCTGGATCTATGGTTTCATTAGAATAGGGATAACCGTTGCGTATTTGAAGATTTGCAGCAGTATATCGGTGGTTTATATGTCGCAAATAATCGTTTGACATGCTCCGCTAACGCGTCGCATGTAAAACTAAATTTGCGACATATAAACCACCGATATACTGCTGCAAATCTTCAAATACGCAACGGTTATCCCCTAAATATAGGTATGAATCTAAAGTTAGCACATATTGATATGAACTAGGCGCAACAGAAATACAAACCAGCATCAAACTTTATTCAATATTACGAAGTTAAATTTACTGCTAAATATAAAATACCTGCTAAAGTCCAACACTTCCCGATCCTTCTTAGCCCTTACAACGCTGAATACCTGCTAAAGTCCAACACTTCCTGATCCTTCTTAGCCCTTACAACGCTGAATTTTCAAATTGAATTTTTCAAACTTCAAACAAGTCCAACGATAATAGACCCTTACACTTTCGTTAGAATAATTTGATCACCCTTGAAAGAAGACCATAGATTGATGCTACACGCCAAATATCAAAGCTCTTGGCCCTAATGAGAAAAAGATGTTTTAAAGATCTCCCTATGAAGCATCAACAACAACGCCCACCGTATCATTTTTATCTTCATTATTAAACTTTTTCTTCATGAATATCCATGTAAGAAATACTGCAATCATTAACTAGATTGATCTTTATAATGGCGCATTAACACAGGCAATTTTGATTTTGGAAGACAGTATAGAATCAGATTCGTTTTACTCCAGAGGCAAACATAGTATACCCTGATCAGAAGGCTCCTAAATGAGCTGTCTGGTGTAGATTTACCCTGTTTGTAAAGGCGTTAAAGATCTATGTTCAGAGTATAGGGTTCATTGCTAATTTACTTTGCATTTTACAGGTGCTGGTCTGGCACACACGGACAGAAACTACTGTCATTTCGTCGGAGATTGATTTGCAAAAACTACATGGTATGAATTTGTCTAGAAATATTGAAGTGTAGGTATCTAATCTTACCAATGCATGCACTGGACTCAAATAACCAAGAATTCTGTGAAATACTCTTTTTCATGACGGCCACCATGTGCAATATGGAATTAGGACGCATGCCTACCGTAGTCTTAACCCATTCCCTCATATTGACGCCTTTTGATGCCTCTGCAAAAGTCACCTGTTGAAACCATTATGATAAATAGGGCATTTGCTCCTATAGGAGTAATTGCTCTATTTATCACGATTGTTTCAAACTACAAAATTCTAACATTTTCCTTTTCTCTAATTAGTGCTCATTTTCGGTAGATTTAGTAGAAGAGTTCGGTTTAAAAATGGCCTATAGGGAATGGGTTAAGCGACTATTCCCTCATTTACCATAAAAGTGTTAAAGAGCAGATGGTTGCTTAATGCAGGGCGAAAGTAATGCAGAATGCGCCTATAGTAGACTCAGAATTTTTATGGTTGCTTAAGACAGAGTAACTCGGCGTCTCATCAGGATCGAAACTGTTTGTTACTGTTACTATGTTTTTGAAACAAAAATGAAGAAAATAAATAAAATGACAATTTTAAGCAGAAGACAAAGTTAGCAGACGACAGAGTTTGGCAGCGAAAGGGTTAATGCACATAAATTTTTCACTGTCAACTACAACCAGGTAACCCGTTACTACATAAATATTCATGTCAGATATATTGGATGTGTGAATATTTATAAGCTGAAATTCTATGATGTGTCATGACCATGACAATTTGTACTATAGCAGAAAATGTAGAAAAGGATCCATGCCAATTCATAAGCAATCAAGGTAGACTGTACAGACGGCCCCTACGTGAGCCGTCTGATCTGGGTGTTCTTTGTTTGCAACGATGATAAAAGCGTCTCTATGGAGTTATGGGTTAAGGAGACACTAAAACCAACGCTTACCTTACCCTGGTTAGACTTCAGTTCAAATTCTGCTCAACCATCTGGAATTACTTTGCCAAACGTTCTGTACAGAAGATTGAACATATTCAGAGGGACGTTTCAATTTGCACTGCCATCGTCCCAAGAAACGAAATGAACAAAAACACAGCTGCTGCTTTCTACAAAACAGTGGACGACCTCGTGGTCAATATTGCACGGAACTACTTGACTCAAGCAAACACTGTAATGCGCAGGTATTGCGTATACAGTAACCCCTTCTAAACCGAAAGAATTGAGATATTTTTAGACAGGTGTCTGCTTAATGAATGGTGAAAGTCATACATAAAGCTTTCGCCCTGCCCGAAGCAGTCACCTGTCTCCAATACCAATATTTATACTTAATTTAACGTCCGTTAACATCCGTGAAGAGTAATGCAGAAAGCTCATATATATTTGACCTCCATTAACCTCATAGGCTATTTTAGATACAACCTCTTTGAATAAATCTACCGAAAAGGAGTATTAATTGGAGAAAAAGAAAATTTTAGAATGTGTAGCTTGAAACCATTGAAACCATTGTGATAAATAGAGCATTTGCTCCTATAGGAGCAAATGCTCTATTTATCACAATGCAACCATTGTGATAAATAGAGCATTTGCTCCTATAGGAGCAAATGCTCTATTTATCACAATGCTTTCACAATGGTTTCACAAAGTGACTTTTACAGAGTCGTCAAAAGTCGTCAATATGAGGAAATGGGTTAAGATACCACCTGCCTTACAGGTCCACAATTAAACATCCGCGCAAACAGTTTTGAAGCAGACGAGACGCTGAGTGACTCGACGTCTCATCGGGATCTAAACTGTTTGACACCCTGTTGCATTCTGGTAAACAAACTGATAATATCTTGTATTTTAGTGGTGAAAAATTGAGTAAAAGTTATTTACATAGCAGGCTAGAGACTTAAAACTGCATTCCATTGAGAAATACATGTATAACCGAATCAATCAAATGGAAATTCTTAAACGCTATTGTTGTCTTAGTTCCAGATCAGTTCCATTACAATTTATGTTTATATGATTTCCTGCAAAGATTTTTCAAATTTTGGCAAATACCAATACCATGACCGGCAAGAACAGGACTACATTTCCCTCTATGACTATAGCAACACATAAAACATGTAATCTTAAAGCACTGGCCGGATTTCAATACAATTATGTAGGCATGTTGCTGGTGGAATCCTGTACCAACCTTGTCCAAAATCATTACCACCCGGAGCGCTTCTAAGTTTCCATATATGAAGTGATATTTTAAGGAATGTTCTTTTATTAACCATTTCCTCCATGAATATCAATGTAAATATCATGACGTCATGTGTATAGCTGTGTATGGTGCATTAATATACTGCCTTCCTTCTTTTTCAAATTGACATGAACATTGATAGTTCTTTTATCAACTCTTATCATTGCTGAAAAAATGATGTCCCTTAAACCAGGTAGCTGACAGAGACGCCTTTGGATGCCGTTACAAACAGAGTAGACCCGGGTCAGAGGTTCATGCAGAAGTCATCAGATCAGGGTCTGTTTTGTTTGCTTATGAAATCAAATACATCTTATTCTACAGTTTCGTTCATGACCAAAATACCCCTGTTCATGTACCATTATATAATGTTATCCATTATGTCATTATTATGTCTCCCCCCATATTTATGGGGAGACATATTGTTTTCGTGAGAATTGTCTGTCTGTCCGTCTGTCCGTCACATGTTTTGTCCGGACGATAACTTCAACATGCCTGATGCCAGTTGATTGAAACTTCATATATGGAAAGAGCATAATGAGAGGAAGTGTCATGCACAAGGTCCATAGCTCTGGTTTCACTAATATAGGAGTTATTGCCCCTTGTAAAAAATCACACTTTTTGTCCGGACGATAACTCCTATATGGCTCATGCCAGTGGATTGAAACGTCATATATAGAAAGAGCATAATGAGAGGAAGTGTCATGCACAATGTCCATAACTCTGGCTTCACTAATATAGGAATTATTGCCCCTTGTAAAAAAATCACACTTTTTGTCCGGACGATAACTCCTATATGGCTCATGCCATTAGATTGAAACTTCGTAAATGGATAGAGCATGACGAGAGGAAGTGTCATGCACAAGGTCCATAACTCTGGCGTCACTAATATAGGAGTTATTGCCCGTTGTAGAAAAAATCACAATTGTTTGTCCTGACGATAACTCCTGTATGGCACATACCATCGAAGTGAAACTTCATACATGGAAAGATCATGATAAGAGAAAGTGCCATGCATAAGTTTCTTAACTCGAACTTCAATAGATTTAGATATATTGCCCCTAGTACATTTGTTTAACGCTTTCTTGTCCGGACGATAACTCCAACATGGATCTTGCCATCATATTGATACTTTATACATGGAAAGAGCATGATGAGAGAAAGTGTCGTGAACAAGGACCATAACTCTGGCTTCAATACTTTTGGAGTTATTGCCCTTTGTTACATTTTTTGGCCGATCAATAACTCCTGTTCGACTGATGCTGTTGGAATGACATTTTATTTTTGGAAAGAGCAAGATGAAAGTAAGTTTCATGCTCAAGGGCCATAACTCTGGTATCAGTATTTTTGGAGTTATTAGCTAATATCATTTTCTTCTTGAAAAATGTGGTGTGGAAAGCGCATAATGAGGGGAAGTATCATTCATCAAGTCCATAACATTTTTAGTGAGTTACCTTTGCATATTGTATCTATTAGAAGGGAGACATCCGTTTTTGTAACAAAAACCTCTAGTTTCTTACATGAATATTTATGAGGTAACGGATCAACCCTGGTCCGCTACACTGTATACGTATAAATCCCCCTAAACCGGAGGTTCAATTCAGTATAAATATCGGTCTTGGAGACAGATGCCAGCTTAATGCAGGGTGAAAGTCATGCAGAAGGCTCCTCTAGGAGCTTTCTGCATGACTTTCACTCAGCATTAAGCAGCTAAATGCATAAACATATCTAAATTCTTCTCTTGTAGTCGTAAACGATTCGACACTATAACGGTATATAGATATATAGTATTGGTATAAAAGTGTGTGTGTGTGTGTGTGTGTGTGTGTGTGTGTGTGTGTGTGTGACGGTGTGGGGCTGGCGGGTATTTCTTAACCAAGTTAGATATCGTGACTAAAACAATAAATCACTTTTACGTGATTGCATGTATTTCTTCCATTGCATATGTATGAACATGTTCAATCTGATCACTAATTAAATTATCGATATATCTATGTTGCTACAGTAAAACCTCTCTATAACGGCCACTAAAGTGTGCTAATTAGTTGGTATTTAGTGCACGTTGCTGCTTAAAGCAAGGAGAAAGTAATACAGAACGCTCCTATAGGCGCGTTCTGTTTTACTTTCAACTTGCTTTAAGCAACCACCTGCCTTGAACACAAAATACTTAATGTAATTTAGTGGCCGTCATGGAGAGTTTTTACTGTATTTACCTTTTCTCTCCAAATCTATTATGAGGAGCAAATGCTCTATTTATCACAATACATGTAGTTTCAAACTACAAAATTCAAACATTTTCCTTTTCTCTAGATAATGCTCCTTTTCGGTAGATTTATTCAAAGAGACAGGGTCTAAACTAGCCTATGAGGGAAAGGGTGCATCTGCCACATTTCTATTACAAATATGCATAGGTTTTAAAGATATGAGTATTTAATTGAATCCACTTAAAAAATCTGTTTTAACATGATATGCATACATTGCATAGTATATGCCTATATCAAGTTAAAAACGGAGTATGGGATGCTTTCGTTCAAAATGTATACACTATCTGGCAAAATGTTGTCTCTTATAAGCTACATGTATATACATTTTGTACTATTAATTTAAGTTAGCAACGTTCCTGTTTGCATGCATAAGATGTTTCTTTAAGATAAACAGACCTTTAGCATGCTGAACAAAATGTCGTTTGCAAAAATTGTTGTCTGCTTCACTTCTAAGAGTAAATATGAGTTCCATTTCTTATATAGATAAACAATAGTATCGACACACGGGTTTGTTGAACGTCTAATCTGGATCCAAACTAGTAGTGATTGTTAACGGTCGCCAACTGAAAACTAACAATGTTTAATATTTAGCTGATTAATATACATATAAGAACTAATGACTGTATGAATATTAATCAGCTGACTTTCGTATAATGACATCACGAACAATGGAATGTTTCATCATTGTTGAACCTGTATAACCGGAGCTATATTATTTCATACGTAAACAGTGCATATCCTGATCAGGCGGTCCCTACTCTGTTTACAAAGGCGTCGACAGCCGTCTCTATCAGGTAAATGGTTCAAACATTCATTATCCTATTGTGCAGGAGTTCATTACATGTTCCTTTTGTAAAGTTCATTAACGCTTTGATAGCTAGTTCCAACCAATTCAGCCGACTTATTTAACAGATGTTCAGCGCCCAGCTGTTTGCCGCACATAATATTTCTTCAGTAAAACCTCTCTAAAAAGCAAGATGTTGGTCTTAAAGAGACAATATAAATGCAAATGCTTGATGAAAGCAATGGAACAATAATTAATTAAAACTTTGTTGAATGTAAATGCTTGACGAAAGCAATGAAACAAGATTTAACGCGAACTTTCTGCAATGCCTCGTTACAAGACAAAACGTATATTTAGAGTTTTGGCTCGATAAACATGCCGCGTAGAGTTTTCCCTGTCCGAAGCATTAACGTAACTACATTTGTGTATGTGTTTTAGGTAGATATAACCTTTTACAAATGTTGTTCGTGTCGCGCAAAGTATTATTAGGGTTACGCATTTTAATTAAGTACATGTATAACTATGCAAGAATCTAGCACTCCATGAACATTTATTGACTGATTTATACTGATAGAAACTTTAGAATCAGATTTATATAATTACAGCACATAACAGGAAAAAGAGCATACTCTGATCAGACGGCTCCTACAGGAACCGTCTGATCTGAGTCTATTCAGTTGCAAATGTATGAAAATGCGCCTCTGTGAAGGTCATTTTTTTGTAATGTAATAAAACTTCTTCTCATGACTCAATGCTAGGATGATGGGTACAGAGGAAGTAACGTGTAAGCCAAACATTTATCCAATGTTGGCAATGACTGCTTCTGAAAAATCTTTTCTACTATAATTCCGGTTGAGAGTGGGTTCATTGTAGTAATTAGTAAAGCCCATATTTACATTTATTTACATCCCTTGCAGCAGTGTATTGTTTTACAACAGTATCTAACATCTCCCACAGTACAGTATTGTTATATGATTTAGTTCATAATCCTAACATGACTGTATGAATCGTACCAATTACACACATATTTGGTAATTCTGTTCATCCTTTACTCCATAAATTCGTCTTTCTACGCATTTGCAAAAGGGGTATACCCATATCAGACGGTTTGTATGGGAGCCGTCTGATCAGGGTTCGTCTTGTTTGCCTATGTATTAACAACTTTTCATCCATCATGGTCAAGTTTTCTTTGTCCAAGTGCCATAAGAAGATTATAGAAATGAATGTAGTTATTATTCATGGTGTCTTTATTTCTTACATGAATATTAATGGAGTAAAGGGTTAAAAATGAATGTATATTTATTCGGGTGTTTGCCAGCGCATTTAGAGTATATTATCGAGAATGTTTTAAGAGTGTGTTCCCTTTAACTGAATATTGATATTTAACTGGTCCTTCAGAAATTCAATATTCATATCACATGGCTAAGATAATAATCTACTAATTTGAGTCAAATTACACTATTTGAGTAATGATAAGTGTTCTTTACACGAGAAAATGTATATTTTAGTTAGTAAATTAATATTTAATGCTTTAGATTTTTATATAAATATCAGTAAAAATATGAATTTAATTGAGGTCAAAACTGTAGTATTTCTGTATTGCTGCCTCTTAATTTCAAGTTTTAAATACAATGAAGTTTCACCATTATGACCACTCAACAGAAGTAAGATTCTGAATTTTTAAAACAGGTGGTAGTTTAATACAGGACACAAAGTAATGCAGAAGTGTTGTATTACTTTTTCCCCCACGGTAAGCAACGATCTGCTTTTACTGACTGCTTTGTTAATACATAATGCGGTCGCATAAGGGAGACAATCAGTGTATGACTTACACAAATAAGTCAACCTTTATTCGATCGCGTTGACTGTAAACTACGTAGAACAGTCTAGTCTAGCTAATACGACCACTCGAAAGAAGTACAGTTGAAATTCGATATATCGAACTCGCATAACTCGAACTTCGGGATAACTCGAACAAAAACCTCAGTCCTTCCAACACTTACAATACAGGATTGCTCTGAAATGTATCGCTACAGATATCTAGAATCACATGTGACATCTTATTACCACCTCTGATAATATTTTGGTGAAATCGGTGTGTGTGATTGGTTGAATTATGTCACGTGATCGAAGAGTAAAACTTATACACGGTCACTAGAAATTCAATACACAGTCAGCAGAAATTCAATACACGATCAGTAACTAGGTTACTTCCCCTACCAGCGTAGAAGCCAAACTTGAGGTAATGGTTGCTGGGTATTTTGGTCAGCAAATGGTTACTGAGTAAATTAGATTTTATCTTAAGGTTAAATACATAACAGATTTTTGTATTAGATTTACTCAGGAGTCCCCCCCCCCCCCTTGAATTGTTTTCATGTGTATCAAAATCGTCCATATCACAGCCAGTGTTTGTCCCAAACCTATAAAACTTGTACCAAATTGGAGATAGGACATTGCAAAGAGTCACTTACTTAACCCCTTACTCCATGAAAATTTATGTAAAAAATTATGCATATTAATTATATTGTTTGCTATACTGGCACATGAACATGAACATGAATTTTGGCCATGAGAGAAACTGTAGAATCATAAATATATTAAATCTAAAGCAAACAGAGCAGACCCTGATCAGACGACCCCTGCAGCAGGAGTGATTTGATCTGGGTCTACTCTGTTTGTAAAGGAGTGGACAGGCTGTTAATAAAGTAATGGGTTAACCCTTATCCTACTATTACAACCTGACTTGTATTAAAAATAACGTGGACCCAGATGAGACGCGGAGTAACTCATTAGAATCCAATCTGTTTGATCATTGGTAAATTGTTATCCCAAAAGGTTGTTTGTAGTCAAAATATTGTTTGTAGTCAAAATAATGTTTATAGTTAAAGTATTGTTTGTAGATAAAAGCAGTTAAACTTGCACTTGGTCCAACTTTGCACAAAACTATTTGTTTACAGCGAGTTGATCCTTACACTGCGGGACACAAGTCACTGAAGTCATTTGCTCATCAGGGTCTGTGCTGTTTGTCATGTTACACTTTTCATTAGAAATAATTCCTAAATATTCACCGTAAGCTTGACCTGTTTGAATTTTGGGTTTCAATGCCGAAATCAGTTATTATGTATTACTATTATGTATACACATCGTAGCTCGCGATAATTTATGTATATTTCATACAAATACTACAGATAATAGTTTGCAATTTGTTTTAAAGAATATCTTGGTAATTTGAAAAGCATAAAATATGAAATCCAGGGACCAAAGTGGGTGAATGAGTGAATAAAAATACAAAAATGAGTCATGCAGGAAACACCACATACAGAACAAACAGTCGCCCGAACAGCAACACAAGAAAACAGCAAATGTACATAACTATAAAAACATCAAGAGACGCACAAAGACAAAACAAACATACAAATGGGGGGAAGATGGAAGTACCGCCTTGGAACCGTCAGTGACAAAAGTCGCTGGGGGTTAAACCGATTTATGCGCGCCCAACCTCACACTTATTCCATCCCCACCCTAAAAGACAAACAGTGTAAATAAACGTATCCCCTCTCCGACTAATCTAAGTCAGCGATTGAGCGATTTTTAATTAAGTGTGTGAGTGAGTGAACATACGCTGATGAATGATATGTATGTTACTGATGATGGTGATGATATATAGCTAGAGGTCCAGATAAGATGCGTAAAACGTTTTCAAGAATAGCTCATTTATACCTTCATTGAACACTATGTTGTGACCGCTCTTTAGAATCGTCTTAAAGAGTGGTCACAACATAGCGTTTGGTGGAAAAATGACGATGTTATCATCTGAGTACGCACACTAATCTGTAGCTCCTATTACTGAAAATAATCGCATGTTACAACGCTATGCATAAACCAAACGGTACAAAAGTGGAAGAAATGTTTTTTTGAGAGTTCAAAATGTTCTATCAGTAATGAAAACACACAATATTTCAAGCTATAACGAATAGCTGTCAACGTGCGGGAATCTTCCCTCACTGACCTTAACTCTTCGCTTGCTATTCACGTCAATATACATACCTGTAAATAGTGAAGACCCAGATGAGACAGCTCCTGCAGGAGTTGTCTCATCAGGGTCTGCACTATTTACAAGTTGATTGTGCAACCAGTGCATTCCACAGCAGTGATTGCACAGCGAAATACTTGTACACAGTGAAGATATATGGAATTATACAACAGGGCATGGGTAAAGAAGGAGAAATGTATTTTAAAATTCAGCAAGCGAAGGGTTAACATTTTACCAAAAACAATACGCCATCTAAAAACAGAGTAGGCCTATGTCAGACGGCTCCGACAGTACAGCCTTCTCAAGGTATGTTCTGTTTGCTTATGGAATAATATACATATTACTCTACAGTTTCTGCCATGGTTAAAACTTCCTTATCTAAAAAAATCAAATCTAATATAAAACTTCAATCTAATAACTATTCATGATGCCGTTATTTCTTACATGGTCATTAATTGAATAAATGGTTAATTAGTACATTAGCACCTCCTACATAGAGACCAGAATACATGTTGTGTAAGCATTATTTGAAATAAGGCTACCTTTAACACATTCCCTCATAGTAACACCTTTTGACGCCTCAGAAAAAAATCACTTTTTTAAAACCGTTGTAATAAATAGAGCATTTGCTTCTGTGGAGCAAATGCACTATTTATCACATTGTTTGTAAAACTACACAATTCTTAAATGTCCCTTTCTTCTATTAAACGGTCCTTTTTGGTAGATTTATTCAAAGAGGACGAGTCTAAATTAGCCTATGAGGGAATGGGTTAAACAATCTTTAGCAAATATATCCGACATTAAATATTTTCTCTAACATGTCTAAATCTTACACAACAATACCAAATGTTGATTTAAAAGCAAATACTCCCTGATTTATAATTTTGACTCTAAGTAACCTCGTGAGCAAAATGATTGCCAAATAAGACCCCTCTATCTCTATTTCGATTATTTCTCAGCTAAACTAAAATATCGCTGTGAGTATTATGAAGGATTTTTACATTGGGGCGTCTCCGATGCACACTCAGAAGAACGGACCAAGTGGAAAAAAGCAACATCTACTCGTATTCTTTATAGATATGTAAAATGCTTTCCAATCCATGTATCCCATGTACCTTCAAGATATTCCCCGACAAAAAATAAACATTAAGAACAAAACTGTTGATGAGAGTAGTATATTTCAGTCTTTCTCAGCATTCTTACAACAAACCTTCTAAGTGGAGCTACTCCACATCTAACTTTCACAAGAGCACTGCTATAATGCAATGCCAATCCTTAGAGGTCAGATTGAGTGTTCTGGTTCAAGTTGTTTACGTTAACCCTTTCGGCAAATTGTCGTCTGCAATCCAAGTTTGTTAAATCATTCAGTAAAATATGGAAATGAGATCAATAAATGCAAATTTCAAAGGAATAAAACACATAATATAGAAAAAGAGATTGTGACAAATAGTGAAGTCCCTGATCATGGACTGCACTATTTGTCGTGGTGCATTTATGCGACTGCGGCGGTGAAAGGGTTCAATTCTAATATCGGATACTCATTGCGAGAACTATCATTGTTTTATAAATATCAAATATATTTTTATCAAACACATCGAACTCGTGTGAAGAATACGATCCCGCTATTCGCGAAACAACTCGCATTTGCAAACAGCTTTGATCAAGATGAGACACTAACAGGCGCGGATTTTGAGGGGTCGGAGCCGGTGTACGCCCCCCTAAATTGCCAAAACAGTTTTTAGTAATATTTTAGATTTATATACAGATAAACCTCCCTATAACGACCACTTATTTAACAAATTGTGTTAATTAGTTGGTATTTAGAGCAGGTGGCTGCTTAAAGCAAGGTGAAAGTAAACCCGAACACTCCCGTAGGAGCTTTCTGTTTTACTTTCACCTTGCTTTAAGCAGCCACCTGCCTTTAACACAAAATAATTGATGTAATTTAGTGGTCGTTATAGAGAGGTTTTACTGTATCTACTAAAATCAATAAACCAATGCTTCAGTAGGAGTGGTTTATTTCCCTCATCCAATTAAGCTCGTTTTCAACATGTATTACAAACACACTATTCATGTCATCAAACATAAAATTCTACGCCCCCCCCCCTCCAAATATTTTCTACGCCCCCACCTAATCTGAAATCCTGTATCCGCACCTGACTAAGTACATTGACGTGTCAGCAGGATCCAAGGTAACAGACAGTCGGTCCTGCCAATAGCTTCGTAAAATCTTGATCGAGTCGAAAGTAATCAAAGTTGCACCAATTCTGAGACGGTGGGTTAGTGTTAAAGCATTCCCTCTTAGACTATCTATAGACCCAACCTCTTTGAATAATTCTACCGAAAAGGATACTTTTAAGAGAGATGGAAACTTTTAGAATTGTGTAGTTTTGAAATCAATTGATAAATAGAGCATTTGCTCCTATAAAGCAAACACTCTTTTTATCACAATGGTTTCAAAAATGACTTTTACAGAATCGTCAAATGGCGTGAGTAGGAGGGAATGTGTTAAGTGCACCATGAAACCTGTGCTTTATTTAATGAGCTAAAGTTCACCAAGAACGAGAGCAGAACCAGAGCACATCAATGACCTCAACACATTTCTCATATGACCCTAAAACCCACCATATCCTTACGGGAGTAATGCTGGACTGTTCATTTTGACCAAATTCTACTCGCGTGGAGCTCTTACACTAGTTGTGGCTAGGAAGGGAACGATGGCATCTAAGATCTGCAGATGTGTGTTTTGCAATTTTTGTTATGATAATATAGATCTTAACCCATTTGCGCCCACGATCCCATATATGGGACGTAGGCAAACAGTGTAGACTCTGATCAGACGCCGCATTATGCGACGTCTGATCAGAGTCTACACTGTTTGCTGATAGGAAATCCAATATAAAACAAAACAAAAAAAGATAATTTAGACCAGACATCTCTTAGATAAAATATAGACTAATCCAATATATAAGCATGAAAGAATCCACTGGGAGCAAATGGGTTAATGTGATAGGTGGTCGCTACTATAAATGTGTTTACAGAACGCAGTGCATTGGTCGATGTCGATGTCCAGATTGTGTTTGTAGAATCTAAATAATCGAAGGTTTCTATGGGCTTTCATAAACCCTTTGCTCTATGACACTTCCTGTAAGATAATTATAATGCCGCAATGAATAGCTATTATCTGGCATTTTATGCCTGTATATGAAAACAGGAACTTTTTTAGTTTTGGCAGAAAAGGTAGAATCAGATCTATATCATTCCATATTCAAACTGGGCAGATCCTGATAAGATGACTCCTATAGGACCCATCTGGCCAGGACCTGTTATGTATGTAAATGCGTTAACAGGCGCATTTATGGAGTCCTTACAACGTCCCTATATGTCTTGTCATTACCTTACAGGTCCTGTAGGGGTGTACACATTTGTGGATACTAAAATCTTAGGAAGTCTGCAAGGACGTCACACACCATTAGCCAAGAGCACGCGAGGAACTCGTTGAGAAACCTTTAATACTGACAAGGCGCTTTTTCCTGTACCTTCATACAACTGGTTCGGCGGCGCCCGCACGTGTTTAATAAGTTGATGAGTTTTTCAGTTGTGATTTGAATCCCGGCCTGGGCAATTGTTGTTTTTTGTTGTTTTTTCATTTTTCATGTAAGTAAGCCTTCAAGCTAGCTGGCGCTAGGTCTGTTGCTCTACCTGTTTGTTTTTCGCTGAACAACGTAATTTGTTCCGTGAACGAAAAAAACTGCTGGGGTCTTCCTTCATCTGTAACTAGCTGGATGTCCCGAAATGACTGAAATGCTGTTAAAACGACGTAAAATCCAATATAACCAAACAAAACATTTCAGTTTCGCCGTGCATACACAATGCGATCACATACTGTCCATGTTTTGTTTTGAATCTTTCGTTTTGGCTCAAACAAGTGAACCCATGTTTCGTCACTAGTGACGACATTTGCAAAATACTGTGTATTACTTTATAACATTATATATAATTGTTATAAAATTTTTGTGCATTGCACGTGTGCCTTTTTCTGCCCATCTGTCGACAGATTGGGAATCCATCTAGCACAGATCTTTCTCATTTTCAAATAACGTTTCAGAATTTATGACCTGCTCCTAATGAGATGCATATCATACTATAGGGTTAATCCTACTGTAATTTGAAATTTGCGACGGTATATGAGGTTTTTAACGGTCGCAAATTATTTTAATGGCGACGCCGAAAATTTCAAATTACAGTAGGATTAACCCTATTCTAACGCAATCTTAACACGAAAAATGCCAAATTGTTGTTATATCCCATGCGCGCAGGTGATTAAATATGTGATGAGGCGAGAAATAGTGCCCGGTTTCCACAATGTCAAAATGCCGGGCCAATTGTAAGTTTACTATTAGAATCGCAGAATAATTATGAGACAGCTATTTCACATGTTCAATACACATTCAATACACATGTCAGGAAAAGTAACGTTATCTTAGTCTTTGGCGCAGATCTAAGTGTTAGATAAACAAAGCGCATTGATATATTTACAGGCTAATGCTGTTGTTATTCTGCCGTGGTCGATTGGTTGAATTCTTTCAGATTGCAGGAAATTGTCAGATTGCGTTAGAATAGCTATTTGCCTATCGGTGTATCTTGCATCAGTAGCAACTAGTTGTTTCAGTCTAGCAACCATCTTGGCAGACGTTGCTGTTTTCGGACGACGGCCATGTGGTGCATCTTTTGCTGAAACTAGCCCACATTTGAATTTCTTAAAACAACGAATAACTGTCGAAATCGACATTTCATTATGCCCATAAACAGAACATATTTCATAAAAAATGTCTTAATACCCTATACCAAGATTCTTAATACAGTAAAACCTCTTTATAACGACCACTAAATTACATCAATTATTTTGTGTTAAAGGCAATTTAGTGGCCGTTATAGAGATATAGTTTACTGTATAGGGCCATATTTCAACGGCATACTCTGACCGTCTACCAACCATTTTTGTATTAGTATATATGTTACAGTCAATCTGTGTAATCCGTCATTTCATGAAAATTTCAGTCATTTCATGAAATGACTGTTTCACTTAGTCATTTCACGAAATTATTATTATTATTATTATTATTATACCACATTTATATAGCGCTCTTTTCACACGGGATATGTGCGTTCAAAAGCGCTGTACATGGATGAAATCAATAATCGGAACGAACCGCATGATTATCTATCCAGACAATGAAAGATTTACAATAGATATGCAATAAATATAAAAGTCACTAGCCGGAGGGTTAGTGAAGGATATACAAAAGATATACAATAGATATGAAATCATAAACCGGAAGGAACGGCATGATCGTCCATCCAGTCAATGAAATGTATGCAATATATATACAATAAATATAAAATCACTAACCGGTAGGAACCACATGATTATCCACCCGGTCAATGAAAGATATGGAATAGATATACAATAAATGTATAACCACTAACCGGTAGGAACCACATGATTATCCACCCAGTCAATGAAAGATATGCAATAAATATACAATAAGTATAAAATCACCAACTGGTAGGAACCACATGATTATTTATACCAAGTCGGTGAATTATAAGCAATATATATACAATAAATATGATATACAATAAATATGAAATCACTAACCGGTAGGAACCACATGATTATCTATTCGGTCAATGAGAGATTGATTCCTACAGCATATCCCAAGGGCTGCAATGGCAGAGGAATCGTAAGGTATGAGAATTGATGATTATAAGCTACTTTTCCTAAACTGTCCTAGTAGTATATGTTGAAGAAATGTGTTTTCAGAGATCTTTTGAAACATGCCAGTGAGCTTGCATCTCTAATGCCTGATGGCAGAGCATTCCAGAGTTTTGGAGCTGCATTCATGAAACTTCTTTCACCGTATTTTACCTTACGACTTTTTGGTACAACCAACGACAAGGAGCTACTTGCTGACCTTAATTCTCTGCGGGGCCGATACACGTCAAGCAGGTCGACAATGTACTTGGCGGATTCATTGTGCATGGCTTTATACGTAAGTGTCAGAATTTTGAATTCAATGCGATGTTGAACCGGAAGCCAATGAAGTTCTCTCAAAACAGGCGTGATATGATCATATCGAGGAGTCCTGGTTATGATGCGGGCTGCTGTGTTTTGAACTCTTTGAAGTTTCTGCAGTGTGTTTTTTGAAATTCCATGCAGCAATGAGTTGCAGTAGTCTATTTTTGATGTAACCAGAGAGTTCACCAAAGTCTTGGTAGCATCAGGTGAGAGGTACTTTCTTATATGACCTATTCGTCGGAGCTGTGCATAACTAGACCTACACACCGAATTGATGTGTGATGCCATATCCATTTGTGAATCGAGCCATGTACCGAGATTCTTTATACACAAAGACGGTTTGATCTTAGAGGGGCCTACTTGCACATGAATGTCTTCAGGTACTACTGTGTTTTTTGCATGAAACAGGATGACCTCAGTTTTGTCAGTATTGAGCTTCAGCATGTTCTGGTGCATTCAAGAGACTATTTCGTTGAGACAGATCTCAACTCGTGATAAAGCTTCTTGTTGACAGGAAATGTCTTTGGGCTTAAAGGACAGGTATAATTGCGAGTCATCGGCATAAAAATGGTGCTTTAGCCCATGGTTTCTGCAGATTGAGCCGACAGGTTTTGTGTACATGATGTAGTTTTTTGGTCCAAGGACCGATCCCTGTGGCACGCTATATTTCATATTAACTGGGGTGGACAACTCCCCATCTACTGACACTATTTGATAGCGGTCATTTAGATAGGAGGTCATCCACTCAAGGGGTTTCCCAATGATTCCGAAGTCTTTTTCAAGGCGCTTTAGCAATGTTTCGTGATCGATAGTGTCAAATGCAGCCGATAAGTCAAGCATCACCAGAACTGTTGTTTCATCTTTATCTAGGGATTGAAGGATGTCATTCTGAACTTTCAGAAGAGCAGTCTCTGTTGAGTGATGCTTTCGGTATGCTGATTGATAGTGCTCATGTAGATTGTTTGAGTTCAGGTGGGACTCAATGCGTTTGTCAACCACTTTTTCTAACACTTTGGAGACAAATGGCAGATTTGATATAGGCCTATAATTCTTAAGTTCATTTGAATCGAGATCCGGTTTCTTTAAAATAGGTCTGACATGTGACCTTTTGAAACTTTTTGGAACATAGGCATTGTCTAAAGAGGAGTTTACAATGTTTGTCAAAATCGGTAGGAGTTCATCAAGGCATGACTTTAATAGCCATGTAGGTATTGGATCAAGTTCGCAAGACTTACAGGGGGATGCCTTAATGATCTGTCCTACTTCATCTACTGTAGCTGTAGCAAACATTTCTAATACGTTTGTTGAATGCTGCATCTCAGTGTCAGTCGGCGCACTGGATACAGTGCCTGATGCAATATCAGCACGTATTTTGTCCACTTTGTCAACGAAAAAGTCACTGAATTCTTGTGCAAGATGCTTCGAGGACGAAGTCTTAGGCAATGAGATGTCACTAGTTGAACCTAGCAGATGCTTAGTGACTCTGAAAAGACTTTTTGAGTCTGCCTGGCATGCTTCAACTTTCTCTGAGTAAAAATCAATCTTTGACTTAATTAGTAGCCTGTTGACTTTGGCACACTGTTCTCTGTATAGCTGATGGTCTATTGTGAGTCTGGACTTTTTCCAGTTCCGTTCAAACTTGCGTCTTACATGTTTAGCATCATGCAGTTCCTGGGTATACCAAGGGCATGATGGTCTGAGCGTTATGGTTTTTGTACACAGTGGTGCATGTTTATTGACAAGTGCCGCCAGTGTTTGTGTATATGACTTAACCAGCTCATCAACATCTGTCGTCTGCATACTCGATTCGATGGGTTCCGAGTTTACGAGATCTCTTTTGAATGATTCTATATTAATTGCCCTAAGTTTCCGAAATGAAACAGTTTTCCTCACTGTTGGGGGTTTCGCGGCCTTTGCCTCGAAAGTTACGGAAAAATGATCTCGCGAAACTTTACCACTACTGTCGGACAGTCCAGGATCTGTGACTTCAATGTTTGACACACAGTCATCACCGTCCCGTGTAATAACAACATCAAGGGTATGTCCCCCTATATGAGTGGCTTCACTCACATGTTGTTGCAGTCCAAATGATTCGAGTGTACTAACAAAGTTAGCAGTGTTTCTGTCATTTGGAATGTCAAGGTGGATGTTTAAATCCCCTACAATGACGACCGGTCTGTCGGTGGTGGCAAATTTAGATGAGAAAGATGGCCACTCATTCTCAAGAAAATCCCCAGTTTTTAGACCATTTGCACGTGATGGTGGCGGTCTGTAAACAACTACTAGACGCAGAGTGAAATCTCGGATACTTAAAGTGCAGTCCATGTACTCAAAGTTTGAGAAATCATTATCTCTTATTGATGTATGGAGGCGGAGTCCTATTGAAGCCTTATATATGACTGCTACCCCACCGCCACGGTTGCCATTGCAGCGAGGGACATGTCCGATTTTGTAATGAGTAGGAACCAGTTCGTTTAAACACGATTTGTCTACAGAACTACCGAGCCAGGTTTCCGTAATGGCTACCACATCAAAGTCATTTGAAACGATATAGTCGCAAATAGAAAGGGCCTTGTTTTTGACTGACCTGGGGTTTAAACTGCATACCTTTACAAAAGTCTGAATTCTGACTGGCATTGGAGCTTCGCGATTTACATGCACAAGAGTTTCCGTTTTCTTAGAAAAGGGCGCTGTTGAGAATTTACTCGTGTACCGGTGGGGTTTTGAAACAATGGGAATTATCTGGGGAAACTGTTTCAAGTGACTGAGATTTACGCCATCAGATGAAACCCTAATTTCAGTTTGACGGTTTCCAGAAACAGTTGGAATTGACTGAGGTATTTCCCTTAATTTGTTTAAATGAACACCTTTATTTACATCCCAACTACGCCTTGATTTTGAGTCGCCCCCTTTAGAGCCTCTGAATTTAGCTAAGCCAATTTGCCCAAAATCTAACAGCCCTAGCTGTCTCAACCTGGACAATACTAGCGTGTCGGGTTTTAAAATAGGCGATGATTGCCCTATAAAAGAAAGACCACACCTTGTATACTGTATCTGTGTTGAACTAATCCGCTTCTTTCCTTCACCTGTATATCCTAATGCCTGAGGCACACACATTTTAATTTAAACATCCAGTATTGCACAAAATTGATTTATTTATTTCACTTTTTTAAGTCAAATCACAAAACAGAATCACTTAAAAAGTACACCATTCTATTAACACTTCCTTCATGCACTATTGTGTCACTTTTTGGAAAGTTTTATATAGTATTTCCCTCTTAAAACTATGCAAAGCATCAGAGCGAAATAAATGCAGCCTTCACACTTTGGCGCATAAAAGAGGGGAAAATATTCAGTCATTTCATGAAATGACTGAAAAACACCTCCAGTCATTTCACGAAATGACTAAATCGACGTTAGCTTTATGCATTGCATTGTAATGATTGAATATAGGAAATTTCTTATTGTTTATTGATAATGTATTCATAATTTTATTACATTATACTTAACCCATTACTCTACGGACTGTGTCTCTGTTTACACACAGGTTACCACTTAACCCTTTCCTTCATATACACGTGTTTTCACACATTTGTAAACAATGTAGACCTAGAACAGATGGCTCCAATAGGAGCCGTCTGATCAGGGTCTGCTCTGTTTGCTCATGACATTTTGATAGACCTGTATGGTTAGATTCAAAAATGGCTATATTTTTTGGAAATATGGAATAAACATAGAACAAGGAAAGGGTTAAAGCTGGTTAAAAGTAAAACGGATTGCATTGATGTGTAGTCTGCTTAACTTTAAACCTGTTTAAAGCTACTAGGCTATTTGAAATATTTCATTGTTTATATGGTTTCATACTAAACCCATTACTCCACAGCCTGTTTCTTTGGTTGAACACATGTTACCACTTAAAGCTGGTTGAAAGTAAAGCGGAATGTCTTGATGTGCATTTTGCTTTACTTTAAACTACCCACTACTAGGCTATTGGAAATATTGCATTGTTTATTCATAATGTATTCATAGTTATATTACATTCTTCTTAACCCATTATTCCATAGTCTGTTTTTATGGTTGAACACAGGTAACCGCTTAAAGTTGGTTAAAATATTTCATTGTTTATTCAGAATCATTTCAATGTTGATCTTGGTTGCAAATCACATGAAAAAATGCCATTTTCGCATTTCGGGTATAGATTTTTGTATTACTTGTCTTTGCAGAATTCAATAATTAGCCCTTTGAACTCCAATCACTGCTGTCTAGTGTCTGTTTCAAAGTACGCTCGCAATAATCGTGATTTTCTCGTGATTTTCACAATTATTGAGAGAGATAACGTTCTAGATGCATTCATATTTGAAAAATCCTCTTAATAGAGAAACCATCGTTCAATACTAAAGATGAAATTGCAGTTCTGTGTTGTTTATAATATGGTAAATAGAAAATCAAACATTAAATGGATAATATTAGTTATACAGTTCTTTCCCAGGGTACATGACGATTTATTCCCGGCTGAGGAAAATCATGTTGCCCGAGCCGTTAGGCGAGGGTTACATGATTTTACCAGCCGGGAATAAATCGTCATGTACCCTGGGAAAGAACTGTATAACGAATTTATTATACTGCAAAGTTTTACGGTTCGGATAATTTATATAAATCCATTTTTTGCATGTTGAATCACTAAACACTCTAATTTCCCTAAAAGCGCCCCAATACATTTATTTCTACCCGAAGGTATCCGAAGTGTTGTGTATTGTATTTCATCGGCGTTCGTGTTATTATAGATGGCTGGACGATATAATAACTCCTCTAAAAACTATTTTATTGGTCATTTCAAACAATGGTGTTTTTTAATTCATTTCTGCATTGTTTTCTTTACGTATCAATAGTTGTCTATTATGAATTTTGCTATTGTTTAGCCGAGTCGAGAAGTCGGTCTTTTGGTTTCTGACCATAATATGTGGGGCCTGCCATGGGGAATTTCTATGTACCCTGTCAGCTCACAGGGTACATGGACTCATGTACACGGCTAGTTAACCAATCAGAAGTGAGGATTTTACTTTGCAGTATAATAATGATCAAAGTACCACAATTAAAATTGGTTGTCATAGACACAGTCCAAATGCAATTAACATACGCCTTTATCAGAGTAGACCTAGATCACATCGCTCCTGTAGAAGTTGCCTGATCAAGGTATGCGTTGTTTACCTATAGAGTACTATAGATCTAATTCTACATTTTCTACAATGTTAAAACATTTCCTTTTTCATAATGCCTTTATAAAATTTCATCAAAATGATATTCATAATGCCATTGTGTCTTAGATGAATATTAACATAGCTAACGCTAATATACCACACCTCAAATATATAGCTGCATTAAATATGAATGACACAGTTTTAATCCTTTACTGCATGAATATCCAGGTAAAACGTATTGACAGCATGCGTACTGAGTGGTTGTAATTCTGAATTAAAACATGAACACACGAATATCTAGCCGAGACAGAAAATGTAGAATTAGATATTTATTGTGGCTTAAGCAAGAGCAAGCCCTGATCAGACGGCTCATACACAGACCGTCTGATCTGGGTCTCCTCTGTTTGCAAATGCGTATAAATGCGTATTCATGAAGTAAAGGGTTACCCCTTTACCTGATATAGACGCCTTACTCTGCGTATGAAATGACGTCTCTATGATGGTAAGGGTTAATATACAGTATTAGACTCCTAAATCTGGCAACATGTAAAAGCTACATGTATGTTCATATCTTAACAAACATGCCTGTCAGGGGCAGGGCTAGATTTCCTTATGAATATATAAGATTATAACTATATTATATAAGAAAATATAAGATTATAACTATAAATCTTCTACTCTAGAGACTGCAGTTGAATTTGAATGGCATTTGGTAGGAATAGTGGGCCGCCTTGCAAGGAATATGTATACTGCTTTCCATTCAGCACAGATTATGTTACAGTTAGGATATGTAGGTAGAACTACATGTTAACACCTTACTCTGAACTCAGTATGCATTTGCAAACAGAGTATACTACAATTTCTGCCATGGCCAAAATCTCCTCAGTTTATAATACATTACATGATGTAGTTGTACCGTTATAAGAATTCAGCTAATTTATATTCATACAGTGCTTTATTTCCTGCATAAATATTTATGAGGTAAAGGGTTAAAAGAGAACAAACCTTTTGCCAGTAAGCATTCAACAGCTGCATTATCCATCCTGATGTGTGATGTCACATTGAGTATACCAGCACTTATAATGTGGCTATTTAGTAGGTTATGCATGATTGTATGTTTCAAATACTAAAGGTTTGGAGAATCAGATTTCATGTTGTTTATTTTTTGCAAATTTTAAACACAAATTTACAACTATGCAATCTATGTATATTTAAACTTTTTAAAGTAACAAGTTAATCGAGAAGCATAGAGGATGTACTTCAACAATAAATCTAAATTTGGCTGTTCTGATATAGTCAAACGTTTTGGGGGAGTGGGATGTGGTAGGGAATCTGTCAGACATGACATGCTCATAAATTCCTGTCTAAAAACCTCAGATCTCTTTAAACATACTGAAAAATAGGTATGAATATCAAGGTCTAAGTTAGCTTCTGCTCCAAATTGCCATTTTCCATAAATGCTATCAGTGTAGTTTAATGGAAGAACACCTTCTTGGCTTAGCCATAGAGGGAAGTCTAGGTTCAAATCCTAGCACTGTCTATTGGAAAGGCTTTTTGGAGTCAGTTATTTGATATAGACAACCTTTAACCCTTTCCCTGTTCTATGTTTATTCCAAATTTGAATACCTACTGAATATTCAGGGACAAAATAGATTAATGAAATATGGAAGATGGAACATTATAGCCATTTAAAAACTACAGAAACAGTTCTATCAAATTCTATTAGCAAACAGAACCTATAGGAGCCTTCTGATCAGGGTCTACTGTGTTTGCAGTTACATAAAAGTTGTTTGTACATGTATGAGCGAAAGGGTTAAACAAAAATAATAATGTCCCGAACAATTTTTATGATACATGTACAGTACAATGTCCACGTTTTGTGTCCATTGCTTTGGCAGGGTACAGGGTTTATTTTTTGCATGGCATCTTTTATTTGGTCACATTTCTGCTGGCAGGTGGCACATGTTCCTTTGAACACTTTTGTTCTAATTCCTGTCATATTTCTCACTTTATTGTCCATGTGTATCTTAAAATAGATATAATAATTATACCCCCACAACGAAGTTGGGGGGGGGGGGGTATACCTGAATCAGGTTGTCCGTCTGTCCATCTGTCCATCCGTGGACACAATTTCGTCCGGCCTTCTTCTTCTAGTTTTGCTTCAATTTTGTTGAAAGTTCATATATAGCCATATGACCATATAAACCTGTGCACCGCATATTTCCATTATGATCGGACCACTACTTCAGGAGTTATCTCCCCTTTTTAGTTCCCTGCCAATGTTTCCCGGTTTTCTGGACTTTTTGTGGAAGTGACTCGAGGTATCAACTCTATATTTAGTACAAAGCTAAATCTAGATAAGTTACAGCTTATGTTACAATCTCAGCCAGGTTGAATAATTATTTCCAGAGTTATTGCCCTTGAACTTTAATTTTTTTCTTCAAATTTGGGATTTTCCAGACTTGTTTTGGAAGTGGTTGCAGATATTAACTTTATATTTGGCATAAAGCTAACTCTAGATGAATTACAGCTTATTTCCCAATCTCAGTCTGGTTGAATAATTTTTGACAGAGTTATGGCCCTTGAACTTTAATTTTTTGTCAAATTTTCAATTTTCCGGTCTTTCTTTGGAAGTGGTTAGAGATATTAACTTCATATTTGACATAGAGCTAAATCTAGATGAGGTACAGCTTAAGTTCAAATATGGGTCTGGTTGAATAATTTTGGTTGAATAATTTTTGTCAGAGTTATTGTCCTTGAACTTAATGTTTTTTTTCTGAAAAGGTACCTAGTTTTTGAACTTTGGATTTGACAAAAACCTCATGAAAGGTTCTTGTTTCTCTGAATTATTCTTCATTTTTATTACATAAATTAGGTTGGGGCATGTATTGTTTTTAAATCTCTTCATGTTTCTGTATGTACATATGTTCAGATTGATGATAGGTGTTCTGACAAGCAGACAGGTGGGGGGGGGGGGGGGTATTCGTTAGCCTTTGGCTTACAGTTGTAGTTAAAACTGGATCTTAATTCATGGACAGGGGATAGCTAACTGAGTTTATTTTGTATGCATTATCTACATTTCATTATCAACCAATAACAACTCATCTTCTCATTTCAAAATTGCACACACAAACATAAGTATGAGTTTTTGTTACTGACTGTTAATTTACTTTTACAGTGATTGACCTGATTTTTGTCTAGCCTGCTTGTTGTCAGCTCAACAGTTGCCAAAGTGGCAGTTGTGTAGGCACATACATATGTCTGTCTGTTTGTCCATTTGATTTTGTAACAGCAAATCCATTATTTTGTATCAACAGATCTCCCTATAACGTGGTCCATATCTTGAGTAGACAGTGTACCAGGTACAAGGGCCTTAACTCTCGCATCATACATTTTGAAATTTATCCTTGATTTAATTTTCTTCATTCACTGGGTCAAACAAAAATTTAATTTTATATATGGCTTAGTAACTAGTAGACAGTGTACCATGTATAAGAATTCTGACTCAAGGTTCACTCCACCAGAGGCTGGGCTGATTTTACTTTAATTGCTGTAGTGAAAATTTAATAAACAAATAAATATTTTCTCTGACATCACTGATCAGATTTAAAATAAAAAAAATGGCAGGAATGTTCCGTAGGTGACCATTTACAAAGTTGTAACCCATAAAATACAAGAGCACCGCTTGGGGGTTCCAATGTTAATGTTTTCGAACAGTGACAATGAAAATGCAGATGGTGGAGTTACGACATAGCTCTTTTTTTCTTCGAAAAGCAGACAAGCTAAAAATGGCCACCATAGATTGGACTAAATCCCTTCTATGGCTAAAGGGAGCATTAAACCATTGAACAGATTTTTATGTACCAGTATTTTTTGTAAGAATAACTGGTGAACATTTGCCAAGTATTCATTTTGTTTCCTAAAAATAAAAAAATGGGGCATATGGCTAAGCATCACATTTTATTTATAGGTCAATGTGACCTTGACCTTGGTCTTCATTTACAAAATAAACTTGTGCGGAGCAAACCTCATATACCGAATCAGCTAGGATCACAGATATGGCATGTGAGTTCATCTTAGGATGGTAGAGTGTCGCATACTAGTTTTAGGTCAATGTGACCTTGACCTCATTTACAAACAAGCCCACCCGGAGCATATCTCCTACACTACTTCAGCTAGGATCACCAAATATGGTGTGTGAGTACATCTTGGGATGGCGGGGTGTCACATACTATTCATAGGTCAATGTGACCTTGACCTCGGGCTTCATTTACAAAAAAGCTTGTTTACAGCATATCCCTACACCAAGTCAGCTAGGATCATTACTAAATATGGTGTGTGAGTTCATCTCCGGATGGCGAAATGTCGCATACTTTTTGTAGGTCATGTGGCCATGACCTTGACAGTTGACCTCAATTACAAAAAAGCTTGTCTTTTGTGATAGTTTGAGTTCAAATTGTGCTCATACTATGCAATCTTTACTTTCATTTTGCAGTGCATATACAGACCTGCTTACGAATCACCTTTCATTGCCAGTGCTTTGCTTTGGGGGCATTTGTCAACTACTGCGACACATTTCTTGTTTGGCTATATTTTGACAATAAATTGACATACATATATGTATGTTCTTACGTAACACTATGTACTTCGTGGCCTATTGTCTCAGATGAACGATAATGGACACTATCATTATTATAATATTGCTTAGGTTTTGTCGTGGTTGTGGCTTTCTTCACTAACAATTTTCAGATTTAATCTGTCACACATCTTAATCATATGTAGACAGTGCATAATGTGCGAGATTCGCAACATTTGTTTTGAATTACGTGAATTACATGGATTGACATACATCTACTTTATTTAAATTTCATTAGTTATGTTTTACTTCATTGCATGTAAAATGTCGATGGTCGATTCCCGGTAGAGGCAGTGCCTTAGTTCATATTATACAGTATTTGACTCCTTACTCTGTGTATGAAAGGACGTCTCTATGATGGTAAGGGTTAATATACAGTATTAGCCTTGTTTTCTATTATAGAGAGGGTGTACTGCATTCACTTTTATCTTTGGATTTTAGACTAGTAGTACTGAGACATTAACATGCAGAATGGATATTTCTTTCCTCCAGGTCTAAATATATATGTTACTGGATTGCCACGCGTTCCCCACATGCTGTTCCATAAGGCGTTTGAACAGCTAAGCAAGATGGCGTATCATGGGAAAGTGTTATTGGTTCTGACGGCGCTCTTTATTATAGCTTGGCTTCATATAATAGGTTAGTAAGTATTTATCTTTCACTAACAACATTCTGTTTTTAAATATTCAAATAAAAAACAAACCAGTCTGTGAAATCATTACTGAACCATATTTAGCTTTATTCATAAATATATATATATATACTTAGCAAACTAAGTACCTAAGGACCATTTTGGAATTTTCTTTTTTATGGATGGTGATAATATAAAGGTTTATTGTATAATTTATGAAATATATATATTTTAATTATTTGATGGAAAACATAACAATGTTTGTAAGAGAATTATGCAGTAATACATTTAAGAACAATGCATAGTGCCAATCAAAAAGTCACATTAGTTTGGAACACCGCATGTGTCAATGTGTTACTACAGCCATGAACCTAGCCCTCATGGACATGATTCAATTCCTTATGAATGCTACAGGAATATTGTTCCATTCGTCACGGACCCTTTCCTGCAGCTCTGTTATATTACGTCGCACGGTATCTCCCATGTGTATGCGTCTCCCCTGTGCATGATTTCAGTATGTGACCCAGCTAAACGCAACGGTTGACTGAATACCTCTAATACTACATGTAGCTTCAGTCGACCAAGAATCTCCATACACATGTTTTTGTCGTATAAACAAAAGTTATTTCATTCAAAACCCAAATAGCAGTTTTGCTAAGTAAATATATACATGTATAAAAGAAATTATTTTAGGCAATGTTCGATGATGCTAAAATTTCTGATGAAATGGATTGTTAATGTATCCTTATAAAAACCCTCATGCAGAACTGATTTATTAACAAAATGATTTCAAAGGAAGTATTGACACTGAAAAACCTCTTCCGCCATATGTATATTCATGAAATAAGTAAGATGTTTAGAATAGCACTATGAACAAACAATTTTATCATAGCAGGCACTGTAGTATCGGATCTTTTATTTTCTTAAGCAATCAGAGTAGACCCAATTCGGACGGCTCCTGCAAAGGTGCGAAAAGTCGTCTCTATGAGTATGCAGAGTGGTGTTGTGCTGTCTCTGCTCTTCGGATGCGGATCAACAACTGGCCTTATGACTCCGTATATCTCAATGTCCGAAAGAAGTGTTTGTTAACCCTTTGGATGATACATTTCAATGTAAAAACAGTTGAGACCGGGATCAGAGATCAGAGCCAACTGATCTTGCTCTACAGTAAGCTCGTTTCTCTCCCATTACAAGTGTGTAATGTCACTCTTGCAGAAAACAATTCCCACTATGAATCATATATTTCAATAATCATAAACATCATATATTGTCATATCAAACTGCTATTTAACCCTTTCCTTCATATAAACGCATTTTCACGCATTTGCAATCAGATCAGGGTCTGCCTCTGCGTGCTTATGGAGTTTGATAAATATGTTTGTTTACTTTCTAAAATGGCTATAATGTTCCAACTTCCTTATATCATTATAATTGTTTTGTCTATGATATTCAGTAGGTATTGAAACAGTTGGAATAAATATAGAACAGGCAAAGGGTTAAATGCCATACAATTATTGATACGAATTTGTTTTGTTTCGCTGTTGTTTTCTGTATATATTACTCTGTGGTTTTTATCAGCTTTGTATCTTTATGTACGTCGCTTTGTTATTTTATTCAGTCACTACGGACCGCCTGTCAACAATTTCAGTTCGAAAAAGATGCCTGTTACAATGTGAGAGTAAGTATATAGATAGCTGTATACAGTAACATCCGTGTACACCTGACGTTACATTTATTATAAATATTGGGCATGGAGACATGATGCAGCTTAACCCATTCCCTCATATTGACGACTTTGACGACTCTGTAAAAGTCACTTTATAAAACCATTGTGATAAATAGAGCATTTGCTCCTATAGGAGCAAATGCTATATTTATCACAATGGTTTCAAACTACAAAATTCGAATATTTTCCTTTTCTCTGGTTAATGCTGGTAGATTTCTGGTAGGATCTAAAAATAGCCTATGAGGTAATTGGTTAATACAGGGTGAAAGTCATGCAGAAAGGTACTTTAGAAAGTTTCTGCATGACTTTCAACCGCATTACGCAGCCACCGGCCTAAAAGTATCGACATTCTTCTATACTAGAATTTCGGTTTAGAGAGGTTTAACTGGATCTACATGTATCATATCTATTGCCGTTAGATTTGTTCTCCAAATGACATTAACGAGCCTCCAGCAAAGTTAATAACAATGTCACCGAGTTGCTAACGATTGGTAAATTCTTTTTTATCCCATGGTACAAACATCAAAACAAAACAAATATTATTAAGCTAATGAGTTGTTTTTATCAAACTAGTTTAGGATCAGATAAAACAAACACCTGTTGAAATACGCTTGATACACGAACTATCATGTGATAAATGTCACCAGAAAAAGAACTTGGCCAGTAGTATAGACCAGCTACAGCAAAATAATTCAAACGCAATATGTTACAATGCACTGACATGGCATGTAGTGCATCCTGTTAGTCGCCAAAAGCAAAACAAAATTGGCATGCATTTGGCAGGTGGTACCCTTATTAAGCACATTGCACCATCATTATGTACAGTACACATTGCCGGAAATCTACAAGACAATTTAGAACAAATATAAATACAATCGCGAAACATTTTTAAATCGATCTGTGGTGTAGACTGAGATAGCAAAGAAATGCAACTTGGAAATGGTTATGGGCTGGCCAATGTATGAATATTGATTTACACAAGGGAAGAATATAATCTTGTATCAATTTCGCTCGAAAGCGACTGTGGGGGTTTGAAATCATTGGCGAATGCGTAATTATATTTGTAATCGTTTGGATCCAGATGTGACGCCGAGCGATTCGCAACTGTTTGACACACCTTTTGCGTTTAGGGAAAGAAACTGAAAGAATTCCACCTGAAACGATATTGTTTGCAGATGAAATCTGTTTAGAGCCAGAAGAGTTAAATAAGGCCTTTGTGAATTTAATCATCGATTCATTACTAGTTACATATTTTTTACTTGTGACAATATTTTTATCAATGAAAACATTACTTTGAACATATCTATTATATAACACTTAAAATATTGTTTATGAACAAAAGTTTCCGTGAAAGGTTTAAAGCTCATACGTCTATGTTTCCCCTCCATGAGTGAATCGATGTTTTGAATACTTGGGGCGATTTTCTTCAGATTGCACAGAGCCGTCTCCTATGTTATTAATACTTCTATGGTTACTTTCCATAAGTGAATTATTATTTTAATATTTGAATTGTTTTCATCAGATTATATGGAGCCGTTTCCTATGGTATTTTCAACACTGATGTAAACTGTTGTGAACCCTTTTACAGTTGGCAATCACGCTGGCCTCTTTGCATGTACGCCGACAAGAAAGGTTTAGTACTCCATGAAGGCGACCTCTTAAATCCAGAAATGGAAGGAGAACGTCGGATATCTGTACTATTTCATTTTTGTCGTACCCTTTATTACTTTTCTACAGTTACTCTGTTTGCAGCTCATTCATTGAGTACACTAGCGATAGGTGGATACAGTATGTTCAATTAAATGTTTGTTTGTTATACATGCACTTTACCACTGTATTTGCTGTCGCGGTTGTTGTAGATTAGTCGGAGAGGGGATACGTTTATTTACACTGTTTGTCTTTTAGGATGGGGATGGAATAAGGGTGAGGTTGGGCGCCCATAAACCGGTTTAAACCCCCGGTGACTTTTGTCACTGACCGTTCCAAGGCGGTACTTCCATCTTCCTCCTATTGTATGTTTGTTTTGTCTTTGTGCGTCTCTTGTTGTTTTTCTACCTATGTACATTTGCTGTTTCCTTGTGTTGCTGTTCGGGCGAGTGTTTGTTCTGTATGTGGTGTTTCCTGCATGACTCATTTTTGTACTTTTATTGAAAATATTGCATATGTGCTTTTGGTCTGTTACTTTATCGTCATTTTCTGATAAAACAGTGTTCTAATTACAAATGTTTCCCTTACTAGTTAAAATGGTTTAAAGGCATCCCCAAACTGTTCACTTTTACACCACCGAACATTTCCCATTAGAATATTTGATAACTGAGTTCCTTTTAATTTTGGTCACTAAATTTCTTACGTCTCTGTATTTACGCCAGATTATATCTGTACTATACATCTGAAATTTATTAAAGGACAATCTCTTTTGAAAACACGTTTCTTGAGAGTTGTATTCATAAAGGGGCTGGACACTTGGGTTTAAAATTTAAGAGCCTAAGTCTACTGGGGCCTGGTGAATAGATTTCTGCTTAAAAATTAGAATTGAGTTGAAATTCACATTTTCTTCATAAAATCATCATAAAATTATTTGAATATTTTTTTATAAAAACCCATCATCCATTTAAATTTGCTGCCAGGTACCACAGAATCGAGTTGTAAACAAATGTTATGACATTGCTTAATACATAGTTGAAATTCAAAATTCGTATACACTTATAAGGCAAATTTGCTTAAATGACACCAACATTAATACGGCCAGATTTCAAACAAATATTCTGAATGTGGGAGATCCTTCGAAAGCAAAAGTAGCAATGCGACAAAAGAAAATTGCAGACTGGGTTTTATTGAGTCTGTTCATGAGTAGTAATTAACAGTGCAACACTACTCAGTCGACTCTTTAACCATATTAGTTAAATAAACCATCACAGATTTAAGAAGAACACAATTGTTGTATGTTTACAAAAGGTGGTCCATAAAGAACTGCTAAAAACAACTTACAACCATTTAAAACTACTTCAGTGCCTTTTGATTCGTTAAAACCGAATTTGACCTGCCATGCCTAACCATAGGTATGCTTATACCCCTCTGCCAAATGTTAATCTGTCATTTCTCCATGAATTATCATCAACAGTTTTAAAATGAACATCTAAGAAAGACTCACAAAGTTTAGTTTCAGCTATAAAAGAAGATCTATACTATTTTCATGTAGCAGTTTTTTCACATGAGGAAATTCGACCTAAAACTGTTATTATGCTGATAATCACATAGGAATTTATTTGGAGCTTTTTGTCTTGCTTTTGTTAATGGTTAAAATGTTTCCAATCCATATCAGCGTCATCTGATGACCTTGATGAGTCTAGAGACGAGTCGCAAAACGAGTCCGAGAACTGGAAAATGTTAGAGTTACACTGGTTGTATGTCACTTTTATCACCTGTATCGTAAAGTTGACAGTAGAGAGCTCGAAATTTTATGTGCCATCAATGGTAGCATGCTTCGCCCTAAACAGTTCTGGGGTTTTTTGCAACTGCTTTATAGGCATTGGGGACTTGACATGTTCTGGATTTATAGCTATAATACCATAGAGAAGAAAAGTATATAGTCAAAGTGTATGTCTTTTGGTGAAAGAGTCGCTTCCGCTGAGTCATTGTTGTGGCTCTCATTATATAGCGTTTTGACTGAACCCTAAGAAGTTTATATAAAAGGTCTGTATTACAGAATGCCTTACATTTGGTGTAGTTAGTTCCTGATTGGTGGAAAACTAGAACAAGAATGAAAATAGACAGTTAGCCGCTAAAACATAAGATAATACGTACACACGATATCATTATTTTTCTGGACTGTTTGGTACATTCTGGCGAGTTGCAAGGCGCAATCACTACACTGCGTTTCCAATATCGTTATTAATTATGGTGTAACCTTAAGATTTTTGTTAAAAATGTTTGGTTAACAGGACAATATATCGGCGGAAAAACATAGTTTATGTAACGGTAAACACTTTATCTTATAGACTTCTTTACACCATAGTAGATAATGTTATAATAGCAGATAAAAAGACACGCTCAAGTGCTGCTTATAGCAAGATGTACCGGTTTTTGAATTTAAATATATTGTATATAACACAAATATAACATTCAACTCAAAAAGGCCTCAGTGGTCAAGTAGTTGCAGTCCCTAAATGACAATTACTTTGCCTCTCATAGCACTGGGTTTGATCCACGTCTTAGTCTGGTCTGTCAAGAAAGGATGTATTCCAGCTTGTAAGCTTGTAAGTAAACTGAAATACTACTAACGTCATGTAAAACAAAATAAATGTTTACTACAAAAACTATTAAGAGCACTAAATTAAGTGTCAATTAAGCAACAGTTTATTAATTCAGCTGTTATGATTTCTCAAATATTACTACTTGATAAAGCGTTACAGCTAAATCCGATGTGTTTGGTTTGTGATGAAATAAAAGAATGTAATCAATAATAAAAAATGATTCATTTAAAATCTTGAGCAGGTGGGCCTAACGGTAAAGATGGTAAAGATGTTTATTTTTTTTCAAGAAATGTCCTTACTGGTTTTTGTTACAGCTGCACAGAGAACGTCGTCGTTTTAGCTAATTTAGTTCTTATACATGTAATTGATATTATGATACTGTGACAATGAATGAATTTAATTTTTCAGCCTTTTTCTCCATATGCGTTCCTAATCTTCTTTTTAATTTTTATTCTTTTTCAACTATATACTAATATTATGTTATTATTATTGCATGTTATTATTAATATTTATTGTTGTTTTGAACGGACAATATTTTAATAAAAACAATAATGTTGGTCACTGGTTAGAATCGAACTCAAGACCCGGCACATGCTAGCCAAAATATATATCCATTGCAACCAAACAGCTATATTGAAAACATTGCAGCTTGCTAAGGCTTTTAAAATAAAGAATCGCTGTAGTCGTTTCGTTTTGTTTACATTAGAGTCGGTCATGTTTTGTTCCAAAATAAAAGTACAAAAATGAGTCATGCAGGAAATACCACATACAGAACAAACACTCGCCCGAACAGCAACACAAGGAAACAGCAAATGTACATGGGTAGAAAAAACAACAAGAGACGCACAAAGACAAAACAAACATTCAATAGGAGGAAGATGGAAGTACCGCCTTGGAACGGTCAGTGACAAAAGTCACCGGGGGTTTAAACCGGTTTATGGGCGCCCAACCTCACCCTTATTCCATCCCCATCCTAAAAGACAAACAGTGTAAATAAACGTATCCCCTCTCCGACTAATCTACAACAACCGCGACAGCAAATACAGTGGTAAAGTGCATGTATAACAAAAAAACATTTAATTGAACATACTGTATCCACCTATCGCTAGTGTACTCAATGATTGAGCTGCAAACAGAGTAACTGTAGAAAAGTAATAAAGGGTACGACAAAAATGAAATAGTACAGATATCCGACGTTCTCCTTCCATTTCTGGATTTAAGAGGTCGCCTTCATAGAGTACTAAACCTTTCTTGTCGGCGTACATGCAAAGAGGCCAGCGTGATTGCCAACTGTAAAAGGGTTCACAACCAAACATGCAGTATGTTGTAATAATACAGGATCATATCCCTTTTTAATGAATTGTTTTATATATTTGATGAACAAAGTGAGAAAATGGGTATGTCCAATAATTCTACGAAGTTTGTAAATCACATCACCATAAAATTCAGGATGTGAAATACCGTGTCGCAAAAGTACCTTGAGATTACATTTGTACTTGCCAATAAGCGAGAGATTTCGATAGTAAAATTTAGAGAAAGTTTTTCTTAGTTTATGGTATCTATATCCTTGTTTAAGCAGTTTTTCAGTTAAAATGAGATTTCGACTGTTAAAATCGTCAATAGATGAACAAGCTCTAGCAAAACGAATAAGTTGAGATATATAAATCCCGTAAGATGGAGCAAGTTGGTCTATCTGTATAGACAGTCACGAGCCGTCTATTGCTTTGTCAACCAACAATAAAGGAGAACCAAAACGAATAAATAATACGTTTGTGACCGTGTCGGAATATTCACCAATCGTCACTCACATTTCCCGTCTATATTTAGATGGACTATTTCTGATCGTATGAGAATTTCTCTGTCTCTATCCAAACTGCTGATATAAATGCTTTTTCGATGTCAAATAGCACAACTTCAAAGTGTAAGCTACCCGCACATAGCATTATCCAATATGTACGTTATGCCGTGTTTACGGCAAATCCGACAAGAAACGAGCTTGTTCTTTTAGTAGTATAGATTATTCAACATCTGTTTTAACCTTTAGCTTGTAGAGCAACCTTTTGTCCTTGGAAAATGTTTTCAGTTGATTTATAATTCTTTCAACAACGCGATCAGAATGTCGAACAGTATTGATCCTAATCAGACACCGTGTCACTCAAGCGTATTACGAGTATATCCAAACTGTTTGCATGGTTAATCATTAACCCGCCTGGAGCACTCTAAATGTTAATATTATCAGCAGTCGTTTTTAATTACAAACACTTTGTAATTACTGTAGACCGATTTCATAAATACCTCTGCAAAACTGTTTCGATCCAGATGAGATACTATGAACCTTTGGGAGGTAAATGACATACGAAACAACTCGGGGGTCTCATCTTGATCAAACCGGTTTGACGCACAGTAATTAAGAGTCTCATCAGGATCCAAGCTGTTTACACTCGGTCAAGTTTCTCCAATGATTGAACGAATACGATATATCTGATACCACAGTTTCTGTCATGACTAAATGTTCTGTATTGACTTGCCATAATGAAATGAAACTCCTGTTGAATGGTCTTCTGATCAGGGTCTGCGCTGTGTGCTTATAAACTAACATAGACAGATTTCTACTGTGCCTGCCATAGATAACATAGACAGATTTCTACTGCGCCTGTCATAGATAACATAGACAGATTTCTACTGTGCCTGTCAAAGATAACATAGACAGATTTCTACTGCGCCTGTCATAGATAACATAGACACATTTCTACTGTGCCTGTCATAGATAACATAGACAGATCATAGTAAAATACCCTTTGTCTTTGACACCATTATAGACATTTATAAATACAGTGAAACCCCGCTAATGCGACCACTTAATAAACAGCCACTGATGTCGTCTAAAGCAGGTGGTTGCTTAATGCAGGGCCTATAGGAGCTTTCTGCATAACTTTCGTCCTGCATTAAGCTACCATCTGCCTCAGCCACCCAGAATTGTGCCCCTTTTTGGTGGTCGCATTAGCGGGGTTTTACTGTACTCAGAAGTTAATGTTTCGTCAATAAATATTCATGAGAGAAAGGGTTAAAGTATTGGCGAAAAATTATTTTCGCATACATATTTGGAAGAAATTTTGTTTAAAATGTTAAATATGCTTTTATGTTACAGCAAAGGAGTTAAATCTATCTATCTATGATACAGCATTTGACTGCCCACAATAACCCGATGCCATATTTCAATTTTCCATATTCTTTTTACATGTACATGTATTCTGACATATACTCTGGCATATAATCTGGGCTAAAGTATAATATACCACTGAATCTTATAAAAGCGGTATACTATAGAAACATGTCATAAACATGTAAATGCATCCATATTCATGCAGATTTGTTATATTAATATTTACACGAAATGCTTTGGGCAAACATGTTGGTAATGACCTGAATAATGTTGAATGCCTTATATGAATGACTTTCATTACATTTTTATGCTCGTTTTTAACCTCAGTAGAAGTGACTGACTATGTACAGTAGAATCCTTTTAAAACGGACGTTACATTCAGTATAAATATCGATCTAGGAGTCAGGCGGCTGCTTAATGCAGGGTGAAAATCATACAGACAGTTCCTATAGAAGCGTTGTTTTACACCTCGCTTTAAGCAACCACCAGCCTTTAATACAAAACACTTGATGTATTTAGTGGCCGTTATAGAGAGATTTTACTGTAGCTGCAGAAATGAACCATTCGCTAAATTCAGCTTAGAAAGAATTAGCTAATTTTAATTCGGTTTTGTGAAAAATTTAATGCCATGCCAATTGCGTACTGTAGGTCGAACCGACACAAGACCAATCTCAAGCAATCACAAGCAATGTCGATAGAAATAGATATCAACTAAAACATTAAAGGAGTCACACCCTCATTGCCTACCTCGCCACAATTATATAATTTATAATACCTCTGAAAATAACGTCTCTACTTTTCAAAGAAACAAGCCAAACAATAGCTACAAGGATAAGCAACCCAGCGAATGCAAAACTAACCGAAAATGGCCAAATAATATCCAGTCATCAATCAGATAAATTATGTCACATAACGAAAGTGACAAACCCACATTACAAGTGATAAAAACAACTTTATTCTATATATATACCATGGTGGTTCTACGAGCTATGGATAAAACATCTAAAAGAAAACAAAGAAAAGAGTCAAAATAACCAAAACTGCTATCTGCTACAGATAACGTTCTATCTTTCAGTGGATGAAGTCCGTGTGTCAGATGTCAATGGTCCTGATAAGAAGATGTTTGAGCGTTCCGGTAAGTTTGTAATTCATCTGACGCAGGCTTACAATTATACGGACATATTCTTCAATAGATTCGTATTGGCATGAAGAATCTACACCATTTGTCATTCAAATTTTCGACCAAATTTGATACTAAATTGTTTTAGATAAAAGTACAAATATGAGTCATACAAAACAAACAATAAATGTACAAAACTACCAAAACACAAAGAGACGTACAAAGACAAAACAAACAAACAAACAATAGGGGGATTAGAAATACCGCATTGGAACGGTCAGTAACCTTATTAACATTTATAAATTCTGATAATAGGTGATCCTTCACAAGTAAAATTAGCAATGCGAAAAGAGTAAATTGTATACTCTGTTTTATTGGGTGAGTGAGTTGGGGTTTACGGCACTGCGACACTGAATACGTCATATAGCGCCGATGAACGATGAGATGACATGATGCTGAGGGACGATTTCAGGAAGATTATTTCGGCTAATCTCATTCGCTGCCAAGCAGCGCATGGGATCAAAAACACCGACCTGCTTTCCTTTTAGTTCTTAGCAGAGGGGATCTTCTCAGTCGAAAACTACCCTGTGACAATTAAGCCCCCAAGGATGGCAAGATGGGGAGGAACTGAGGCGGTTAAAACTATACCCGATGGCGGTAAGTTCTTTCACGTCAGTCGGCATGGCTCAAATAAAATCGAGGTTCGTCGGAAAACAATGCTGATCGTGAATCATCACGTCGGAAATGCCGGTGACGTTGACACCGGTCGAGTCTTGAAGTCTGATTACATACGATTATGTTTAGCCAAAACCATGGTCTGAACGGACGAATCGGGCCAACATTTGTAGTCATATGCCATTATACAACTTCATCAAATCAATAGTCGCGATGTCATGATACTGCAAAACTGCTTAAGCAAGGATATAGATACCATACACTAAGAAAAACTTTCTCTAAATTTTACTATCGAAATCTCTCGCTTATTGGCAAGTACCAATGTAATCTCAAGGCGCTTCTGCGACACGGTATTTCACATCCTGAATTTTATAGTGATGTGATTTACAAACTTCGTAAAATTATTGGACATTCCCCCATTTCATCAAATATGTTAAAAAATTCATTAAAAAGGGATATGATCCTGTAGTACTACAACATACTGCATGTTTGGTTGTCAACCCTTTTACAGTTGGCAATCACGCTGGCCTCTTTGCATGTACGCCGACAAGAAAGGTTTAGTACTCTATGAAGGCGACCTCTTAAATCCAGAAACGGAAGGAGAACGTCGGATATCTGTACTATTTCGTTTTTGTTGTACCCTTTACTACTTTTCTACAGTTACTCTGTTTGCAGCTCAATCATTGAGTACACTAGCGATAGGTGGATATAGTTTGTTCACTTAAATGTTTTCGTTATACATGCACTTTACCACTGTATTTGCCATCGCGGTTGTTGTAGTTTAGTCGGAGAGGGGATACATTTATTTACACTGTTTGTCTTTTAGGGTGGGGATGGAATAAGTGTGAGGTTGGGCGCCCATAAACCGGTTTAACCCCCCCCCCCCCAGTGACTTTTGTCACTGACCGTTCCAAGGCGGTACTTCCATCTTCCCCCTGTTGTGTGTTTGTTTTGTCTTTGTGCGTTTCTTAATGTTTTTATAGTTATGTACATTTGCTGTTTCCGTGTGTTGCTGTTCGGGCGACTGTTTGTTCTGTACGTGGTGTTTCCTGCATGACTCATTTTTGTACTTTTATTGAATATGTTCATGAGCAGCAATTGAAAGTGCAACGCTTAACCTCTTTAAGCTGTATTCATTTTTCATAACTAAAAGCATTAAATCTGATTATCCCGAAACTTAACAACTTATTTTGCATGCTTTTTCTACCCTTCAGTTAAAGAATAATGCACATTTCAACCCTAAACATAAGCAACACAAGAAAGAAGACAAAAATGGGTTGTAAGTTTCAGGGCAGGATTCAGTGTATCATGTGTCCACAATGTTGCCCAATACAAGTCGTGATTCGCCGTCACATGCGTCTCTCATAACGCTGTACATACGGTGCCTGTAAGACTGCTGCAAGCTGATTCACTGTAGTGCATAGTTTCTTTGAACATATCATCCTAACTCATTCCGCATATGCTCAATATGATTTAAATCAGGATTATTCTCAAACCTGTCTAAACATCTACGTAATTATCTGCAAAAAGCCGTCGAGAAAGAGCAGTTGTATGGGAACGGGCGGTGATGTTCGGTCTACGATGCTGAATAAAAGGAATAATTTATGCTACAAGAACGCCATTGTGCATCCGTGTTCATGTCAAGGACGATTAAGCGAATCTTGTGACCATTCATAATCCTATTTAGTCTAAAACTAAACCCGATGGCGGTAAGTTCTTTCACGTCAGTCGGCATGACTCAAATAAAATCGAGAATCGTCGGAAAACAATGCTGACCGTGAATCATCACGTCGGAAATGCCGGTGACGTTGACACCAGTCGAGTCTTGCAGTTTGATTACATACGATTACGTTTAGCCAAAACCATGGTCTGAACGGACGAATCGGGCCACCATTTGTAGTCATATGCCATTATACAACTTCATCAAATCAATAGTCAGGATGTCATGATACTGTATATGAATATCCATAGCGTAAAGGTTAAGCCTACTTCATTCAACATTTCTTTCGGCAAACCATTATATCATATCTCACTCTAGCCTCGATGTGTCTGTTATTTGCAAACAACTCGTCTCCAGATGAGACGCCTATTAACCCATTTGCTCCCGCGATTCCATATATATGACGTAGGCAAACAGTGTAGACTCTGATCAGACGCCGCATAATGCACTGTTTGCTGATAGGACATTAAGTATAAAACAAAATAAAAATGAACTTTTAGACCAGAAATCCCTTAGTTAAAAGATAGACTAATCCAATATATAAGCATGGAAGAATCCACTGGGAGCAAATGGGTTAACTTGGTGTCTAATGAGGATCCAAGATGTCCGACATTCTGTCATTAGTTTCTCAAAAGCTAGAATGAATCAGGATAATATAACGTTTAGCAGATCAGAGTATAAGCAGATATTTTTTAAGCATAGAATAATTAATAAGTATCAGTAACATTAGAAAACTGATAATCTTACCGACCAAGATTCAATGCATTCAACACAATACTATATAATACGATAACATCTGTTTGGCAGAATCCGAGTGGTAGATTAAAATTTCTGAAGAGAGGTGATCCCCCTAAAGCAAATATTGAAACAAAAAGGAGAAAATTGCAGACTCGGTTTTATTGTCAACTTGCTCAGTTCTACAAGTACCATGTTCACTTTTCTAAACGAATACGCCAGAATATCGTGAATACCTACTTAGATAACTCCAAGTGCTGAACTTGTGTTTGGATTAAACGTGAACAAAAACAAAAATGTGCATGGCCCCAAAACATCACCAAACATGAAACAGCACAATTACAAGACAAAACGTGACAAAACGCACAAAGAGACATAAACATATTTACCATATAAAACAGAGTAGACCATAGGGTGAATCAAGAGTACCGGCTTGAAACGGTCAGTAGCCAAAATAGGATACTTGGGGCGTACACCATGTTTGCGGGTACCCATTTATCCCAGTCAACATGCCAAAAAACCCATCCAGGATGCTCTACAACATGAGTAACGATTTCAAGGCAAAGCACTGTTCAACTAATCTGTGAAACTGTAAAACAAGTGAAGTCATAAAATTAAACTATTTCTATTACAGCTCATGAACAGACTGAATAAAACCGAGACTGCACTTTTTTGTTATGAAAATTGAATACCACTTAAGGCGGTGCTAGGGGTGTGAACAGTGTTGCACTTTCAATTACTGCTAAGACCGAGTCTGCGATTTTTTTCTTTTGTATTGCAATTTTTGCTTTCGGGGGATCACTTCTCTTCAGAACTTATTGGGTTTTTTTTATCAATTCCGCTAAACATGTTTTTGGAATCTGTTGGTGGGGGGGGGGGGGGTTCACGCAGAACTGTTTATATTGATATTCATATCAGACCCAATTTGGTAAAGTGAGCCAAGAAAACTGGAGTGTCCGAAGGGAGGTGATCCCCCTAGAGCATAAATTGCAACACAAAAAGAGAAAATCTGTTCATGAACAGTAATTGAAAGTGCAACACTGCTCACGCCCCTAGCACCGGCTTGCTAAAGTACAATAGTTAAAATAAAACTGAAACAGAATTTTCATAATCATTATTTTATTATTTTGGCAGAGAAAGGCGATACAATTCCAACTATATATATGGTTACTCCGACACACCAGCGTCTTGAGCAGAAAGCAGACTTGACCCGTTTGTCTTACACCCTTCGACTCGTACCCAGCCTACACTGGATTCTTGTAGAAGACAGCAAAAACAAAACTGTGCTTGTATCGAAGTTTTTGAATATGTCCAAGCTATCATACACTCACCTAAATGCTAGAACACCGGAACATCAACAAAGAAAAAAGCACGAACCTCGAACAGCACATTCGCGTGGAATTGCCCAGAGAAATGCTGGTATATCATGGATAAGAGAGAATGTTCGGACACCAGGTGTGGTATACTTCGCTGATGATGACAACACGTATGACATACGGCTCTTTGAAGAGGTAGATGTAGTTGGTTGGCACATGACATGGGAATACACTTAAACCCCTCTACAGTGACCACTGAATGAGAATATAGTAGAACCTGTCTAAAGCGGCCATCAAAAATAAGTCTAATTATCGGTCTGTAAGGCAGGTGGGTGGTAGCTTAATACAGGTCAAACAAAATACAGGAACGTTCTGTATTACTTTTGCCCTGCATTAATCAACCGCCTGCTTTTTTATGGCCACTTAAGACAGGTGTGTTTAAAAGCAGATATTTGTTTAATTTAGGACAAAGTAATGCAAATATATCCCACGCGAGCTTTTTGTATAACTTTCATCTTTGCATTAAAGTCCTACTGCCTCTAAGACCCAGATTCATACCTCATTTGAATGGTCGCATTAAAGGGGTTTTACTGTTTCTACACACTACACAGAATTCTAGAATGAAGAATTTAGATACTTTTAGGCAGGTGGCTATTTAATGCAGGGTGAAAGTCAGACAGAAATCCCTAGTTGAGTTTTCTGCATAACTATCATCCTGCATTTCGCTACCACCTGTACCGGTATTTATACTATATTGAACCTCCGGTTAAGAGAGGTTTTACTATATCAACAAACGTTTTGCACGCTTGTGGCGTCTCTGATAAAATGTTCGCGAACAGTTTGGATTCAGATAAGTGTACGAGTAACTCGACATCTCGTCAGTTATCCACACGGTTTAACACTCTTACTGCAGTTTTAGAAGAAATGTTTGGTATTAGGGATAGAAGTTTATCTCAAGCAACAACGAGTGTCAGATTATTCTTATCACATTACTTATTCGCTCAATTTTGACATTTAGACGAAGTAGCAGAAATTCGTTTCATCGATGCTGGCTAAATTCTATATGAGTCCATACTAATGGTATAGCGAAAGTGTAATACTGTATACACAGACGCATCAAAAATAGGCCGTGTATCAGTCTACATCTAAGATATAAAACAAAGACGTGATGGTTATATTAACCGGGACACAAGGAAAGTCAACTGGTAAATACAGGTTTCACGGATAAGAAAGGTGGAAATGTTGATATCATCAACGATGATAAAAAATTGTATTATGGGAAATAAAGACGGAAATGCTGTTTTTTAACATGCTCTATTTATCACAATGGTTTCAAACTACAAAATTCTAAAAACATCATTTTCTTTAGTTAATACTCCTTTTCGGTAGATTAATTCAATGAGGTATCTAAAAATAGCCCATGCGGGAATGGGTTAAAGCAGGACAAGGGTAATGTATTTGCAGACAGTTTCTGTAGTATCTTTTTGCATAGTTTCGCCTGCGTTAAGCTATCCCCTACCTCTACAACCTAGAATTAGGCCTCTATTTAGTGGTCGATTTGAGGGGGGTTTACTGCACACCAAGTTAATGTTGCATCGGTATGCAATACATGAGTCCCCAACCGATTTAAAAATAAACCCCGACCACACACCCATGGTGTAGTTGACCATGGTATATACATGACCAACCTGATTGGTATTTGTAAAAATCATAAGAAAAACAATATGAAAAAGGGGATTAAATCAAACTATTGATGTTAGAGCTATTAACCTTGTGCATGACACTTCCTATCAACATGCCTGTTCCATGTGTGAACTATTAAATAAAAAGTCATTGTCCGGACAAATAAATATGAGAAAGGGGAATAACTACAACAATATTGATGCTAGAGTTATGGCCCTTGTGCATGACACTTGCTGTTAGCATGCTTGTTCCATATGTGCAGTTTCAAATCAAATTAACAGTTAAATAAAAAGTTATTGTCCATACAAGAAAATATGGCCCTTGTACATGAAACATCATCTCATCATGCTTGTTCCATGTGTAAATGAATTTAGCCGACTCTTGTATGATATATGGCCCGGACAAGAAGCGTGACAGACGGACGGACAGATGGACAGACGGACAGACGGAATCGAGCAAACCTATAGTCCCCCAACCGGAAACCTGTGGGGGGGCTAATAAACAGCTACTGTGCCATACCTCCATGTTGAAAGAAAGTGATGATGACGTATACCTAGTTTGAAAGTACTGAGCGTTTCATTAACACTGACATAACAGCAACACTAAATTCAAAAAATAGTTTTTACTTATATATTTTGTCATTAGCTTACGGAACAACAAATGTTCGAACATTTGAAACTCTATATTTGGGGAAAATATGGAGTTTAAAATGAGAAGGCGGAAGTTGAGAAGGTGAATATGATTAAGAAGAGGAGAATAAGATAAAATAAAAGGAGCAAGCTGATAGAAAGTGTAAAATGAAGAAAAAGCAGAAAATGAAAAAACAAGAAGATGGAAAAAGAGCATTGTAACAAAAAGAAAACCAAGAAGAAAAACGCAAAAGTGAAATCGAAGAGTAAATATAAAGAAAAGCGAAGAAGAAGACGGAGGAGAAGAAGAAGAATATGTCTGTATTTTGTAGTTACAATTTTCATAATATTTAGTAGTTGATGCTTTAGTAGTTGATGCGTGTATGTATTTCCATTTCATTTCAGATGCGTTACACGAATAAGGTATCGGTGTGGCCTGTTGGGTTTGTAGGACTATTGAAATACGCATCACCAGTCTGTAAATATGGAAAGGTTAGACTAAAATTTCTTTAATTGCAATTGTGTCATTGACAGCGTCATGGTGGAACAGAACATTTAGACATTTGCAGACAGTATAGACCACGATCGGCCATGTCACCACGACGCTGCGTTTAATCCGAGTCTGTACATTTTGCGGTAGTATTTGACAAAAATGCTGCACAAAAGTAATGCATATGTAGCCAGTGTGTCGTGAGCAAACACAATGGCAGCATCGTCAGACATTACAGAAGCAAGTAGTAGTAGTACTAGTAGCAATAGCAGTACAAATAGTAGTAGTAGCAGCAGTAGTAGTAGTAGTAGTAGTAGTAGTAGTAGTAGTAGTAGTAGTAGAAGCAGTAGTAGTAGTAGAAGCAGTAGTAGTAGAAGTGATGTAGTATTAGTAGTAGTAATAGTAGAAGTTGTAGAAGTAATAGTAGTAGTGAAAGTAGTAGTAGTAGCAGTTGTTGTTGTAGTAGAAGTAATAGTAGTAGTAATGGTAGCAGTAGAGGTAGTATAATAGCAGTAGTAGTAGTAGTAGTGGTGGTTGTTTCAATTGAACTGCGCATGTTGGTCCAGACCAGCCGTTGGTCCAAACCAGTTGTTGATTCAGAGAGGCCGTGCTTGATTAGGACGCATAGTGTTTAATTCCTATCAGCGTTTGCAGTATTTGTGAAACGATTCGGTCATTGTACCAGTTAGTGACTTAATTACAACGACTTGGTAACTGATTTGGTTCTACATCCCTTTACATTTTTCCATCCATATTATGTAAGACTTTCACCATGCTTTATATTTTCCTTCGTACAAACAGTATTTCATTCCTTTGAAAGTTTGCTTATGAGATTATAAATTAGCTAACGTTATAGTATCTATCAATACCAAAATGTGATGTGTACGTATGTCATTGTAATAACCTAGCCAATATATATTATGACGTCATCATTTCTAGCATGAATATTCAACAGGGAAAGAGTTACCACCTGACCTAAAGACCAATATGAATAATTATTTAAGTGTTCGGATTAAGGAGGTTATACTGTATTGCATACCCTATGCATGATCTCTCTGATCTGGGTCTATCATGGCACATGTATGGGTAAGGGTTAACCCTTAATCCGCTGAATAATTAAATCTGACCTCTTGCTTTGTAAAATTTATATCCCTGTACTGCTTGGATATTCATGTAAGAAATCATGACATCAGGAATATTAATTTGATTGGTTGTTATAATACCACATGGACTAATAAATAGTTTGGCCATGGCAGAAACTAGAATCGTATCTATGTACTAATTCATAAGCAAACAGAACAAACCCGTGTAGAGGCCGTCTGATCTGGGTCTGCTCGGTTTGCAAATGTGTTGAAATGCGTATTTATACAGCAAATGGTTAAACAAAAACAAATTACAAACCAGTGCAGACCCTGTTCAAAGGGTTACACAGTAGCCATTTGATCTAGTTCTACACAGTTTTCAAACATTTTATATTTCATACACACAATACCTACCCATTGAAGGTTAACAGGAAAATGGGCAAACAGGCTATAGCTCAGAACAGGGGACTCCTGAAGAAACCATTTGCTAAGGGTCAGCACTGTTATCTCCACAAACCTTATTTTAAAAGACAAATCGGCAGAAACACATATGAAAGTTTAAATTTAGGCTATTTTATGACTGTGGTTCAGCGTTTTAATGATACCATTGCGTTTACGACACGTTGTCACGGAAATGGTCACATGGCGTCGATTCCGAGAATCGTAACCCATATCCTGCTGTAAATAATGATAAATATATATATATACTCAGTCATATTTAGTGCAAGTGTTTACCTCGTCCGATTTGTCCGATTTGTTCAAGCCTTTAAGACATTGTTTCTAAAATAACAAAGTTATTCGGCGTTCCATCTGCTTTCATTATGTCTGCGAATCGGGTTGCCGTTAGCACAGTTAGAGTAAACTGTTTCAGTTCTTCCTTGTATTCGTTGTATGTTTAAAGGTTACAGGCTGGCTTGTAACCTACAGACCAAAACGGAAGTTTGCCACAGATATGGCTGGGTTTGCCGTCAACGTCCAACTAATACACCATACCAATGCAATGTTTAGGGATGCTCTCGGATCACTGGAACCCGACTTTATTTCACAATTGCATGTTAATCTGACGGATCTGGAGCCCAAGGCAAATAATTGCACACAGGTAAAAGGTTAAGCAACAACAATCACACTCCATACATCATAATCATCATCGTCATCGTCACGATCACCAGTCCACCAAGATTTCCACCACCACATCATCGTCATCTTAATCATCGCCATCATCATCTTCATGCATCATCATCATCATCATCAAAAGCATAATTACTCGTCAAAATGAATCATGCATGATATTATCTTCATCATCATCTCATCATTTCGTCATCTCGTACTCGTCGTCATCATCATCATCATCATAATCATCATCATTATCATCTTCATCACCATCATCATCCATATCGTTCATATTATCAATATCATCTTCATGCATCATCATAAATCATAAATCAGGCATCAGTTTCATCATCACCTCATTATCTCACCGTCGTCGTCGTCTTCATTATCATTATAATCATCATCATCACCAGTTTCCTAGGTCCAATTTGCTGCCACAGAACCTTTTTAAAGTAACTACTTATGGTAAGTAAGCGTAAAGGTTCTTCACACTTTGACACACTGAAATTGCAACACCTCTATGACTCCTATTATCTCGGTCTACAGTATTCATTGATGCAAATGTACTCGTTAACCACATGTTGCGCCCTTGCAAACAGGGTAGACCAAGATCAGACAACTGTTGTAGGAATCTATAGGACGTCTAACCAGGGTCTGCTCGGTTAGAAATGAAACAATATAGGTATGAAGGTATGGTTAACACATATTAGCATGAACTAAGCGCAACAGAAAAAAACATCATCAAACTTAATTGAATATTACAAATTTAAATTTACTGAAATCACAGAATAAAATATAAAATACCTGATCCTTCTTAGCCCTTACAACGCTGACTTTTCAAATTGAATTTTCCAGAATCCAAACAGGTTCAACGATAATAGACCCTTCCACTTTCGCTAGATTAATTTGATCATTTTTGAAAGAAGACCATACGTTGATGCTACATGCAAAATATCAAATATCTGGACTTGAATGGTTCAGAGAAAAAGATGTTTTAAAGACCTCCCTATGAAGCATCAACACCAACGCCCACCTTATCATTTTTATCCTCATTATTAACCATGAATATCCATGTAAGAAATAATGCCATCGCAATCATTAATTAGATTGATCTTTGTAATGGCGCATTAACACATTAACTGTTGGTATTGGTAGACAGTATAGCATCAGATTCGTTTTACTCCAGAGGCAAACAGAGTATACCCTGATCAGAAGGCTCCTAAATGAGCTGTCTGATGTAGATTTACTGTAAAGGAGTTAAAAGATCTATGTTCAGAGTAAAGGGTTCGCCGCTAATTTTCTTTGCATTTTACAGGTGCTGGTCTGGCACACACAGACACAAACTCCTGTCATTTCGTCGGAGATTTATTTACAAAAACTACACGGTATGAATTTATCTAGAAATATTGAAGTGTAGGTATCTAATCATACCCATACATGCACTGGACTCAAATAATCAAGGATTCTGCACAATACTCTACAGAGTATATTTTTTCACGACGGCCATCACGTGTAATATGGAATTAGGACACATTCGCACAGTAGAACCTGTCTTAACCCATTCACTTATATTGACGCCTTTTGACGCCTCTGTAAAAGCCACCTGTTGAAACCAAGGTGATGAATAGAGCAGTTGCTCGTATCATTGTTTCAAACTACAAAATTCTAATATTTTCCTTTTCTCTAATTAGTGCTCCTTTTCGGTAGATTTAGTCAAATGGTTTGGTTTAAAAATAACCTATGAGGGAATGGGTTAAGCGACCATTCCTTTATTTAGCATAGGGGTGTTAAAAAGCAGGTGGTAACTTAATGCAGGGCGAAAGTAATGCAGATGTCGCCTATAGGAGACCCAGAATTAACCATTTTTATGGTTGCTTAAGACAGGTTTGCTAATGCACACAAATACATTTTTAAGTGTCAACTATGAACAGTTAATCCGTTACTACATAAATATTCTTGTCAGATGTAATGGCTATATGAATATTGATAAGCTGAAATTCTTTGATGGTGTCATGACCAAGAGAAGTTGTACTATTGCAGAAAATGTAGAAAAGGCCCCATGCCAATTCATAAGCAATCAAGGTAGACTGTATGGATGTATTGTTCAATCTGATCACTAATTAAATTAACGATGTACCTATGTTGTTATTATCCTTTTCTCTCCAAAACTCTATGAAATGTTACCACATATATAATAACAATATATTGAGACGTTCAGATTTGTTTGAAAGGTTTGCATACGATGTGAAATGTTACCACCTGTATAATAACCGTATATGGACACTGTGCTTTTCAACCACTTTTGGCACTCGATTTGAATCGATATTTGTTTTATTTCGAAACTGATTTAACCTATTTGCTCCCAGTGTATTCGTTCATGCTTATATATTGGATTAGTCCATTGTTTATCTAAGGGACGCCTGGTCTAATTTTTCATTTTTGTCTTGTTATATATTGAATTTGCTATCAGCAAACAGTGTAGACTTTGATCAGGCGCCGCAAATTGTGGCGTCTTATCAGAGTCTACACTGTTTGCATATATCCAGTAGATGGGATCGTGGGCATAAATGGGTTAAACTTAGATCTAAATATATCTCATTCGATCGTGTTGGTGTTTAGGAACTCTTCTGCTAAACCTGCCTATATGGCAGTAACGAGGAAGGCAACCCTGAAAATGCATTTTCTACATGCTAATCGAGCAGCTGTTTGCAAATGACGTCCGCTTGATGTAATACGCATACACGTGCACGAAAACTGAAGGGATGAAATGCATACTAATATGAAAATACATGACGTAGTTTATGTATGACGTCAACCTTCTAAGCGGTATACTAACCCTCGGAAAGCAACTCGTCCGCGAACAGTCCACTTGACGTCATTCGTCCACCATTTGCAATATGAAATGATGTTTACAAGGTTGAACTTCTGGAGTTGCTGTGCATTTTCTTGTGTCATTTTCAAATTCCCTGTCTCTATTCTACTTTTACAGTGGATATACATTGTTTTTAGGTCAGATTTCGTTATTTAACTCTTTCCTCGATAAACACGCCTTTCTACGCCTCAATAAAAACCCCTTCTTGGGCCGTACCGGGTTCCATACGGGATGCTGCAAACTACCGTTTTGGCATGTTGAAGGTGCTTCCGGTGCCCCCAGTGTTCACAAGGGCTTGAAACCATTGTGCGAAAATAGAGCATTTGCTCCTATAGTTTCAAACTACAAAATTCTAAAAGTTTCCTTTTCTCTAGATAATGCTCCTCTTCAGTAGATTTTTGTAAAAAAGGCAGGGTCTAAAATTAGAGGGAAAGGGTTAAACAAATGCAACTCGGACATAGAGTTCCTGCAAAACGATGGTACAAGTGATTTTGGTCTTAATCCGGTAAGAACTAAAACAAATTAGCAATTCAAATTGAGTGACAAAAGTGAATGAAAAGTACAATACATATACAGGGTGTCCCAAACAAATGGAACTCTGGATAATATGTGTATTTTAACCAATGTAACCGGACACTTTAACAGGTAAATATTTACCTTTGTAGATATGTCAATTGTGCATCTTTCTGTCAAATTTCTCTTAAAAATATGCATTGGTTTTAAAGAAATGATTATTTAATTGAATCCACTTAAAATCTGTTTTAACATGATATGCATACATTGCATAGTCCATGCCTATATCAAATTCAAAACGGAGTTTGGGATGCTTTACGTTTAAATGCTGATATCTTAAAAAGCAATGAATATGTTTAGACGAAATGTAGACAATATCTGGCAAATGGTTGTCTCTAATATGCTACATGTATATACTTTTAATTTAAGTTAGCGATATTGACAAAATTGGATAACTTGCATATCTTAATCCCGGGTTCCGTTTTTGGGGGGGACACCCTGTACAACGGCAATGTAAGGACCACTGAGTTGGACACGTTCCTGTTTGCATGCATAAGATGTTTCTTTAAGTTGAACAGACCTTTAGCATGCTGAACAATATGTAGTTTGCAAAACTTGTTGTCTGCTTCACTTCTAAGAGTAAATATGAGTTCCATTTCTTATATAGATAAACCATAGTATCGAAACACAGATTTATTGAACGTCTAATCTGGTTCAAACTAATAGTGATTGTTAACAGTCGCCAACTGAAAACTAATAATGTTTAATATTTTAGCTGATTAATATACATATAAGAACTAATGATTGTATGAATATTAATCAGATGACTTTCTTATAATGACATCATGAACAATGGAATGTTTCATCATTGTTGAACCTGTATAACCAGATCTATATTATTTCATACGTAAACAGTGCAGATCCTGATCAGACGGCCCCTACTATGTTTGCAAAGGCTTTGACAGCCGTCTCTATCAGGTAAATGGTTCAAACATTCATTATCCTGTTGCGCAGGAGTTCATTACATGTTCCTTTTGTAAATGAAAAAGGAGTAAAGTCAGGCAGGCCAAGCTACATACAAGACGCAACCACCACCAAAACATCGATAGATATCATGACACACACACACGCACACACCTACACATCCAAACACACGCGCAAACACGGGATGAATACAGAAAACACCAACAAACACACAACGATTAGAGATAAACATTCCACACATGAACAAAAGCACAAGTACAAAGACACAAGACAAACAAAAGCAAGGGTGACAAAGATAGTACGGCCTTGGCACGGTCAGTAGCAAAATCACCACTGGGGGTTTAAACCGGTTTACGGACGTCCTAACCTCACACTTATCTCAACGTCACCCTAACTTTACAAATAGTGTAAATAAAGTTATCCCCGCAGGACTTACCCACAACATAGAAGACGGTAAACACATGACAATATGCAAAACATAGCATAATAACTGCGAAAATCCGTTAAATATGTACTCAATGACTTTGCTGAAGTCGGAGCACCTGCAGGGAAGCCGTTAAGGGCACGACAGGTAAAAGGTAATACATGAGTCTGGTAAGCTCATCCCCTATCTGAGTTTATGAGTATACCATTATAGAGTACTACCCTCGGCCTGTAATAGCGCAAGCAAAGAGGAGAGCGTAGCTACCGACTGTAAAAGGGTCGATAACCAAACATGCAATGCGTTGCAATATAATGGGACCATAACATTTCTTCTTAAAGGTTTTAAAGCGTTTTAAAAACAAATAATGAAAATGGATATGACCCTGACTTTTCCTAAGTTTGTAACTTCTCGCAAACATGCCATGCTTTCTAGACTTTCCTCCTTATCTATATGTTCATTAAAAGAAATTGACGAGCAAGCCGATACAATTATTTTTAGATCAGATCCTGTCATAGGAACGGCTAGTTTGATACAAAGCTGTACTCTACATGTTCTCAGACCGCACATTGACAAATTATCTGAACACCAAAGATTCTTCTTGAAAATTCCTTTTATTAATAAAGGTATTGATTTTATTGACCTCCAAAGTATTTTTAGAGACAAAAATGTAATTGACACTATTCCTAAATACTTTAAAAATACAGAACCACCTATCATCTGCTACAAATATAACAAACCCATCAGAAATACAATTTTCAACTATAATAAAATTGTGGCCGACCTTAATATTAATGATAATATTCTTGATAATTGAGATTGCGCCACCTCAAAATTTTGCTATTCTCCGGCTGGTCATGTGATTACTGGTAATTTTTAGATAATTAAAGATAAACGTTTACGATCTCTTTTGAATAAAGGTCCCAAATATAGAATACCATCCATGATAGATTTTAACTCTTGTCGAGTTCAGATTGCGGAGGCTTTACAAAATTTTAGGATTAAATGGTGTCGAAGAGAACATGTTGAGTCTAATGCTCTTTCTAGTTGGAAAAAACTAATTTTTGATATTATTGATAAACGCATTTCCTTTTATAGCTCTAATAAACACCTTCTTCCACCTAAACCTAGAATTTCTTTTAGACATCTTAAAAATGGTTTACAGGATTTCCATTCAAAATACGTTTTTGTTCCTGCTGATAAGGCATCGAATAATGTGATTATTATTTGACGATTACATTATATCGATGTCTTGAAGCAGGGAATTATTAATACCAAGTCATACATTTCAGTTACTACTGACGAAAAGACCATCGTTTCAGACCATGTCAAAAAGTGTGAACAACTTGGAACCGATATTAAAACTACACAACATAAACTTCCTACAATGTATTGGTTACCAAAACTACATAAAAAACCATATAAAGCGCGTTTCATTGCAAATTCTAGTTCATGTACAACTACTAAATTGTCTATACTTTTGACTTCTTGTTTAACGAAGGTAAAGGAACATGTAAGGTTCTACTGTGATAAGACTTATGAAAATTCTGGAATTAATCTCTTCTGGTCTATTAAGAACTCTTCAGAAGTCTTAAACAAACTTAAGAACAAAAGGTATCTTGCATCCACTGTAAGCACGTACGATTTGTCTACTCTGTACACAACTCTTCCTCATATTTTAATTAAGGATAAGCTTACTAACTTAATCCAGAAAGTATTTGCCCGGGACAAAACATCATTCTTGGCATGTAATGCTGAAAAAGCTTTCTTTACTGACGAGCAAATGAAATATTACACCAATTGGACTTGCTCAGAAGTTTGCGAATCACTAACCTTTCTTTTTGATAACATATGTGTACGTTATGGGAATGCTATATACCGTCAGGTAATTGGTATTCCCATGGGTACGAATTGTGCACCACTTGTCGCAGATTTGTTTTTGTACTGCTATGATAGAAATTTCATGTTGCGTTTGAATCCTCAATCACAAGAAGATGTTATAAAAGCCTTCAATGAAACTTGTCGATATTTGGATGATATTTTTAACTTAGATAACCCTTTCTTTGATGCTCTGATTCCTACAATTTATCCTAAAGAACTCAAATTGTATAAAGCTAACCCGTCCGACAATTATGCAGCGTTTCTTGATCTCGACCTTAAAATTGATAATGGAATGATTTCTTCTAAAATATATGACAAAAGAGATGATTTTGATTTTAATATTGTTAATTTTCCTCATCTTGTCGGGGATGTTCCCCGTGCTCCATCTTACGGGGTTTATATATCTCAACTTATTCGTTTTGCTAGAGCTTGTTCATCTATTGACGATTTTAACAGTCGAAATCTCATTTTAACTGAAAAACTGCTTAAGCAAGGATATAGATACCATAAACTAAGAAAAACTTTTTCTAAATTTTACTATCGAAATCTCTCGCTTATTGGCAAGTACCAATCTAATCTCAAGGAGCTTCTGCGACACGGTGTTTCACATCCTGAATTTTATGGTGATGTGATTTACAAACTTCGTAAAATTATTGGACATACCCATTTTCTCACTTTATTCATCAAATATGTTTAAAAATTCATTAAAAAGGGATATGATCCTGTAGTACTACAACATACTGCATGTTTGGTTGTCAACCCTTTTACAGTTGGCAATCACGCTGGCCTCTTTGCATGTACGCCGACAAGAAAGGTTTAGTACTCTATGAAGGCGACCTCTTAAATCCAGAAATGGAAGGAGAACGTTGGATATCTGTACTATTTCGTTTTTGTCGTACCCTTTATTACTTTTCTACAGTTACTCTGTTTGCAGCTCAATCATTGAGTACTCTAGCGATAGGTGGATACAGTTTGTTCACTTAAATGTTTTCGTTATACATGCACTTTACCACTGTATTTGCCGTCGCGGTTGTTGTAGATTAGTCGGAGAGGGGATACGTTTATTTACACTGTTTGTCTTTTAGGGTGGGGATGGAATAAGTGTGAGGTTGGGCGCCCATAAACCGGTTTAACCCCCAGTGACTTTTGTCACTGACCGTTCCAAGGCGGTGCTTCTATCTTCCCCCTATTGTGTGTTTGTTTTGTCTTTGTGCATCTCTTGTTGTTTTTATAGTTATGTACATTTGCTGTTTCCTTGTGTTGCTGTTCGGGCGACTGTTTGTTCTGTATGTGGTGTTTCCTGCATGACTCATTTTTGTACTTGTAGATAACATCCCCATAGAAAACGTTTTCCGAAGTTTGTGATATCTGTAACCTTGCTCAAGAACTTTATCAGTTATAACTAAATTACGACTGTTAAAATCTTCTAGCAAAGAACAGGCTCGGGCAAACCGAATAAGTTGAGAAATATAAACCCAATAAGATGTAGAACAGGGCGCATCTCCATCTAGAAAAGGATAATTAACAATTTTAAAATTAAAATCTTCCCTTTTATCGTATATTGTGTACGAAACTTTATCATTTCTTATTGAAAGATTCAAATTTAAAAATGAAGCTATAATGTCAGATTGATTCGTTTTGTTTAAAGACAGTTCTGTTGGGTAAATTGAAGAATTCATAGTTTCAAAATAAGGATTATCCAAATTCAAAATATCGTCTAAATACCTTGAAGTTTTATTAAAAGCATTAACAATATCGGCCTGTGTATCAGGTTTTAAGCTAAGCATAAAATCCCTCTCTCATAGCAATACAAAACAAATCTGTAACAAGAGGGGCACAATTTGTACCCATGGGTATACCAACAACTGGTATCCCCATAACGCACAAATATATTATCTAAAAGAAAGGTAAGATATCTACAAACATCAAGGAAAGTCCACATTGTGTAATGTTCAACTTCTGAATTCGAAAAGAATAAACGTTGAACATTATAAGCAAGGAACATTTTATTTTCTCTGGCCAAGGTTTTTTCTATTAATTTAATCAATTTATCCTTTATAAGATGGTGAGGTAGAGTAGTATAGAGTGCAGAGAAATAATAAGAGTTCAGTGAAGAAATGTTATACTGTTCAGTTTCAAAACATAGTTAATATGGAAAAATAGTCAAACAGGGAGAGCCACACACGAAATGACACCGCACCAAACACCATCTAACAAGAAACGGTAAAGCCACAAGACAAAACATAACAGGACGCATATCAAGACGAAACACATTAAACATTAAGCATATTAAACAACAAAATTGACCGTAGGCTGAAAGCAGGAGTGCCGCCTTGGAACGGCCAGCAGCCAAAAAAAAAAAAAGGGGGCTACTGGGGGACTTAAACCTGGTTTACGGGTACCCAACCTCGTCCTTATCCCACTTTCACCAAAGTCAAAATGTAAATAAAATTCCCCCTCCAGACAACTCCACAACATGCATAACGATGTCTGCCAAAATGAAAATGATTTGAAAATAAACGTTAGAGGTAAACAAGCGACGTCATCATGTAAATGACGTCATAATTTAAAAGTACGGGAAAACTATTTGAAACACTTCTACACCGACATTTAATAAAAGATAAATCGCAAGAAGATACAATTACTAGTGGATATTAAGCATGCACAACTGTTTTTTTGTTTGAAAAAGAATAAACTTGACATCGTAGACATGTACTCGATGACTATTCAGGTCAGAGCAGCTGTGGAGAAGTCATTTGGGGTACGACAGAACTGGCAAAATACAAATATCTAATTTCCTCCCTCCGTAAACGGGTTTAAGAGGGAATCTTCATAGAGTATTAAAAGTACAAAAATGAGTCGTGCAGGAAACACCACATACAGAACAAACACTCGTCGTCGCTCAAGCAAAGAGAAAAGCATAATGACCAACTGTAAAGGGGTCGACCACCAAGCATGTAGTGTGCTGCAATATAGAGGGGTCATATCCCTTTTTAATGAATTGTTTTATACGTTTGACAAACAAAGTATCAAAATATGTGTGTCCAATAATGTTTCGAAGTTTGTAAATGACATCACCGTAAAACTCCGGATGTGAAATACCTAACTTTAGAAAAGTACGTAAATTACAATTGTATTTGCTGATGAGTAGAACATTACGGTGGTAAAATGTTGAAAATGTTTTACGAAGTTTGTCATATCTGTAGCCCTGTTTTAGTAGTTTTTTAGTGATAATAAGGTTACGATTGTTAAAATCATCAACAGAGGAACAAGCTCTAGCAAAACGAATAAGCTGAGAAATGTATACACCGTAACATGTAGCTCGGGGAACATCCCCATCCAAATGAGGATAGTTAACTATTTTAAAATTAAAGTCATCCCTTTTGTCATAAATTCCAGAAGAAATTGTTCCATTGTTTATAGATAAATTTAAATCTAAAAAGGCTGCAGATATGTCAGAACTATTTGCTTTATTAAGCTTGAGCTCCCTAGGGTAAATTGAGGTTATCATAGAATCAAAGTATGGGTTATCAACATTAAAAATGTCGTCTAAATAACGTGCTGTATTGTTAAAGGCATTGATGACATCCGCCTGTGAATCGCTGTTAAGGCTAAGAATAAAATCCCGTTCATAACAAAACAAAAACAAGTCTGCAATTAAAGGAGCACAATTGGTTCCCATGGGAATACCAATGACCTGGCGACAAACAGAATTACCAAAACGAACAAATATATTGTCTAACAGAAACGTAATAGCGTCACAAAGATCTAAACATGTCCACGAGGTATATTTATTTGTAACGTCATTGGTAAAGAACGCATGTCTAGAATTACAGGCAATAAATGATACTTTTTCTCTGGCAAATGTTTTATTTATAAGATTAGTAAGTTTGATCTTAATTAGATCGTGTGGTAATGTGGTATAAAGTGTAAAAAAATCATAAGTGCTTATAGTGTTAGCTTGGTGTTGCTTGATTTTTAATTTAGTTAAAACCTCATTGGAGTTTTTTATAGACCAAAAAAGATTAATTCCTGAATTCTCATAAGCTTTATCGCAGTAACGCTTGACATGTTCTTTGACCGCTGTTAGACACGATGTAATTAGTTTGGATAGTGCAGTTGTTGTGCATGAGACAGAATTTGCTATGAAGCGTGATTTATATGGCGTTTTATGGAGTTTAGGTATCCAGTACATCGTCGGAAGTTTGTGATGTGTGATTAATATATCAGCATTGAACGTTTTTTCAGACTTAGAGACCACAATATATGACTTTGTCTTAGTTAGTTCTTGTTCTAAAACATCCACATAATAAAAGTCGTCAAACGATAATTACATTGTTTGACACTTTATCAGCTGGGACAAACACGTATTTAGAGTGAAATTCTTGTATACTATTTTTTAAGAAGCGAACTGAAAGTACAAAAATGAGTCATGCAGGAAACACCACATACAGAACAAACACTCGCCCGAACAGCAACACAAGGAAATAGCAAATGTACATAACTAGAAAAAAAAACAAGAGACACACAAAGACAAAACAAACATACAATAGGAGGAAGATGGAAGTACCGCCTTGGAACGGTCAGTGACAAAAGTCACTGGGGGGTTAAACCGGTTTATGGGCGCCCAACCTCACTCTTATTCCATCCCCACCCTGAAAGACAAACAGTGTAAATAAACGTATCCCCTCTCCGATTAATCTACAACAACCGCGACGGCAAATACAATGGTAAAGTGCATGTATAACGAAAAAACATGTAATTGAACATACTGAAGTCTTAGGTTTAGGCGGAAGAAGGTGAATGTTAGATTTGTAAAACGCGATACGTGTATCCATTATATTTGAAATTTGTTTTATCCATTTTGTAAGGGCACTATTGTCTGCATGTTCTCGGCGACACCATTTTACACTGAAGTCTAACAAAGATTCTATAATTTTGCTACGGCAGATTTCGAAATCTATCAAAGAAGGTAGTCTGTATTTAGGTCCCTTAGTTAGTAAAGTACGGAGACGTTTGTTTTCGATAATGTCAAAATTGCCTGTAATAACATGACCAGCCTCGGCGTAACAGAACTTGGAAGAATTACAATTTCAACTAACAGAAATATTATTTACAATATTAAGGTCCGATACAATTTTATTGTAATTAAAAATAGTATTCCTAATAGGTATTTTGTACTTATAGCAGATAATTGGAGATTCTAAGTTTTTGAAATAGGCTGGGATGGTATTAATTACGTTTTTATCGCGAAATATTGATTGTAGATCGATAAAATCTATACCTTTATTAACAAAAGGAATTTTCAAAAAATATCTTTTATGGGCAGACACTGAATCAACGTGTGGTCGAAGAACATGCCGAGTGTAGTTCTGAATGAAAGAAGCTGTATTATATAAAGGATCTGTTCGTAAGATCACTTTGTCTGCTTCTATGTCAATGTCTCTTATGGAAGAAATAGACAAAGAACATAGACGAGAGAGCATAGTATGTTTGCCAGATTGTAGACGTATGTTGTGTAAATCTGAAACAGACGTTTTAAGTCGAGCTTTGCGTTTGATATTGCCGTTTATACGTAAACCATGTGATCTGGTTTTTCGTTTTCTAATTGAGTAAATAGAAAATATATCAATGTTAGGGTCTTTAGAAATATTTCCGGTTTGATATATGTTATCATTTAGGCCTAAAGGGAAAGGTGTCTGTAAATTTTTTAAGGTGTCTGTAAATTTTTTATCCATTTGAGTTCTGCCATAAATCTGGCTTTAGGTGGTAAGTCCAGCGGGGATACCTTTATTTACAATATTTGTAAAGCTAGGGTGACTTTGAGAGAAGTGCGAGGTTAGGACGTCCGTAAACCGGTTTAAACCCCCAGTGGTGTTTTTGCTGCTGACCGTGCCAAGGCGGTACTCTCTTTGTCACCCTTCCTTTTGTTTGCCTTGCGTCTTTGTGCTTGTGGTTTGTTCATGTTGTGGAACGTTTGTCCCTGGTTCTTGTGTCTCTTTTGGTGTTTTCTGTGTTCATTTCGTGTGTGTCTGTGTGCGTTTGGGTGTGTGGTTGTGTGGTTGTGTGTGTGTGTGTGTGTGTGTGTCATGCTGTCTATCGGTGTTTTGGTGGTGGTTGCGTCTTGCATGTGGCTTTGCCTGCTTGACTTTACTACTTTTCCATTTAGATTTGATGCTGTTTGTAGAATTATAATCATACACAAGATGTTCAACTGGCTGAACTGTAATATCTTTAAATGAATGACCCGATTTACGAAAATGCTGGTATAGAATTTTTTTTATTTTATTATTCCGGCATTGATATATATGCTCACGAAATCTAGTTTTTAGTGAGCGTCCAGTTTGTCCTACATATTGTATACCCCAGAGTGGTGCATTTCATGTTAAAACGTAAATCACATGAGAAGTTTTACAGTTAAAATTTGATGTAAATTTTGTGGTAAAAACTCTACCATTAATTGTAGATTTAATGGTAGAATTACAAGATAGATATTTGCAGCACATACACCTCTTAGCATTGCACTTATCAATGGTTGGATACATTCTACGTCTTCCGTGCAAAATCCGTTTATTTTGAATTATATTAACTACAGTACTATAAGTACAAAAATGAGTCATGCAGGAAATACCACATACAGAACAAACACTCGCCCGAACAGCAACACAAGGAAACAGCAAATGTACATGGGTAGAAAAAACAACAAGAGACGCACAACGACAAAACAAACATACAATAGGAGGAAGATGGAAGTACCGCCTTGGAACGGTCAGTGACAAAAGTCACCGGGGGTTTAAACCGGTTTATGGGCGCCCAACCTCACCCTTATTCCATCCCCATCCTAAAAGACAAACAGTGTAAATAAACGTATCCCCTCTCCGACTAATCTACAACAACCGCGACAGCAAATACAGTGATAAAGTGCATGTATAACAAAAACACATTTAATTGAACATACTGTATCCACCTATCGCTAGTGTACTCAATGATTGAGCTGCAAACAGAGTAACTGTAGAAAAGTAATAAAGGGTACGACAAAAATGAAATAGTACAGATATCCGACGTTCTCCTTCCATTTCTGGATTTAAGAGGTCGCCTTCATAGAGTACTAAACCTTTCTTGTCGGCGTACATGCAAAGAGGCCAGCGTGATTGCCAACTGTAAAAGGGTTCACAACCAAACATGCAGTATGTTGTAATAATACAGGATCATATCCCTTTTTAATGAATTGTTTTATATATTTGATGAACAAAGTGAGAAAATGGGTATGTCCAATAATTCTACGAAGTTTGTAAATCACATCACCATAAAATTCAGGATGTGAAATACCGTGTCGCAAAAGTACCTTGAGATTACATTTGTACTTGCCAATAAGCGAGAGATTTCGATAGTAAAATTTAGAGAAAGTTTTTCTTAGTTTATGGTATCTATATCCTTGTTTAAGCAGTTTTTCAGTTAAAATGAGATTTCGACTGTTAAAATCGTCAATAGATGAACAAGCTCTAGCAAAACGAATAAGTTGAGATATATAAACCCCGTAAGATGGAGCACGGGGAACATCCCCGTCAAGATGAGGAAAATTTACAATATTAAAATCAAAATCATCTCTTTTGTCATATATTTTAGAAGAAATCATTCCATTATTAATTTTAAGGTCTAGATCAAGAAACGCTGCATAATTGTCGGACGGGTTAGCTTTATTCAATTTGAGTTCTTTAGGATAAATTGTAGGAATCAGAGCATTAAAGAAAGGGTTATCTAAGTTAAAAATATCATCCAAATATCGACAAGTATCATTGAAGGCTTTTATAACATCTTCTTGTGATTGAGGATTAGATATGTTGAATAGATTTATGTAACGGAGAAAGTACCACTTTTGGGTCATTGTGAAAACAGTTGTTAATAGAAACAGAAGGTAGGTGGAACGATTTTGCAGAATAAAGGTTTAGTGGCTTTAAACACAATGAAGGTTGAAACGATCTAAAATTTCCATTTTGTGGAAGTTGCACAGATGTCGTAGAATGTAGTTTTAAAGTTTGAAGTTTGCTCGTAGTTGTATTCATAGTTTAGTTGTAAGTAGAGGGGCACCATACTGTGTTCAACGATACATGGGTATTTAGATGGATAGAGCGAGTTCGGATCTTAGGTACTGCGATTTTAAATTGGTTATATAGTGCATTGATGTAAACAAGTTTAGGCTCTTTTAACACTTCGATCCTAAAATAAGTCAAATAGTGCCAAATATATGAATTGATAAACATTGTATTGTTACTGCGACAATAAATAGGTCAAATAGCGCAGAAAATATAGACGGAAAGGTAGTCAGAGTGAGCAGTCCGAGCTCTATGGCACTGCGACACTAATTAGGTAATAAAACATTAAAATTGATATAGATATAACTAGATGAATGGGTGAGTAATTTTGGTTCTATGGCACTACGACACTAAATAAGTAAAACAATAAAATATTCAGATGGAAATCGACCCAAAATATCGTTGAAAACAGAATCTACCATGTGGTGCATAGGGTGATGATGAATATGTGATGATGACATAACGTAAGTAACACCCTCTGTATAACGTTTGTTCTTTGATCGTAGTTCATTAACGCTTTGATAGCTAGTTCCAACCAAGTCAGCCGACTTATTTAACAGATGTTCGGCGCCCAGCTGTTTGCCGTACATAACATTTCTTTACCAAAATCTCTCTAAAAAGCAAGATGTTGGTCTTAAAGAGACACCTTAAATATAAATGCTTGACGAAACCAATGAAATAATAATTAAGGTATTCCACCCCTAACGGTCACAATACATTCATTTCAATGTTCTTTTCTTGAATGGCATCCATTTCTGAATTATTTCGCACGATTATAGAAACTTTTACCATGTCGTTTTGAAAAAAAACCCAACACATTTTATACCATTACCCCTTGTGTCGAAATGGTGAAAATTCTTGAAATAGGTTAAGTATATACAAAGTAATTGTAATTGTTTTCTGTAAAAGATACTGATCCCATTTCTTTTTTAATTCATAGAATGTAAATACTCTGTTATTTACAAAATTAATATTGAAATGCGACAAAATACTTAGTATTTGAAAAAATTGACAAATTTTGACGAGCTGACGGCATTTTTGTGATTTTTCTTGTTCGGTTTAAAATCTGTAATTACTTAATATATGGGGTTTTCCAATATAAACCAAAATGCCAACACTTTAACCTCCTTCACTTTTATTTCTATTGTATTTTTTATTAAATGAGGTGAAAAAATATATACCTTACCCTGCAAATAAGAGAAAAATCACCAAAATGCAACCTAACCCCCTTAAAATGGAGGCGGAATTTTCATAAAAAATCAATGCAATAGTCAGGCAAACTTACATTATTACTTCTCAATCAGAATTTTAACCATCATGAATATGTTAATGCTTAAAACTATGTAACAAACATTCTAAAAATGCATTTTGCAGCAATATATTTTAGACATTAAACAAATAATACTACCATGGCAGCTCGGAAAAGCCAATATTACAAGTGAAACTCACTTTTAAAAAGTTTGTGCTTTAAACCATTATTTCATATGCTATCCTTAGATTTAACCCCTATTACAAAAAAGGACATTTTATTAGTGAAATGGAAGAGTTAAGAATCTTATAATATTGCAACCACTGTGATAAATAGAGCAACTGTTCCAATGATTTCAAAAAAGTGTTTTACAAAGCACGTCAAAATGTGTCAATATGAGGGAACGGGTTATATTAGCACTAAGAGACAATTATAGTCATTATCTTTAGTTGTGAGTACAGACAGAAAGTAATAACTGCACAGTACAAAATCTGATTTTGAAAAATTTCACAACCTATCCATGCCAGAAACTTTCGACAACCATCAACTCCTTCAATGTTGGCTTATGAAATAGTCAGACAGTTAAGGTATTACTTCTTCAAAGATATTCAAAACAATGAACAGTCGTCTTCCTTACATCCTTCATCATCACACAAGTGTGATGAAACGTAATGGTGCTCAATTACCACACGTGGGTCCGTTGTAGGCCTAAGTTTCGATTTCTTTTTGAAACGACCGGACTTATATTGCTCTTTTGGAGCCATGTTACAAAGGGACTCTATTCGAATCGCTTTTACAATACAGCGAAGAATGTAGAACTATTCCGATTAATCCGGAAATGTGCGACATTGCCCGAAGTTTTCCGACCGTTAGGGGTAGAATACGTTAATTAAAACTTTGTTGAATGTAAATGCTTGATGAAAGCAATGAAACAAGATTTAATGAGAACTTTCTGCAATTCCTCATTACAAGAAAAAACGTATGTTTAGAGTTTTAGCTCGATAAACATGCCGCGTAGAGTTTTCCCTGTCTGCAGCATTAACGTAACTAGGTGTTTTAAGTAGATCTAACCTTTTGCAAATGTTGTTCGTGTTGCACAAGGTATTATTAGGGTTTAGCATTTTAATTAAGTACATGTATGATTATGTAAGAATCGAGCACTCAATGAACATTTATTGACTGATTTGTTTTATATTGGCAGCTAAAAAGGTGGGCTTTTTCATAATAGAAGCTTAAGAATCAGATTTATATAATTCCAGTACATAAAAGCAAATAGAGCATACTCTGATCAGACGGCTCCTACAGAAACCGTCTGATCTGAATCTATTCAGTTTGCAAATACGCCTCTATGAATGTCATTTTTTAAGCCGTCAGCGTGTCTCTGATGCTGTACCGAAGACGGGACTTTGTAATGAAACTCAATGCTAGGATGATGGGTACAGAGCAAATAACATGTAAATGGAAAAGTAGTAAAGTCAAGCAGGCAAAGCCACATACAAGACACAACCACCACCAAAACACCGATAGATAGCATGACACACACACACACACACAACCACACACCCAAACGCACACTCACACACGAGACGAACACAGAAACACCAACATATACACAAGAACTAGAGACAAACACTCCACACATGAACAAAATCACAAGCACAAAGACGTAAGACAAACAAAAGGAAGGGTGACAAAGAGAGTACCGCCTTGGCACGGTCATTAGCAAAAACATCACTGGGGGTTTAAACCGGTTTACGGACGTCCTAACCTCACACTTCTCTCAAAGTCATCCTAGCTTTACAAATAGTGTAAATAAAGTTATCCCCGCCGGACTTACCCACAACATAGACGACTGTGAACACAGGACAACATGTAAAACATAGCATAATAACTGTTACAATCCGTCAAATATTTACTCAATGACTTTGCTGAAGTCAGGGCACCTGCAGGGAAGCCGTTAAGGGCACGACAGGGAAAAAGTAATACATGAGTCTGGTAAGCTCATCCCGTATCTGAGGTTAAGAGTATACCATCATAGAGTACTACCCTCGGCCTGTCATCGCGCAAGCAAAGAGGGAAGCGTAGCTACCGATTGTAAAAGGGTCGATAACCAAACATGCAATGTGTTGCAATATAATAGGATCATACCCTTTCTTCTTAAATGTTTTAATGCGTTTTATAAACAAATCTCGAAAATGGACATGACCCCCAATTTTTAACCCAATGTTGGCAATGACTGCTTCTGAAAATTCTTTTCTACTATAATCCCGGTTGAGAATGGGTTTACTGTAGTTCAAACCCATATTTACATTTATTTACATCCCTTGCAGCAGTGTATTGTTTTACAACAATATCTACCATATCCCACAGTGCAGTATTGTTATATGTCCTAACATGACTGTATGAACCGTACCAATTGCACACATATTTGATAATTTTGTTAATCCTTTACTCCATAAATTCGCCTTTCTACGCCTTTGCAAAAGGGGTAGACCCATATCAGACGGTTTGTATGGGAGCCCTCTGATCAGTGTTCGTCCTGTTTGCTTATGATATAATATAGATATGATTCTACACTTTTCATCCATCATGGTCCAGTTTTCATTGTTCATGTGCCATAATAAGATTATAGAAATGAATGTAATTATTATTCATGGTGTCCGTATTTCTTACATGAATATTAATAGAGTAAAGGGTTAAAATGAATGTATATTTATCCGGATGTTTGCCAGCGCATTTAGAGGATAGTATCGAGAATGTTTTAGGAGTGTGTTCCCTTTAACTGAATATTGATATTTAACTGGTCCTTCGGAAATTCAATATTCATATCACATGGTTAAACTAATAAGCTATTAACTTAAGTCAAACTACAGTTGTGATAAGTGTTCTTTACACGAGGAAATGTATATTTTGATTAAGAATTAGTCAAATATTTAATGTTTTAGATTTTTATCTAAATACGAGAAAAAAATTATTAATTTAATTAACGCCAAAGCTGTAGTAGTTCTGTATGTCAGCCTCTGAATTTCAAGTTTTAAATACAATGAAGTCTCACCATTACGACAACTCAAAAGAAATATAATTCTGAATTTTTAAAATAAGTGGTAGCTTAATACAGGACACAAAGTAATGCAAGAGTTTTGCATTACTTTTTTCCTATTTTAAGCAACCACCTGCTTTTACTGACGTTTGTGATAACCTTTAGCCTGCTATGAGCGGATGAGTGAATGCATATGCAAACAGTTTAGATCCATATGAGACGACGAGTAACTCGGTGTCTCATCAGGATCCAAACTGTTTGATATCTTGGTTGCATTTTGGTATAAAAAATTGATTATAGCTTGAATTGTGGAAATGTAGTAGGTGAAACATTCTGTAAAAATAATTTGCTCAGCAGGCTAAAGGTTAATAAATAATGTGGTCACATAACGGAGGCATCACAGAACAGTAAATATATTCTGAAAGTGAGAGATCCTTCGAAAACAAAAGTAGCAATGCCAAAAGAGAAAATTGCAGACTCGGTTTTATTGAGTCTGTCCATGAGTAGTAATTTAAAGTGCAACACTACTCGCGCCCACTAGCACCGGCGTAAGCAGTATTAAATTTTCAAAGCTTATACCATCAAAACTAATGATCCTGAAAGACCAGAAAATATAACAACACTAAGAATGAAGTACAGGGCGACGTTTTACGGCCGTCACACAAACACTTGACACCTGCTGTTGTGAAAGTGGGCGATCCTTCGAAAACAAAATTAGCAATGCCAAAAGAGAAATTGCAGACTCGGTTTTATTGAGTCTGTTCATGAGTAGTAACTAAAAGTGCAACACTACTCACAGTCTCGCTAATACGACCTCTCAAAAGAAGTATACATGTATATGTAATTCTTGGAGTTTAAAAACAGGTGGTAGATTAATGCGCACTCTGCATTACGTTTGCCCATCATCAAGCAACTTCCTGCTTTCACAGACACCTATGTTAACCCTGCGATTATTACAAATTGCAATACCTACTGAATATTCATGGATACAATAGCTATAATGAAATATGGAAGGTGGAACATTGTAGCCATTTTAGAAAGTAAAGAAACATATCAAATTCCATTAGCAAACAGAACAGACCACAATCAGACAGTTCCTGTAGGATTTTGGTCTACTCTGTTTGCAAATGCACGAAAACATGTTTATAAGAGGAAAGGAGATAATAAATTGTGTCGTCACATTAGCAAAACTTTACTGTATGCGGAATCAGTTTCAAGCATAGTTATTAGAACCTAGGGTGCTTCCCTCGTCTCCAAGCAGCACGACAGGGGTTGGCTGAGAATAAAAGACGTTTACTTAAATTCCCTAAATACGCATGTTTTCTACAGCTCTGTCCCGGACTGTTGATCACAAAGCTATCTTCTGTATAAAAAACCGTTAACGTAAACAAAAAAACTATAGTTTCTTCATTCTCTTTCAGAACAGTGATTAATTAATTTAAATTAACAGTATACAGCAACATCAATGTTAACGAACACTCAAGGAAACATCATGATCGGTCTTTAACCCTTATCCTGCTGGAAAAAGTGTTTGCTAAGTCCCTGATATGAAGCAAAATTTACTTAACCATTCGTTCAAGGTTTTCAGAACTACTGACTAAACTTCAAACAGCTAGGTCCTGATATCTTATCTAGATCTTCTCTGCTTGCATATGACGGTTACGACTCATTCTCAGTTAACCTAGACAATTAGTATTAGAAAAAAGATTTTTTTTCATGTCGGCATTTCTGTATGGTTCCTATTACTATGTCTAGATATATGTATCATAGGTATATTGTCAGAGTTATACCAGTTGCGCATCAATACTCGTATGTTCCAAGTTGTATACATTTAAGTTTATATTGGTGAAAGAATGAAATGATATATAAGAAAACGACATTTATAATTTTTACACATTTAATAAAAAGTAATGAAATGAAAACCTTCATACAACATCCATCTGTTGATAAGGGCACGCAAATGAAAACGATATTAATATCTGAAACAGGTATTGTATATTAAACGTTTACCTTTCAAACATATGCAGATATATATATATAAGTGTTGTTATACCTTCTGATCTTTCGAGATCATGAATTTCAGTACTTCTTGTTCTGAAAATTGCATACCGCTTAAGCCGGTGCTAGGGGGCAGTGTTGCACTTTCAATTACTGTTCATGAACAGACTCAATAAAACCGAGTCTGCAATTTTCTCTTTTGTGTTGCAATTTTTGCTCTCGGGGATCACCCCTTTCAGAATTTATAATCTTCACAACAGCAGGTGTTAAGTGCTTGTGTGGCGGCCATAAAACGTCGCCCCGTACTTCATTCTCAGTGTTGTTATACCTTCTGATCCTTCGAGATCATGAATTTCAGTACTTCTTGTTCTGAAAATTGAATACCGCTTAAGCCGGTGCTAGGGGGCGTGAGCAGTGTTGCACTTTCAATTACTGTTCATGAACAGACTCAATAAAACCGAGTCTGCAATTTTCTCTTTTTGTGTTGCAATTTTTGCTCTCGGGGATCACCCCTTTCAGAATTTATTATCATTACTCATACACTTTAAGCAAATATCATGAAATAAAAAGACATAAATGTCAAATGGACCCTGATATACGAATCTTATCCATAAAGTCAAAATTCAAAATGTCCCGTATGTTACGACATATTGTTCCGTTTGTGACAAAGTAGTTCTTTATATCTTCAAAACATGAACACTGTGTTATAATGCTTACTAGTTGAGGAAAGTCATTTGCAATCCATCATAGGTAAAGTAACTTGCCATTTTGTTAATGCTCAGCTTTATCGCCAGGTCATTGGTATTCCCATGGGAGCCAACTGTGCTCCTTTAATTGCAGACTTGTTTTTGTTTTGTAATGAACGGGATTTTATGCTTAACCTTAATACAGATTCACAGGCGGATGTCATCAATGCCTTTAACAATACAGCACGTTATTTAGACGACATTTTTAATATTGATAACCCATACTTTGATTCTATGATAACCTCAATTTACCCTAGAGAGCTCAAGCTTAAAAAAGCAAATAGTTCTGACATATCTGCAGCCTTTTTAGATTTAAATTTATCTATAAACAATGGAACAATTTCTTCTGGAATTTATGACAAAAGGGATGACTTTAATTTTAAAATAGTTAACTATCCTCATTTGGATGGGGATGTTCCCCGTGCTACATGTTACGGTGTATACATTTCTCAGCTTACTCGTTTTGCTAGAGCTTGTTCCTCTGTTGATGCTTTTAACAATCGTAACCTTATTATCACTGAAAAACTACTAAAACAGGGCTACAGATATGAAAAACTTCGTAAAACATATGTTGATACTTTGTTTGTCAAACGTATAAAGCAATTCATTAAAAAAGGATATGACCTCTCTATATTGCAGCACACTACATGCTTGGTGGTCGACCCCTTTACAGTTGGTCATTATGCTTTCCTCTTTGCTTGTGCGCCGACGGAAAAGGCTTAATACTCTATGAAGATTCCCTCTTAAACCCGTTTACGGAGGGAGGAAATTAGATATTTGTATTTTGCCTGTTCTGTCGTACCCCAAATGACTTCTCCACAGCTGCTCTGACCCCTGAATAGTCATCGAGTACATGTCTACGATGTCAGGTTTATTCTTTTTCAAACAAATCAGTTGTGCATGTTTAATATCCACTAGTATCTGTATCTTCTTCGATTTATTTTTTATAAAATGTCGGTGTAGAAGTGTTTCATATAGTTTTCCCGTACTTTTAAATTATGACGTCATTTAACTGATGACGTCGCTTGTTTACCTCTAACGTTTATTTTCAAATCATTTCATTTTAGACATCGTTATGCATGTTGTGGAGTTGTCTGGAGGGGGAGTTTTATTTACATTTTGACTTTGTTGAAAGTGGGATAAGGACGAGGTTGGGTACTCGTAAACCAGGTTTAAGTCCCCCAGTAGCTTATTTTGGTGTTTGGCCGTTCCAAGGAGGCACTCCTGCTTTCAGCCTATGGTCAATTTTGTTGTTTAATATGCTTAATGTTTAATGTTTTTCGTCTTGATATGCGTCCTGTTATGCTTTGTCTTGTGGCTTTACCGTTTCTTGTTTGATGGTGTTTGGTGCGGAGTCATTTCGTGTGTGGCTCTCCCTGTTTGACTATTTTTCCATAGTTATTGACATATTTGTGTCCTTTTATTAACATATGCCACACGTCCTTGAAAATACCAATATTATATATAATAATATTATATATAATAATTATTATGTCGGGATACCTGTTGTACATCCACCAATATACATGATGGTGGCATAATGCAATAAACCAACAAAGACTATGTACACGTCGGTCAGTAGGTCATTTATATGTAATAAAACGTATGTTACGTCATATTTTCCTGTGTGATATAGTTATAAAACTTTCATCACATGCAATACTGTAACTACTGTTCTCAGTTGAGTCAGTCTACCAACATTTCCACCACATCTGATGGAAATTAGAACATTCGACCCGTTTTATTTGTAGCTATTGGGTCAGAAATCACGCTTACATTGTCATGTGATGCCCGCCATGCATTTTCTTTAACACTAGGCCGTTTAAATCGACATTTATGTTTGTCACTCGCATACATGAAGTTCACATGTACGGTGTTGTCGCCATTGCATATTTCCATCACTTGCCCGACGAAACACTTTCCGTCATACTTAGCAATGACAAAATTGTCTACAGATATCTCTGACGGTTGTGGAATAGCTTGATCTACCGCTTCATATGTGTCGACGGCTTCAGGTGCGTCATTAGGTGTCTCTTCAGTATCATCTATGGGTCGGTTGCAACTGTCTTTCACCATCTGATTTGATTTTGTTGCGATTGAGGTTTCTTTAAACTCAGATTTTGAATTAGTGTTAAAGCCCGTGTCGGTAAAGCAATCATTGTAGGCACAGGATATTATCCTCATAACCTACTGTTGTATGTAGCATCATAGATCCATTCAATGGTTTTATTTCATCGTTTCGTACTTCGACCTGGACCTTGTTGTTATTGTACTCCTTTTCCGTGGCTAATTCATAATGTATCCCTTGTTCGTGTGTCTCCGCACATGCAAAGAAATCGCCTGTATCTTGTATCAGGGCTTTACCCTGTTTCACAGCATTGTCGGCATTTCGTTTTGCTGTACCGCCTATTCCATCACAGGGCCCTTTCTCGTGACCGCTTTCAAAGTAATGTCAGGAGGCAAACGTTCCATACTGATGTGGGAACCTACTCACTAAGTCAAATATGGTTTTATTTCGATATTGGGACGAAGGAAAGTCGGTCCAGAAATTGACACAATTCAGCTCTTGAACTAATCCCTTGACGACTATCATTATCTTATGACCATTGCAGTATTGTGGATTAAGTCTTTAGAGACATACACGTAACTTGTGTGCTGAAGTCCATTATCATGTCCTCCATAATAAATGACAACTGAGTAAAGTGTTACCATGCAGCTGTTCAAATATGGTGATTGGATCTGCTCAAGGGTGTTGCACGAATAGTTCTCGCTGGAGTCCATTTGTATAAGGACGTGCGAGGGAGGAAGCTTATCTTTCATGCACTTGACAGCACTATACTGTTGCTTAACTCTATTTGTGTGGCACTTAAATTCTTCAAAGTTCGACACCATAATGCTGTTCTGCTTAGCTGAACGTCAACCACTCGTTGCCTTTCTTTCCCATTCTTTAGTTTTACACTTTTCCATTGCTGGAATTTGACGCCTTCGTCGTTCTCTCGAACCTGTTGTAGCATCTCTTGAAAAGCCTCAGGGCTATCCCTGTACATATCTACAAACTGGTCAGGATTTGTACAACTGGTTTCATTCAGGTATTTTAGTGTACGCAAATTGAAGCATAAATTTTGATGCTTGGAACAGAGGCAGACACTCCTTGGAGTATAGTTGACCACGGATATGCTTTTCGGTCTGTAGCGATAGAACGATGCTCTTGATATGTTGATTGGAGACTCTAAGAGACTTTAAGTGTAAATTATACATGTAGTCATTTAATACTATTTTCTGCTTCTTTCCATCATAAATATTAACAGCATCTCCTTTGCCGGGTAATTGTCTCGAACTGTCATATAACCACTTCCTCTGTGACGTGTTTCTTGTAATGGTGTAATCTCAACTTCTTCTGTGTTAACCCTTCTCTTGCTGAATTTTAAAAGACATTTCTCCTTCTTTACCCATGCCCTGTTGTATAATTACCTATATATTCACTGTATACAAGTATTTCGGTGTGCAATCACTGCTGTGGAGTGCACTGGTTGCACAATCAAATTGTAAATAGCGCAGACCCTGATGAGACAGCTCCTGCATCTGGGTCTTCACTATTTACAGGTAGGTATATTGACGTGAATAGCAAGCAAAGGGTTAACATACTCTTATTTGTAGAAAACGTTCTTCTGTTCAGGTTTGTCATCTTCTCCAATTGGGGATTTCATTCTATATTTTCTTATTATCTTTCCTGACGCTACTCTATGACACTTTCTCTCTTGTGCTCTTTTGGCCGACATAATTTCCTCGCTCAAACATTCTAAAAAACACTAATTTCTTTCTGATTTCAGGCAAATGCTTAGGATTTAAACCGGATGTCTTTACATCTGCAACTAATCTGCCCTTCCTCTTGAATAATTGGTTGTTCTTTTCTGTTCATAGCTATGTAGCTGTCTCTTTTTAATTTCCTATGCTATTCTTCATTCTTGTCCTGAAGTGTTTCTTTTCGTCTGTACGACTTTGCCAAAGATATTTAAACCCTTTTTGAACGTTTCGCTATCCTTGAACTTGACGAGAATGGTAGTTTTACAATTAAGTCACCTGAACTGGAAGCAACATTTTCATTTTCTCCAACAGCTGAAGGTTCGGCTACTTCCTCTTGAGTTTTCTGAGCATTCAACTGTTTGCGTCGTCTAAACCTTGCCTGTCTGATTCTGGATTGTTCCCTTTTGTTCTCTCTGACATCTTCATCAGGTTCGGATATAGGGATGAAATATCCCTTCTTTCTTTCCTATTCTTGTTTCAGCCATTTTTCTCCCAACCGTTCTTTTTTTCTTTCCTTATATTCACACATACGCTGTGCGTTTGACTTGACCATTCTGAAAAATAAAGATGATTGAAATTCTTATCACTAATAATGGCAAATTTTACAGTTTATTTTGAAGTAGTTAGGGATATGTATGATAACATACGGGGCAACGTAGTTATTCAAATTTAATATTATTTGAATAACTCTATGCATGGTGAATACATGTATATCTATTCTTAAACATATATATGCGCGTTTTATTTACTGTAATTAACTGTGTTGGATATACTATACTTCCGATTAATCAATTACGAGTTCACAACTAAAGTAACATTCGTTATATTGCTGAATAATTCTATACCTAAGACAAGCAATCCATTCAAAGTCTGTTTACAACGTCAATCGAATGAACCGTTAAAGAAATGGGGTAAAGTTTTGGTTGTAGTTGGAATAATTAAATGATCACGGGTAACGGTTTTATGCAAGAATATCGATAATACACGTCTATTCCGGGTAATAACATCTGCAGTGTCCCCTGGGACTGTGTTGCCCTCGCCCTTCGGGCCCGGGACAACAACAGCCCTCCTGACACTGCAGATGTTGTTGCCCGAAAAACATTTGTATTAACCGTCTATTAATTTCAATCCTGTTTGAACTCTTCCGTTGCCAATATCGTATCTGTGATTACATATTCAATAAGATTGGATACATATGAGACACCGATTAGCTGGACGTCTCATCTGGATCCAAACTGTTTGAATAGATAGTTATATACACCTAGTTTACCCTTTGCTTGATGAATAAAACACTAATTAGTTTAAACCCTGTTTGAATTCCTCCGTTGCTAATATCGTATCTGTAATTACCTATTCACTTAGTTTGGATCCAGATGAGACACCGACTTACTGGATCCAAACTGTTTCTTACCGTGAATGTTTACAAATATTAAGATAAATAAAAACAAATGAAAATTATAGCAGATGATAAAGTTTGAAAACGGTAAAATTCGGCAGGGAAAAAGGTAAAGAAATTAAATAAAGGAAAATCATTACCATGGCAGAAAGTAAGGAATTCGCAAATAAGCAAACAGGACCGACACTTTTCAGACAGCTCCTGCAGAACTGTCTGCCCTAGGTCTGCTCTGTTTTGCAGAGGCATTAAAAGGCGAAATTATCGAGTGAAGCATGGTCTTGTGGTACGCTGAACACTCTTCGTCGGCAAAAAATTCGTGTAAGATCAAAACACAGTTGCCGAGTTGCTCGGCGTCTCATAAGGACACACAGTAATATTAACTTCGCCGCTAGCTTGCAAAGAACATTTTAACTTTACCCCTTTACCCAATGAAAAAGCATGTAAGAAGTAATGACAACATGCATATTAATTAGATTATTGTTCTGTAAAACCTGATACACAGACAGATATTGTTAATGCTTTTAATTAACATTCAAGGTATTTAGACGATATTTTGAATTTAGGTAATCCTTATTTTGAAACTACGATTTCTTCAATTTACCCAAAAGAACTGTCTTTAAACAAAGCGAACCAGTCTGATATTATAGCTTCATTTTTAGATCTGAATCTTTCAGGGATACGTTTATTTACACTGTTTGTCTTTTAGGGTGGGGATGGAATAAGTGTGAGGTTGGGCGCCCATAAACCGGTTTAACCCCCCCAGTGACTTTTGTCACTGACCGTTCCAAGGCGGTACTTCCATCTTCCCCCTATTGCATGTTTGTTGCGTCTCTTTTTGTTTTTATAGTTATGTACATTTGCTGTTTCCTTGTGTTGCTGTTCGGGCGACTGTTTGTTCTGTATGTGGTGTTTCCTGCATGACTCATTTTTGTACTTTCAATTACAAATGATAAAGTTTCGTCCAAAATATACGATAAAAGAGAAGATTTTAATTTTAAAATTGTTAATTATCCATTTCTAGATGGAGATGTACCCCGTTCTACATCATTTGGGGTTTATATTTCTCAACTGATTCGGTTTGCCCGAGCCGGTTCTTTGCTAGATTTTAACAGTCGTAATTTAGTTATAACTGATTTACTTCTTAAGCAAGGTTACAGATATCACACACTTCGGAAAACGTTTTCTAAATTTTATTATCGAAATTAACCACTCATTAGTAAATATAATTGCAATCTACGGACGTTACTGCAACAAGGCATTTCTCAACCAGACTTTTATTGAGATGTTATTTTACAAACTAAAATAAATTCGGTAAATTCGGGTCATATCCATTTTCATGATTTGTTTATAAAACGCTGTAAATAATTTAAGAAGAAGTTATGATCCCATTATATTCCAACGCACTACATGTTTGGTTTTCGACCCTTTTACAGTCGTTAGCTACGCTTCCCTCTTTGCTTGCGCGATGACAGGCCGAGGGTAGTGCTCTATGATGGTATACTCTTAAACCTAGATACAGGATCAGCTTACCAGACTCATGTATTACTTTTTCCCTGTCATGCCCTTAACGGCTTCCCTGCAGGTGTTCTGACTTCAGCAAATTCATTGAGTAAATATTTGACGGATTGTCACAGTTATTATGCTCTGTTTTACATGTTGTCCTGTGTCCACCGTCGTCTATGTTGTTGGTAAGTCCGGCGGGGATACCTTTATTTACACTATTTGTAAAGTTTGGGTGACTTTGAGAGAAGTGTGAGGTTAGGACGTCCGTAAACCGGTTTAAACCACCCAGTGGTGTTTTTGCTACTGACCGTGCCAAGGCGGTACTCTCTTTGTCACCCTTCCTTTTGTTTGCCTTATGTCTTTATGCTTGTGATTTTGTTCATGTGTGGAGTGTTTGTTTCTAGTTCTTGTGTGTCTGTTGGTGTTTTCTGTGTGCATCTCGTGTGTGAGTGTGCGTTTGTGTGTGTGTGTGTGTGTGTGTGTGTGTGTGTGTGTGTGTGTGTGTGTGTGTGTGTGTGTGTGTGTGTATCTCGTGTGTGAGTGTGCGTTTGGGTGTGTGTGTGTGTGTGTGTGTGTGTGTGTGTGTGTGTGTGTGTGTGTGTGCGTGCGTGCGTGCGTGCGTGCGTGCGTGCGTGTGGTGTGTGTGTGTGTGTGTGTGTGTGTGTGTGTGTGTGTGTCTCTCTCTCTCTCTCTCTCTCTCTCTCTCATGCTATTTATCGTTTTTTGGTGGTGGTTGCGTCTTGTATGTGGCTTTGCCTGCTTGACTTTACTACTTTTCCACATGAACAAGTACCTAGTTATAGTCTACTTTCAGTCCGATGGACCGCTCAGCCGACTGTACATTTACTCCCCCGGTCAATATTGAGCAATGCTAACATAAGGCGCAATTATGCAGACGCAGTACAGGATAGTGACCCTCACATGTACCCATTTTAACCCCAGGGTGGAGAGGAGGTGCGGGTGGGAGACACTGAAAAGCGTCTCCGGGAGTGACCGGGATTTGAACCCCGGACATCCGGATTATTGGTAGTCAAACGCGTTACCACTAGACCACCACACACCACCACACTGTAGAATCAAACTTTCTCACATACCTTCCCTTATCTCAGAGTTAGAACAACGGGTTAAGACTCCCTGATCTGTAACACGTGTAAGATAACTTTAGAACATATATGACGTCATATGTCATATATGACGTCAAACTATGGAACTCGATGTTTACATGTTATTTAAACGGCTAAAATACTCTTTTTGTTATGTGAGAAAAAGAATCTGATGATCGTTGTCTTTTAAGATCACATGTTCCTAAACTCACCAAGAAAATGTTATTAAGCTCGCAAAGGCTCGCTGAATTTTCTAAGGCTCGTTTAGGGACATCTGATCTTAAAAAACAAGTCGCAACAGATCCTCTATATATTATGTCATAAACAAACAGAGCAGACCCTGATCAGACGGCTCCTACAGGAGCCGTCTGATCTGGGTCTTCTCTGTTTGCAAATGCCTGACAGGCGTAATTATGAAGTATAAAACAATTAATGGCTAACCCTTATACCGCTACCACAACTTGACGTGTAGTGTCAAAACAGCTGGGATCAAAATGAGACGCCGAATAACAGGATCCTATCTGATTTATACTTTTTATTACCTATAATAAATTGTAGTTGATCTAAGCAAGTTCGTTTACAGCGAGTGAATCCTTAAAGTGCGGAGCACGAGTCACGTATACGCCTTTAGATTTTACATGTCGATTTTATTTATAGATGACCCGTAGATTGGGACACAGGAGTTCGGCTCATGTTATATGTCTAAGCTAAGTTAAAATGTCACTAAATTGGCGTTTTGTAACATTTGGAGCCGAACAAATAACATTCAGGCGTGTAGAGACAAAGCTGAAGTTTCGTATATTCTATACAAGAAAAAGGCAAATAACTCTCGGGCCATCCGATCCACGGGTGCATCGCTTCAACTTCAATTATTTTCCACCGGGGTGGAATTTTCCCATGAAACGAAAATCATATAGAAAGAAAAATGTTTTATCCACACGCTGGTAACAAATATCCAATAATTTGTCTCCGTTTTAGCGAGTACTAGGGATAAATACTTTCAGAAAACCGTGTCTTTTATTTAGTCGGAAACGATATAGTTGGCGACCAAGTGCTCGATTTCACTAATATCCCTATTCGGGAGCGAAACTGATCCGAGTATAGCTTTTCCAAAACTTCAACGCTAACAAACTCCACCATTTTGCCCAGCAAGCTTCTATTCGAATTGTTTAGTTAACCTACTTGTCAAATTATGTAAACAAGCAGATTATGGAACCCTGCTTTGTTCGTGTTAGTGCACGGCGAAGTGGGGAACCAGTATGCTAAGCAGTCTGGGGCAAGACATGTAAACGATTCGCTGGTTACATGCATACGCATTATTATGTTGATTTGAACCGGGACCTCATCGCTTAAAAACTTTTTAGCCAATCACCGTCGGGGTCAATCTTCTGAGCGATTGACACGGTAAAAATGAAAGTAGCCGTTTCTAGTCCTCGGAATTGTCCGAAAAGATATAATCGTATCTGTGGCAATAAAATGCGATGTCACCGGTATGTAAGATTCCCTTTGAAAATATTTCATCATTTCTCATTAGTATCTGCCAGAAAGAGCGCCACTTTCGCTCCAGAATAGGGATTTTAGTGAAATCGAGCACTTGGTCGCCAACTACAGTGAAACCTCTCTATAACGGCCACTGAATTACATCAAGTATTTAGTGTGAAAGGCAGGTGGCTGCTTAAAGCAAGGTGAAAGTAAAACAGAATGTTCCTATACCAACTAACTAACACAATTTAGTGCAGAGAGGTTTTACTGTATATCGGTTCCGATTAAATAAAAAACGGTTTTCTGAAGGTATTTGCCCCTCGTACTCGCCAAAACGGAGACAAAGTATGGGATATTTGGTACCAGCATGTAGATCAAACATTTTCTTTCTATATAATCTCTGTTTTATGGGAAAAGTCCCCTCCGATCGAAAATAATTGCAGTTGAAGCGGAGCACACGTGGATCGGATAGCCCGAGAGTTATTTGCCTTTCTCTTATATAGAATATACGAAATTTCAGCTTTGTCTCAAAACGCCCCAAACTTTATTTTTTCGGCTCCAAATGTTACAAAGCGTCAATTTAGGGACATTTTAACTTATTATACCCCCCTTTTGAAAAAATGGGGGTATATTGCTTTGCACATGTCGGTCGGTCGGTCGGTCTGTCGGTCGGTCGGTCGGTCGGTCGGTCGGTCGGTAGATCGATGGTTTCCGAACGATAACTAATAAACGACTTGGCCTAGAATCTTCAAACTTGCTGTGGTGGTTGGTCATGACAAGTAGATGACCCCTATTGTTTTTGAGGTCACTAGGTCAAAGGTCAAGGTCACCATGACCTAAAATGGTGATATAGTTTCCGATCAATAACTGCTCAAGGATTTGGCTTGAGATCTTCAAACTTGCTGTGGTGGTTGGTCATGACCACTAGATGACCCCTATTTATTTTGAGGTCACTAGGTCAAAGATCAAGGTCACCATGACCTTAAATGGTTAAATGGTTTCCGATCAATAACTGCTCAAGGGTTTAGCTTAGAATCTTCAAACTTGCTGTGGTAGTTTGTCATGACCACTGGATGACCCCTATTGATTTTGAGGTCACTAGGTCAAAGGTCAAAGTCACCATGACCGTAACTGGTAAAATGGTTTCTGATCAATAACTGCTCAAGGGTTTGGCTTAGGATCTTCAAATTTGCTAAGGTGGTTGGTCATGACAACTAGATGAGTCCTATTGTTTTTTAGGTCACTAGGTCAAAGGTCAAGGTCACCATGACCTTAAAGGGTGAAATAGTTTCCGATCAATAACTGCTCAAGGGTTTGGCTTAGGATCTTCAAACTTGCTGTTGTGGTTGGTCATGACAATTAGAGGCCCCCTATTGATTTTGAGGTCACTAGGTCAAAGATCAAGGTCATCATGACCTTAACTGATGAAATGGTTTCCAATTAATAACTGCTCAATGGTTTGGTTCCGGATCTTCACATTTGCTGTGGTAGTTGGTCGTGACCACTAGATGACCTCTATAGTTGTTGAGGTCACTAGATCAAAGGTCAAGGTCATCATAACCTTAATATGTGAAATGTTTTCAGATCAATAAATGATCAGTGGTTTGGCTTAGGATCTTCAAAGTTGCTGTGGTGATTAGTCATGACCGCTAGATGACCTCTATAGTTGAGGTCACTAGATCAAAGGTCAGGGGGTCTGGGGGGTATACATGTTTTACAAACATCTCTTGTTTTAGACATATTTGATGAGCCGAACGCCAGTGGATTGGGATAATATACCACCATTGTATTGGTGAGCTCAGTATTTCACCGACTATTTCATCTTATACTATTTTATTTAATCACTATAATGTATAGGCAATCGGACTTCGAGTATAAACAACTGCACGAGCTTCAAAGGAATTCACTCGTCAATTTAAACAAAACCCTTTTGTATAGAATAGAACAGTTTGGAAAAGAACAAATGTATAAGTAAAATCAACAGGTCACTCCTACTGGCTAATGTGTCCTTTATAAACAGTTAAGACCAATATGAGAGGGCTTCTAGTGGTGCCGCCCTCTCATCAGGATATTCACTGTTAATCATGTTACACTTTTCTTTAGAACACAAAGTTCCTAAACATTTATCGCATGCTTGACCTGTTTTGATTTTTGAATAATCCATTTGAAAATTTAGCATTGTAAGAGTTAAGGATTGTGTTGAAGGTATAACCAACATGAAAATGTTGTGCGTGTGCTACTGTTTTTGTTAACGTCGGTGCGACAGTGTCGCCTTACATTAGTGTAGGGTTCAGCAAAAACACAGATTTACAGTAAAACCTCGATTGTTCGAATACTAAAACAAGTCTCATTATCGCTCTTTAACCCATTCCCTCATAGGCTATTCTTTGAATAAATCTACAGAAAAGGAGCATTAACTAGAGAAAAGGAAAATTTTAGAATTTTGTAGTTTGGAACCATTGCTCCTATAGGAGCAAATGCTCTATTTATCACAATGGTTTCACAAAGTGACTTTTACAGAGTCGTCGAAAGTCGTCAATATCAGGGAAAGGGTAAAAACATGTGGAAGCTTTCGGCATGACTTTCACCTTACATTGAGCAGCGAAGTATCGAGTTTTGATTGAATATTTCATAGCATCGTATGCTCAAATAAACTAGCGTTTATCTCAGTTTAGAGTAATTTACTAAAGGGAAATTCCCTACATTCGACGCGTTTCAAAAATACCTAGCATATGCAATAATTGTCTATATACTGAAAAGTAGTATATCGCAAAACAATGAATCCAATAAACGTTGAAAAATGACAAATCATTCATGTGTTTGATATCGACGATCTCGATTTTATTCATCGATGTTTCAGTTTTATTCATGTTGAGTTTAGTTTCCAATCTGTTCGAGCTATTCGCGTCTGTCCGACCACTTCCTAGAAAAGCTGTTACGTAAACAATGGAGGGACATTTGAATGAGCAAATTATACTAATTTCATAAATTGGCTTATTACTTACATAAATTAATTATGAATCGAATTATCCTGGTAATATTATAAATAAAGGTGAAAAATATGATAAGTTGAAAGTTTCATCATCAATCAACAATACGTATGAAAATTAACCTTTTCTTGCTGAAATTTTAAAATACATTTCTACGTCTTTACCCATGCCCTGTTGTATAATTACATATAGATTCACTGTGTACAAGTATTTCGCTGTGCAATCACTGCTGTGGAGTGCACTGGTTGCACAATCAACTTGTAAATAATGCAGACCCAGACCCTGCAGCAGCTGTCTCATCTGGAACTTCCCTATTTACAGGTAGGTATATTGACGTGTACAGCAAGCGAATGGTTAAATACAATTATTCTGATATGGTTATATCACCAAATAAGAGGCCAGTTATAATCAGCACATATACATTAATATTCTATTCGATAGTCCTTCTTGACTTATTAACAAAATACAAATTTTCTTAATCTAAGAATGTCCTTTTTATTATTTGATGGCATAAGTGTATCAATTTTATTTAACGTAGGCTAAGTAATATAGTATGATGTTAGGTTTTGTTTTCGTAAATCAGTTTAAAGTGGACGAACAAGCATAAAGTGATGTTCATTTTTTATTGAATTCATATCACAAAATTTACCACTCCTACAACAACAACTACTACTACTACTACTACTACTACTACTACTACTACTACTACTTCTACTACTACTACTACTACTACTACTACTACTACTACCGTTACTACTTCAAATACTACTGCTTACTACTTCTACGATAACCTTTATCTGTTGCTCTGCATAATAAAGCTAAATGCTCCGTCTCAAAAGCTATAAAAAGATCGCCCAATGGAACGTTACGCTTGACTGTTACACACACCGGGTCGCAGTCGAAATGACACCGGACCTCGAGTTTAACTCTTGTTTAACTATTTCCCTCATACAAACGCTTTTCATGTCCTGGTAAAAAAGATTAGACCCGGGTCAGACTGTTTTTGTCTGATCAGAGTCTGCTCTTTTTGCTTATGACGTTATAATACATGTTGATATGAGTCTACAGTTTCAGCTGATAAATATTCATAATGTGATTATTTCTTACATGAATATTCAGCAGGGAAAGGGTTCAGAAAGTAAGAGTTTATCGTTCTCACAAAACTAACGATTATCAGATACAAGAGTGCAAAATACAACGCACTTTATTTATAGTCGGGTGTTTTATAACATATTCTAAATAAGCCATTTACCGACTACAACCCTTTTTTTAAAAAAAAAAATAACAACCTGTACAACTTAGGTTCTCAATACAAACATGCGATCTCGGGCAGGGTCCTAATGTTTCAGATTAAGCATGCATTTGGCGTGTTGAGAACTTACGTTCTCAGCCGAGTTATTGCAAACTGCGCGCCTTAGAGGAACTTAATTTTCGCATTTATGCATAAATAAAACGAACAAGCGAGCGTGGTAAACTACCCTTTTTATTTGGCTTTCTGAAACGAATTCATGACGCGTGGTAAACTTGTATTCATTCATTTCATGAAGGAGGTAAAATTTGATTGTGATAGTTACTCAGTTCATACCACACCACTGTGGTAAAATTCGTTTGTATTATATGTATCCGACAGTGTGGAATATTAAAAACATTCATCGGTGATATTGCGTCAAAAGGTTACATCACAGGTAGGTTTACATGATTATAAATTCATATAAGAGATAAAGTCAGAGGGGTAGCTTGGAAATATTTAATGTGTAGGCACCTGAGTCCTCGCAATGCGCCGGGGTGGGGGGGGGGGGGGGTTCTACCCCTGGACAATTTTGAAACCTAGATCGCAAATCCCGCATTCTGAGGTATTCTGGATGACAAATGACAGAATGAAATTAGATTATTTTTCTCCATGATCTGACTTTTATTTTAAATAATTACCATCTTGGTCACTAGGCCATCGTCTCGTTATTATCATATGTCGACATTACATGACAACTTTAAAACATACAACCAACAACCAAAATCGACCTAGATGTTGAATGAGCCATTAATACTGTAATATAAGCCAAAGCTGATTTAGTGAGCAAAGATATATGTTAGTGTTCTGTTGCTATATTGTGAACTATTAAATGAAACTGCTATATTAGCTGACACTTATATACAAAACACAGAAAAAATCCTATTAACTGTTTTGAACAGATGTTCAGTAAAACGGAGATACTAGATCCAAAGTGTTTATGCTTAACTGTCTCTATTTTACTTGTCTCTATTTTATTAAAAAAAACCTCCATTTTTCTACATTTGCGTACTGCAAATGTGTTAATGGCTCGTTCAACATCAATGTCGATATGCTTATGAATATGCAGTATAGCCAAGCCAGACGGTCTATCAATTCCCATTGTGGTATGTAGATATATATTTTTACGCCCGTTTGACAAAACGGGACGTATTATGGAATGGCACTGTCTGTCCGTCTTCTGTATGTCCGTCTGTACCATCCCTAACTCAAGTTCTGCTTGGTGGGTCCTTCTAAAATTACACCACAATGTTTATATTGACATGCTACTGTAGCATGGGTGTGTCCCGGTATGTATATCAAAGGTCAAGGTCACACAATTGGACTTAGAATGTGCGTTTAGAAAATATGTTAACCTCAGTTTATGTTAAACAAAGCCTCGACTGTCGTATATTGTGCCCACTGGCACTCTTGTTAACCCTCTTCATGGTACTAAAGGACCGCTCTGGTTATATTTTCTGAATTGGTAATTTCACAAAGTCTGCACTGGTATCATATTGATAGTGCTCTATACCTAAGCCCCCTTCCCCACCCTTTTTCATTTTATTGCAGTTTTATCGTTTTTATTTCTTTCACTTTTTTATCAATGTGTAGGTACGTGCCTAAAGTGCCTATAGGAAGCTACGCCACTGAAAGTATCCCAATTTACATCAATAATGTGTCTTACACGTGCTGAATGTATTCTTTTTCTTTTGTGTTTTTATTCTGAATGTACATGCAGAAACCCCATCAAGGTTACCACCAAAAAGATGCCTAATTCTGGCTCTTAACCCGTAATCTGTTAAATAATGAACACTGGCTCCCCCGCTCTCTGTCTTCACTTTTTGCAAAGGACATTCCAACAGGTGGTAGCTTAATGCAGGAAGGCACCTGTGTCGGAGCTTACTGCATCTACGTGGTCACTTTAGAATGATTTAACTGTATCTATTTTTCCTAAATGGGTTCAGCTCAGATGCTTCTATTCAATCTTCTTATTCTCTTACATCGTTTGTCGTTGGTGCCAAGATCTGGGTTTGGTCCTCATTTCATGCATACGTTGCCTCTAACAGGAATACAAATGTGTTATATTTCGTGCAATTAATTAATTCGAACGTTCCATGTTAAATATCAAGCAGCAGTGTGTGGCAGTTAGTATAGACCACGATCAGCTGTGATATCTGTCCATGGGCTACACTGCTTCACACACGCCACAATAGCATTGCTGTATGTGCTAGATATCCTTACGCAAGAGAACTGGGCGGGGTCTTACTACTGAGCAACAGATAAAGGTGCGTACTCAAATACTAAGATCGTCATTTCTCCACCAAACCCTATGTTGTGATTTCTCTTTAGAATCGTCTCTTCGAGCAATGACAAATTGTTTAGCGCACCCTGTGTCTTTCATTTGTTTTTTTCAAATTGATCGTATTTGTTTGGCTTTTGTGGGAACCCGAGGGGTGCGGCTTAACACTTCAGTGTTATCTAAACCAGAGCTACAGATAAAGGTGCGTACTCAAATACTAAAATGGTCATTTCTCCACCAAATCCTCTGTTGTAACCACTTAAAGGTCACATCATAGAGTTTGTTTGAAATTATCCTTGAACATCTTTTAATTTACGCATCTTATTTGGACATCTGTACTAAAACGTTGCAGAAACTTGCAGAAGTCTGCATTGGGTAATTAATTAATAGTAACTTGTTTACCAGTGGTATACAGTTGACTATAGCAAGTGTGCGTAAATGTATTTTGTTGCAACAGAGGGTACGGTAGAATAGCTCGACAAAATATAGGGAAACTAATGTATACAATGTGTAAGCGCGCCTTAGTTGGATGACCTTTTCGAAGGTTCATGGTATGCGCTGTTTGCGAAAGCGACATAAACCCACGATACAATCCAACAACCAACCAAGCAAGCATTACGTGCCATATGATTAACCCTTCTCTTGCTGAATTTTAAAATACATTTCTCCTTCTTAACCCATGCCCTGTTGTACTATTACATATATCTTCACTGTGTACAAGTATTTCGCTGTGCAATCACTGCTGTGGAGTGCACTGGTTGCACAATCAACTTGTAAATAGTACAGACCCTGATGAGACAGCTCCTGCAGGAGCTGTCTCATCTGGGTCTTCACTATTTACAGGTAGGTATATTTACGTGAATAGCAAGCGAAGGGTTAATAGACAGTCGCAATAGATGGTGTATGACCAAGACATCTGATACCATAGTGGACTTGGGTATGTTTTACTACGCGAGTCCAGTAAAACCTCTCTATAACGACCACTAGATTACATCAAGTATTTTTTGTTAAAGGCAGGTGGCCGTTTAAAGCTAGGTGAACGTAAAACAGAACGTTCTATTTTACTTTCATTTTGCTTTAAGCAACCGCATGCCCTAAATACAAACTAATTAACACACATTAGTGACCGTTATAGAGATGTTTTACTGTAGATTGCAGTATAAATTCAATTCGGTTTGCTCAATATAGTGTATTTGCCACCATATTGTATTTCGTTGAGCTCCCGTTATCCTTATCCTGCTAGGAAATGAAGTATGCTCAACTTTGCTATGCAAATTTGCTTATGGGCCCGTCACACCATGACGTTCTGGTCAGCGTTCTCTGGCGTTTGAGGAAACGTTGGTAGTCGCCCATGGTCGCTGGAATAGCGCCAGAAGAGCGTTGTGTGAACGCTGGTGAACGCTGGTGAACGTCGTTGATCGCCGGGAATCGGCGGAGAACGCTGGTCCGGATTTTTTTTTTGAACATACACAAAAGTTCTCACTGAGACCAGCGTTCTTCAACGTTTAATTTTAAACGCCGAAGAACGTGTAAGAACGTTAATGGAACGTTTTACTTACGTTGGATGAGCGTTGCACGCGTTCGGATATCGTTAGTCAGTCGTTACTCTAGCGTTACTTGGTTGTTACTAATCGTTTGCTTTGCAGCTGAACGGTCCCCTAGCGCACGCAGCGTGTGACTAAAGTCAAACGAACGTCAAAACGCTATTCTGTCGTTATTCACACGTTAGTCACACGCTCAACACGCTCGTCTAACGTTCACAAATTGTTCGTTGTGCGCCAGTGGCACGTCAGCACACGCTAATGGTTTCCAGGGGTATCTTACTTGGTCGCTGTTACACGCTTCTCGCGCGTAAGACACACGCTAGTCATGCGTTAGGTACACGTTTATCACACGCCAGATGTGTCATCATCTTTCTAGAACGCTCAAAAACTGAACGATTGAATCGTTCAGAGAACGTTGACCAGAACGTCATGGTGTGACGGCCCCTTTACTTCCGATTCTATTAAGATATTTAAAAAACAAACTATTGACGGTTTGTTATTTATTTAGATCCCGATGAGTCGCCGAGTTACTAAGCGTATTGATCCTGGCTTTTTACAACGTCAGTCAGGTCGAGTTTCGTCGGACAATGGGTCAGTTTTAACCTACATTTCTGAGAGAAAACTGCGACTCTATCATTTGTTTGCTTAGTCCATTCCCTCATAGGCTATTTTTGGACCCAACCTCCTTGAACAAATCTACCGAAAAGGAGAATTTACTAGCAGAAAGGTGAAACTTAGAATTGTGTAGCAAATGCTCTATTTATCACAGTGGTTTTGAAAACATTACTTTTACAAAGGCGTCAAAAGGCATCAATATTGAGGAATGGGTTAGCATCTAAGTCTAATGGGCGCGCCGAAGTGTATTTAGATACAGATTATCCTTTTTTAGGAACTCAGAATATCTTACCTTTTTCCTAATGAATATTAGTGTAAGGCACAATGACTATATGGATATAAATTATCTAATTTTAATAATGGCGTTATATGAACAAAGACAGGTTTGATCGTGGCACATACTATTCGTATTCCTACATGTATACTACAGTAGAATTTGTCCATAGGAGTCATGAAAAGCAGATGGTTGCTAAATGCAGGGCAAAGGTAGTGCAAAGGAGCTCCTATAGAAGCTTTCTGTATTATTTTTAACCTGTATTAAGCTATAAGACCTGCCTCACTTTCCATAATTAGAACTCTTTGATGACCGCTTAACCCAATCCCACATACATGTAGGCTATTTTTAGATCCGACCCCTTTGAATAAATCTACCGAAAAGGAACATTTACTAGGGAAAAGGAAATTTTAGAATTGTGTAGCTTGAAACCATAGTGATAAATAGAGCATTTTCTCCTATAGGAACAAATGCTCTATTTATCACAATGGTTTCACAAAGTGACTTTTACAGAGGCGTGGATAGGCACATTCATGGAGGAAAGGGTTAAGACAGGTTCTACAGTATTTCATTAGCAAATGGAACAAACTCTGATGAGGAGACAGGAGCTGTCTCATCTGGGTATACTGTGTTAAGGTGTTAAATAGTGTATCTACATGTATGAGCTACATAGTTAATCTGCTCCATGCAAAGCAGTGATACAGATAGGAAGGAATGTGACCCAACACTCCTTCACGTTATCCTGACAACTGGTCAATAAGTTCTAGCACTACTCTTATATACTACTGTCTGTTTCACACAGTTCTGTCACTCGATTTGAATCGAGTTTTTTTTATTCCGCTATACATTGAGATCAAATATACATAATTCAATCGCATCATTTTTTATGAACTCTCACCTTGAATATCACTCTAATCTATGCTATAACAAGGAAGAAAACAACAAAAATACATTTTCTACATGCTAATTTGATCAGCTGTTCCTATGTAAATGGCCGCCAAATGACGTTGTGCGCATGTATGTAAATAACCTTGGAGCCTACCATTTTCCAACAGGGACGACAGGTTATAATTCATTGAAAACCTGAACAATGTAACAGATCTTGGTAATTTTTAATACTTTGTGGTGTATATAATGTCACATTTTAGGCTTTGTAGCCATATTATCTTTTATTTAGAACCTAAGAGAAAATAAAAGCCAAACGAATACAACTTCCCAGTGTAAACTGTTCGTATTTATCGTATACCAGTTTGAAATGACCAAATAATTGCAAAGTATGACGTCAAAAGGGGAATATTATTTAAAACGCACAGATCTGCGCGGCTATTTTCAAATTTTCGATTATCGTTCTTCCAGATCTAACACTATTTATTATGTCTGAAGCAGGGAACTCCAGCTTATGCCTATGATTTTGAAGAGTTTCAAATGCTAAAAATTTACACTTTAATTTGCGGACAGTGTATCGCATTTTGCACCCATCAGAAGGAAATGCAAAGAAAAAGTTTGTCTTTGCCAGAGTGTGATTTGTGTGTGTGAGAGAGAGAGAGAGAGAGAGAGAGAGAGAGAGAGAGAGAAAGATTCATCGTAACCCTTTCCTCCATATATGGATTGATTGATTACGATCATTATTAGTTATTATATACCTGTATAGTCGTATATGTCCCGAGTTATGTACAATCAATCTGTGTATCGAAACACTTTCGCTATTAAATATGTTTGGTGTGCTAGATTAATTTTCGAACTGGAGAGATCTCTATTTACTATCTAGTATCCCCGTATTACGTTTCAAATAATGTTGATCATGTGACATATCAAGTTACTCTGTGCCGCATCGTGATCCGAATTGTCTGCAAGTGTTAAATTATGGACTCGCAGATGTAAAAATAATAAAATAGTTCTAATCGAAACTAAAGCTAATTACCACTTGAAATACCAAACAGATTAATGGACTTAGTAGGAAAACATGACGTAATTTCCGTCATTATTGGGTGTAAAATTACGTCATACTGAACGTTTAGTTGAAAACTGCTGAAGGGTTTATCGATTATCATGTTAAAACATTCTTCCACATTTTATTTCAATAAACACAGAATAAAATTTAATGCACCGTGTATAGAATTCAATGACAGTGTTTGAAAGTTTTTTAAGCAACAGACCCACTAGCCTAAACCAATTATTTGTTTCAACACTAGATATCCCTACATTATTTACAGATAGACTTTTCCAGCAAAAATTACGTCTATCGGCGGCCATTTTAACTATCAAAAATACTATTGCTACAAGGTGAAAAATAAATTTTTGCTGATTGTCAAGTCAGATAAGCAAGGATCAAACTTTTATTCAGGATCTGACTACATAAAAAATAAATACATCGATTTAGGTAAGTTTAACAACACAAAAACATGGAATAAAAAAAGTCTCGATTGAAATCGAGTCACAGAGCTGGGTGAAACAGACAGTAGAAGGTGAACAAGGGAGCAAAAAGAATATATAAGCATTTGCAAAACCTGACCTGTGATTAACTCGTTTGCGCCCAGTGGATTCTTCAATGTTTATATATTAGATTAGTCCATTTTTTATCTAAGGGATGTCTTGCCTAATTTTTCAATTTCGTTTTGTTTGATATTGAAATTCCTATCATCAAACAATGTAGACTCTGATCAGACGCCGCATTATGCGGTGTCTGATCAGAGTCTACATTGTTTGCCTTTGTCCCATATATGGGATCGTGGGAGCAAATGGGTTCAACTGGTGACCATCGGTTCTGACAGGGATAGCCGTACCGGTTATCGATCGAGATTCATTTTACCCTTTCCCTGTTGTATACATTTTTTCCAAATTTCAATACCTACTGAATGTTCATTACCAAAATAGTTACAATGAAATATGGAAGGTGGAATATTGTACCCATTGTAGATACATAAGAAAAAGATTATCAAATTTCATTAGCAAATAGCGCAAACCCTAATGAGACGGTTCCTAAAGGAGCCGTCTGATCTGGGTCTACTCTGTTTGGAAATGTGTGAAAAGGCGTTTATATGAAGGAAAGGGTAAACTTTTGAGTAAGAAGGTGTATAACTTCAAAAACTGTCATTTAAGTCATGAATATCAAAATAACACGTGTGTCTATTATTTGTCAGATAATCTTCAGTATAAAATAGCTGCTAGCCTGAGTGAATTAGTCTAGAACTTTTGAATTGAGAAATAATTTGATAAACAATGACAGGAAACAATGTTTAACTCAGTATGCTGAGCATTTGTATTTTAATTTGCATTTGCATTTTTTTCTACAGGAAATATTTACTAAATCAGATATTTTAAAATAGGATTCCTCTCCTTCCTTTTTAACCCATTCCCTCATATTGACGACTGTTGACGACTCTGTAAAAAGTCACTTTGTGAAACCATTGTATAAATAGAACATTTGCTACATAGGAGTAAATGCTCTATTTACCACAATGGCTTCTATACTACACAGTTCAAAAACATTTCCTTTTCTCTAGTTAAAGTTCCTTTTCGGTAGATTTATCAAAGAAGTTGGGTCTAGAAATAGCCTATGAGGTAATGGGTTAAAGGGGTAATCAGAATATTAAACATTTAATTCATATACCGCTGGGGAAAAATATTATGACTGCTCAATCTCGGATCTTATGTCATTTTGACTACAATCTTTGACCGACTTTAACACATTCCCTTATAGGCTATTTTAGACCCAACCTCTTTGGGTTGCGTCATTATAAAATCTACCGAAAAGGATCATTAACCAGAGAAAAGGACAATTTTAGAATTTTGTAGTTCTGAAACCATTGTGATAAATAGAGCAGTTGCTCCTTAGGAGCAAATGCTCTATTAATCACAATGGTTTCAAACAGTGACTTTTACAGAGGCGTAGAAAGGCGTATTTATTGAAGAAAGGGTTAACCAGCTTCGAACCTGATGAGACTTTATCCTTTACTTCATAAATACGCCTTTTCTACACCTTTGCAAACAGAGTATACCCAGATCAGACGACTCCTATAAGAGTTCCAGATAAGATGCGTAAATCAGTTTCAAGAATGGTTCCTTTATTTCTCCACCAACCCCTATACTGTGACCACTCTTTAGAATCGTCTCTTCGAGACGATTCTAAAGAGATATCACATTAAAGGTTTTGGTGGAGAAAATTATCTGTTAGTATTTTGGTACGCACTTTTTATCTCTAGCTATGAGTGAATAATATCGATAGTATTGAAATCAAGCAGGTGAACTGTTTGTCTTCTTCAATGGCTACTTGCGATAAATCTTTTTTATATTCAGGTTATAAACAAATAATTTATGTGCTGTTTTGCATGTTTACATGTACTTCAAGTAGAGACTGGCACTTTTATGAGAACATTCTAAATTTGCCCCATTCCCTCATATTGATGACTTTTGACGACTCGTATAGGAGCAAATGCATTTTTTATCACAATGGTTCAAACTACAAAATTCTTAAAGTGTCCTTTTCTCTAGCTTATGCTCCTTTTCGGTAGATTTATTCAAAGAGGCTGTTTCTAAAAATAGCCTATGATGTAATGGGTTAAACTAGATATAGACGGAATTTTCCTTGAGCAGGATTACCCAGCATTCAAACTGTTAAATTGCACATGTCAATGCAAAGGTGTGTTCATTTAACAGTGGGTATGATTTAGTATATTATTATTTTCTGTCAGCTTAAACTAACATTAGTATGCTGTAAATCTAAAAGGGTCGGTGTAATGACGAATCTGAAAGCATCTTGGATCCTCTCCAGACATCGTGTACTTTGGGTCTAGGAAAGGACAGTTCATAATCCAAAATGGAGAAAATTTTAACTTTAAACTAGATATAGACGGGATCTTCCTTGAACAGGAACACCCAGTATTCAAACAGTAAAATGTAAAGGTATGTTCATTTAATCCATTACCTCATAGGCTATTTTTAGATTCTACCTCCTTGAATAAATCTACCGAAAAGGAGCATTAACAAGAGAAAAGGAAAATTTCAGAATTGTGTAGTTTAAAACCATTGGAGCAAATGCTCTATTTAACACAATGGTTTCACAAAGATACTTTTACAGAGTCGTCAACAGTCGTCAAACAGAGGAGAGGGTATGATTTAGTATATCAATGATTCTGTCTGATTAAACTAACAGTACTAGTATATGCTGTAAATCTAAAAGGGTCGGTGTAATGACGAATTTGTACTCTCGTAGAATTTGTACTCCCCAGGCCATATTTGACATAGAAACGGTACTCCCCGGCCCATATTCTTCGTGGAATATGGACTCCCCTCCCGTAGAATATGGACTCCTTTCATGAAATATATTTTCCCCTGGGGAGTACCTTTTCTACAAGGCAATTATTTTCTGTATATTGTAAATAAACACATTCTATTAAAAATCGACAGTGTGTAACACAGTTGCTAATTAATCACATTTATCACTGACCATTCCAAGGCTGTACTCTCATATATTTCTTCTTCTTCTTCTTCTTTGAGATTACTACACTCCCTCATTTCAATGAGGATTATGTGTAGGCGCTGGTTTAAAAACATTAAAATATATTTAAAAGTACTAAAAGTTTTAAAAGCGACATGTTTCAGAACTTGTGCTAGATAGAACTTTATACATGATAAGAACAACACTAAATGATAAAAGATAAGAATTTAAACATGATTAGTGGTAAAACTTTATACGTGAATTAAGAGTATGTCTATATAAAAATTGAAGGCACAGTAACAATAGCTTTAAACGAGTCAGCTGTGGGTGGTTGTTGTGCAGTCACTGGCAGCATATTCCACTGACAGATTGTTCTTGGATAAAAAGAGTATTTATAAGGGTCTTTGGATGTTCCTATTTGTCTATATCCATAAGTATTTCCATGTCTAGTTCTAGAATCAGTTGGAACGAGGAGATTTTCAGGGTAGATTGCGACAATTTGGTATATTATTTTATAAAACATTATCAGACGGGTTCTTGTTCTTCGTACTTCTAAGGTAGGCCAATTTAGGTTATTTAACATTTCCGAAAATGAGCTGGTGTTGTGGTATCTATTTGTTACAAACCGTGCTGCCCTTCTTTGTACTCTTTCTATCTGGTTAATTTGATTTTTCGTATGTGTGTCCCAGACTGATGAGGCATATTCCAGCTTTGTTCTCACAATAGCCTTATAAGCATGTTCCTTCACTTTAGTTGAGCTGACTTTTTAAGTTTCTGTGGAGAAATCCCAGGGACTGGTTTGCTCTGTTTGTGATTGAATTAATATGTTTATCCCACTTAAGATTGCCTTGAAGAGTTATTCCGAAATATTTAGATGAATCGACTTTTTCTAATATGTGGTTGTGCAACTTATAACAGTATTTGATAGGATTTTTCTTTTGTGTAATGCTTAAGATGTTGCACTTATCAGGGTGGAAGTGCATCAGCCAATCCCTGTCCCATGCACCTGCTGCCGCTAGATCAGACTGGAGGAGTTCTGCATCATTTGAGTTTTTATTTCCTTGTATATAATGCTGTCATCAGCGAAAAGTCTTAAAGTGCTGTGTTTCATATAATCTGCCAGGTCATTTATATAAATGAGGAGGAGGATTGGGCCTAGAACAATACCCTGGGGGACACCGGATGTGACAGCCATCTTATCTGAAATTTCACCCTCTAGGACTACTGCCTGCGTCCTGTTATCTAGAAAGTCTGAGATCCAATTCAGAGCATTGTTATTTATACCATAGTACTGTAGCTTATAGAGTGGGACTTTTTTCCATGTAGATGTTTGTTTCTTTTTTAGTGAAATACTTTGGTGTTACATGTATAGTTCGTTCATATTCAAAAAGAAGTTGGGGTACTGTTATTTCTCCGCTATCGTCGACGACGTCAGTGTTTATCGTCGTCATGAAAATATATTAACATTGGCGATAACTTCTTAAATATTCATTCTAATCGAATGAAACTTAAACACATTTTAACCATGATAAGGGCTACACTATGATAAAGGGGTCATTACTCTGTAAGGCTTTTTTACAAAACTATTCCCCTTAACGGACAGAGTAATAACAGAAAAAACCTGACTGTAACTTCTTTACATTTCGAGATAAACTCGTGAATTTCACGTACATGTTAACAATAACAATGGCTATAATATAACCAAGGACCATATCTCTTTTGACCAAATCATTTTCCTTTACGGAATTAAGAAAATAGCAGATGAGGACTGGATTTTGTTTATATCCTCAATGTGCTTGTAGGCTCTTGTTAGTTTGTGCCGTTGGAGGGTTGTCTAATGTGTATGTTGCCTCTCCTGCATAATATATATCTTTACTTTAGATACATTTCTTTCGTATTTGTATACTTGGTACTGGAATTTATGTTTTTATATTTCCGATTAAACCAGTTTTTAAATAGTTGATGGCCTTGTTTGGCTCGGGTCTTTCTTAAATGTTTTGTCATCTTAATGAAACATAAGTAAAAAAAATCTGATTCTCTGATACAACAATAGGAAAACTGTATCTCTTACCGCTTAAGTGAAATGGAATTTCGGGAAGTGATTTTTGCGATCAATTTGGAGCAGATGGGACGCCGAGTAACTGGACATCTCTTAAGGAACCAACTTGAACAGAAATTCCAGAAATGCGCTCTCTGAAATGTGCAACAGACCAGAATATTATTAGACAAAAAAAGACTTTGGTATCGAAAATATGGAGCGGTCCCGTGGTCTAGTGGTAACGCGCTAGATTACTTAGACAAGGTTACTGGTTCGATTCTCCCCTCCAACAGTCTTTTGGATGGGCCACGTCTCCGTATAACCGTTGTGTTGGTGCGACGTTAAACCCAACTCAAACAAACAAGGTATTGAAAATGTTGAATTATGACGACCCTTCAGTAAATAACACGGCTCTGATTTGCTTCACCATGTCGTCTAACCTATACTTGGTTGCTGTCGGTTTGTCGGTCTTTCAGTTGTATTTTTGTTTGTATTTGCCAAAACTCTTTCGCCGATTTGGTAGGTGCATTGCAGACCAATATTTCAACGGTTCTGTTACTTTAGTTGCCCGCCGATGGACTTAACCCAGTCGTTCACTTCATACTGACACTGACGAACCAGTCGTAATGATATCCCTTAAATCCTGAGCGCAAGGAAGTTTAGCCATTTCTACCTTCCGCACCGCAACTCATAGGATATGCTTGCCGGTGGTTTACATGTTCCAATAGCCGAGTAACTCATCCGGATAAAAGCTGTTTGACAGTAATTCAGCATTTCTACGAGAACTCAAACCAGTTTGTAAAGCTTTAAAGATGAAGCAGACGAGGACCTGTGTATGCGCAGATTTTTATGGTATGCTAAGTGTTACCTAGGGCAATCACTGATGTCCCCGAACAGTGATATAAAATAAAGCCTTTTTCACACAAAGGACAAATTTACATGTTAGCAACAATGCATATTGGATCAAATGGCCAAACCTCTGCAATGATACTCCCGATCCATTCAAATATTACATCCTGCACAGGTACACTCGATAGTGACTTCGTGTATAATCTTTAAAACTGTATAAAAAGTTCGCTGCACAAATTTTGCTCAAACTTCTCAATGTTTGACCTTCTCTAGGGGCTATAACTCAGCAATGACGAATCTGACAGAGGCGAAAAGTATGACTTTCGCAAGAACATTTAAAGATTATAATTTGAATAAAATTTCATTGAAATACATTCAAATATATTAAACACTGTATTAGTAGTGCATGCAACAAAATTATACGGACCGACCAACAAATCGACCAACCGACTGACCTACCGACCAATCGACCGATATGTTGAATCCAGTGTACCCGTGACCCGTGTAATGGGTATAATTTTAAAGGGGAGTAATGCTTCTACGGGAGTACATATTCTACGTGAATGGAGTCATAATAGCATGGGTCTTTTGCCAGGGGGATACTTATTATTTGACGAATAAGTACCCATTTGGCCGTAGAACTGGGGAGTACAAATTTTACGGGAGTACAAATTCGTCATTACACCGGCTGCCATGTGCCTCAAAATAAACATGTTCAGATCATTAATCGTTCATTCTATAAATCTTTGGCTGAGAGCATAGACATGTTTCACCAATTCTTTAATGGCACCCATGAAGACACCCGGTTTACATGTATGATTAACCAAATACTCCATGGATATTCAAGTTATAAATAATCACATCATCAATTTTAATTAGATTAATTGCTACAATAGTACATGGAGACAGGAAAGTTTGGCCTCGGCAGAAACTGTAGAATCATATCTATATTATGCCATAAGCAAACAGAGCAGGCCCTGACCAGACCTCACATACAGCAGCCGTCAGAACTGGATCTAGGCGTGAATTAACGTTTATACGAGGAAGGTAACATACGTTACCATCAATCTTACGCTATTATCTTTGCAAACATAATAAACACAGATCAGATAACGCCTGGAGGTACCGTTGAATCTGGGTCTGCTCTGTTTGTATATAAAATTATATACAGTAAAATCCTTCTAAACCGGAATTCTAGAAGAGAAGACTTTAGGTACTTTAAGGCATGTGGCTGCATAATGCAGGGCGAAAGTCATGCAGAATGCTCCTAGAGGAGCTTTCTGCATGACTGTCACCCTGCATTAAGCTGCCGCCGCCTGTCTCCAATGCCGATATTTATACTAATTTGAACGTCCGGTTTAGATGGATTTTACTGTAAATGTTAAAAATAGCATATACTTAGATTTCTGCTGACCGGCCTCTGTAAAAAGGTTTCACTTATAAAGACAGTTTTGTAGGTGAAAAATAAAATAAATAGCTTTCGGTATTACTTAGGTTCTATGTTAACTGTAGCACTTTTCTTTAAATTACATGTACTCGTTTTTATTCACCTTATCATGTGCACTACCAATCCCGTACTACATAGATCCTTGTCATTGACGCAGCATAAATACAACAATACACCTTATTACGCCTTTTGCAAAAGGGGTAGACATACCTGTAGGGGTCATCTGTTCAGGGTCTACTCTGTTTACTTATGATATACTATACATCTGATTCTACCCTATCTGTAATGATAAAAATAGTTCATAGTGCCATTATAAACAAAACAATGAAGTAATATTCATGTTGTCATTATTTCTTTTATTGATGTTCATGAAGTAAAGGGTTATATGAAAGGATTTATTCTAGTTAACCCATTATCTCATAGGCTGTTTTTAGATCCAATCTCTTTGAATAAATCTACCGAAAAGGAACATTAACTAGAGAAAAGGGAAAGTTTAGAATTTTGTAGTTTGAAACCATTATGATAAATAGAGCATTTGCTCCTATAGGAACAAATGCTCTATTTGTCACAATGGTTTCAACGGGTGACATTTGCAGAGGCGTCAAAGGTGCCAATATGAGGGAATGGGTTAAGCTGTAGTTTACTGTTATCATTCGGTATTTTGTGCGTTTTCTGTTACATTAACCCTTTCCCTGTTCTATGTTAATTTCAAATTTCAGTACCTACTGAATATTCATGAATTAAATAGGCATAATGAAATATGGAAGGTGGATCATTGTAGCCATTTTAGAAACTAAAGAAACAGATCTATCAAATTCCATTAGCAACAGTGCAGACCCTGATCAGACGGATCCTATAGGAGCCGTCTGATCTGGGTCTACCCTGTTTGCAAATGCGTGAACACACGTTTATATGAACGAAAGGGTTTAACACTGTGTGTCTGATTTTCTCACACTGTTTTAAACCATTACCTGTTGGATATTCACGTAAGAAATACTGAAATCATGAACATTTATTAGATCCATTTTTATTATGGTATCTTGAACAAAGGTTAGTTTTACCTTGGCAGAAACTATAAGATTCTGATACATGTTATTTCATAAGCAAATTCCTACAGGCGTCATCTGGTCAAGATCTTCACTGCTTGCAATGGCGTGAAAAGACGTCCCAATGAAGTGAAGGGTGACATTGTTTATATTGTAAAGCAATGCATGCATATTTATATTGATATAAATCCATTTCATTACAGTACACACGTCATTAATGTTCCGTTGCAAACAGTGTAGACCCAGATAAGAGGATTCCTGTCAGGGACCCCCTTATCAGGGTCTACACTGTTTATTATTTTACAGTTTTCTATAAAAAAAATTAATTCCTTGAATATTGACGGTACGGTTGGCCTGTGTTTGGTATACAGTAAATCTCCTCTAAATCGGACATTAAATTCGGTATAAATGTTGGCCTTGGAGATAGGTGGCGGCTTAATGTAGGGTGAAAGTCATGCAGAAAACTCCTCTATGAGCTGTCTACATTACTTGAACACTCCATTAAGCAGCCACCTACCTAAAAGTATATAAATTCTTTTCTACTAGAATTCTGCTCTAGATGGGTTTTGTTGTAGTCCATATGAACGATTCGCGTTTGAATGGTTAAACTCTCTTTGGCTCTTATAGATGTGCGCTCACAAGTTTAAATTCCTTTAACCCATTCCCTCATAGACTTTTTAAGACTCAAACACTTTGAATAAATCTACCAAAAAGGAGCATTTACTAGAAAAAGGTACATTTCAGAATTGTGTAGTTTTTTGAAACCATTGTGATAAATAGAGCATTTGCTCAATATGAGCAAATGCTCTATTTATCGCAATGGTTTCATTAAGTGACCTTTACAGAGGCGTCAGAAAGCGTCAATATGAGGGAATAGGTTCTAGTTTTTCAAGACGGATCGTCATCCAGCGAGCTGTCTGCTTTAATTCGGTCTGCATTAACCCATTCCCTTCTACCGACCCCGCTTGACGCCTCTGTAAAGCCTTGTTTTGAAACCATTGTAATAAATAGAGCATTGGCTCCATAGTATCAAATGCTCAATTTATCACCATGGTTTCAAAACTTTACGATTCTATTTGTTTCCTTTTCTCTATTAATTGCTCCTTTTCGATATATTTATTCAAAGAGGTTGGGTCTATAATCGTCTAAGAGGGAATTGGTTTAGCGGCCATCTTAACGTTTTGTAAACAGAGTAAACCAATCTCAGACAGCTCCTGTAGAAGTGAGCGTTCTGTTTGATAACTGAATAATATACTCGTAGGTTTGATTCAACAGTTTCGGCCATGGTGAAAACATCCTATTTTAAAATGGCATTTTTTTAAAAGAAAATCTAATTCATATTCATTTTTTCTTACATTAAATATCAAGGATTAAAGGTAGCCATTTTAACTCATCAAGCAGCCACTTTATGAGCGATCAAAGCAAGAACTACACTATTAAACGAGTTATTAACTATGCATATTCATGTCGGAAATAATGACGTCAGGAATATTAATTAGCTGCTTGTTTTATAATGACATATGGACATATGAATGTTTGCTGAGAGTTAACCCCCTATTTACCGGAATTTTATAAAGAAGAAATGTTTGTTCTTTTAGGCAGGTGGCTGCTTAATGCAGGGTGAAAGTCATGCAGAAAGTTCCTAGAGGAGCTTTCTGCATGACTTACACCCTGCATTAAACTATTTATAGTAAATTGAATGTCCGGTTTAGAAGCGAGTTGGTGTATGTTTTATTTCATAATAAAACAGAGCAGACCTTGATCATATAGGAACCATCTGGCCTAGGTCTACTGAGTTCCCAAAGGCGTTAAGAGGCATAGCATGTACATGTACATGTAGAATACCAGTGAGACTACTGATATATATATATTAGGTCTCCTCATATTCTGACGTGATGCAAGAATTGCTTAATTGCGATTTGTTCAATCTTTTCAGAAACTTCTGAAAGAGTGTCAAACAACTTGGATCCTGGTGAGATGCCGAGTTACTCGGCGTCTCAACTGATTCCAAACTGTTTGTAAACGACGACTAGCTCGCGATCAGTAGAGTAAGGGGTAAGTGAGCACTTACTGAAGAATCATATGAGTGTTAAATACAGATGGTTGCTTAATGCAATAAAGCGGTAATGCATTCAGCTCATTGACTTTCTGCATAACTTTTACGCTGCTTTAAGTTCTCGCTTTTCATAAAACAAAATACATGTAGTCCGACTTCGTTTGAATGACCGCTTTTTGTAGGTTTTATTGTCGAAATAAAACACCATCTTTTGTACTTTAATATATACTGAAAATTAATGGGTTAAGTGAACTGAATAAATTTGCGCACAATAGTCAACATTGGTGTTTTGCTGATTTTAATGTCGCATGACACATTTACTCTTAACTCTTTCACTGCCAGTGTCGCATCTGTGATTACCTATGCAAATAGTTTGGATTCAGATGAGACATCGAGCAACTTGGCGTCTCATCAGGATCTAAACTGTTTGTTACGGGTTACTGTGACTGTTTCTTGAAAGAAACATGAAGAAAGATAAAAATGAAAAATTGTAGCAAACGACAAAGTTTGCAGACGACAAAATTTGGCAGCGAAAGAGTTAAATCCTTTGACATGTTTAATTTTCAAAGTGGAATGGCCTCTCATTGTTTAACTATAGAGTCCAGTAGAATGAAAGGCTTAAACTTGTTTGTTTCTTTTGAATTACAAACATTGTATACCCTGATCAAAGGGCTTCTCTGGGAAACCACTGATCTGGGTATGTGCGGCTTGCAAACGCCAATGCATTCGTTCTGCACATTCAAAGTGTTTGGAATAGGACCATCCTTCGCTATAACGCTAGTTTAATTTAATACTCCGTTTGTATCATGGTTTCTAGTCTGGGAAGGGCGTGCACTCAAACAAGAAGAAATTATGTTCTTCTTTTCAACTTTTTGCTGGTAGCTTAATACAGGATAAAAGTCATACAGAAAGTTCCGAAAGGAGTTTTCCGTATGACTTTAACCCTGCACTTATCAGCGACCTACTTAGAAAAGATCAAGATGCTTTTTAACCCATTTGCGCCCAGTGGATTCTTCCATGTTTATCGATTGGATTAGTCCATTTTTCTATGAGGTGCCTGGCCTAAATTTTCAATTTCGTTTTGTTTTATATTGAAATTCCTATCAGCAAACAGTGTAGACTGATCAGACGCCGCATTATGCGGCGTCTGATCAGAGTCTACACTGTTTGACTACGTCCCATATATGGGATCATGGGAGCAAATGGGTTAAAGAATATTCCGGTTTTGTTGAATACATTGTAAGGTGCTGAGTGGGATGGTTCTCCGAGAATATTCCGGTTAAGGTGGGTTATAAGTTTATAACGCATATGTAAATGTTAATAATCTTAACTGCTGTATTAACAGTTGCATGCCGTTTGGATCAAGATGAAACACAGAGCAACTCAAACGCCTCGCCAGAATCGAAACCATTGGACAATACACTTACAGTAAAACCTCTCTATAACGGCCACTAAAACTCTCTATAACGGCCACTAAACCTCTCTGTAACGGCCACTAAACTGTGTTAATTAGTTGGTATTTAGGGCAGATGGCTGCTTAAAACAGGGTGAAAGTAAAACAGAACGCTCCTCTAGGAGTTTTCTGCATGACTTCCACCCTGCATTAAGCAGTCGCTTGTCTAAAAGTATCTGAATTCGTCTCAACTAGAAATTAAACGGGTTTTACTGCATACGGATGTGGTCAGTCAATATTTTGAACATAAAATATCTTATCTTAAATGACATACTGTGTGCAAATAGGGCACATATGTTCCTGCTAAGCCTGAGTCGAAAAGCGAGCCATATTTCATTCAAGGACATGCGGCTTAGTTTGGAAGGCCAAACCTAAGTATTAATATCTGAATTAACAGATAAAGTTTAGGAAGTACTGGTCTTAATGACCAATTAAGAATTTTATGTTCAGTCTGTCTGCTACAAATAAGCAAGGCTCAGTAGAGACACATACCTCGTATTGTTTTAACTCTTCTCTTGCTGAATTTTAAAAATACATTTCTCCTTCTTTACCTATGCCCTGTTGTATAATAACATATATCTTTACTGTGTACAAGTATTTCGCTCTGCAATCACTGCTGTGGAGTGCACTGATTGCACAATCAACTTGTAAATAGTGCAAACCCTGATGAGACAGATTCTGCAGGAGCTGTCTCATCTGTGTCTTCACTATTTACGGGTAGGCATATTGACGTGAATAGCAAGCGAAGGGTTAAAATAAACTAGAAGTCCGACAGAATATGCCATAAATACGCTTTTCGACTCTTTTGTAACAGAGAAGATCCATATCAGACATCTCCTGTAAGGGTATTCTCTACTTGTTTTTGAAATAATTTAGATCTGGTTCTAAAGCTTCTGTCTTGATCAAAACGGCATGTGTTCATATTCCATTATAAAAATGAATCTAGCATGATGTTTTGTTTCTTATATGAATTTTGATGAGGTGAGGTGTTACGAGGGTTATGCAAAAAGTTCTGTCATTGGGTTCGGATTTCTTAAGTGATACGTGTAATTAAAAATATTTTTATTACAAACCTTCGAAGTATCCCCCCTTTACCGAAACACATTTTTGTAACCTTTTTACCCAGTCTCGAAAAGCGAAAAAATAGTCTTCTTTAGGTATCTGTTGGAGACACTGATAGATAGCGCTGCCAAGAGAACTTCTGGACTTATATTTATTTCCAGAAAACATTTTCTTCAGTCTAGGAAATAAGAAAAGGTCACAGGGACTCAGGTCAGATGAATAAGGTGGATGGTTTACAACTTTCACATTTTCAGAAGCCAGAAAGACTTAACAACCTCGCACTTGTGAGAGGAGGTGTTATCATGTATAAGATGGACACCTGCCCATCCTTTGCTTGGACGTTTCTTATTGTAAAAAGCTTTGACTTTCTTTAGTACAGAGTTCTTGTAGAATCGTCCAGTGACTGTACGACCAGATGGGCAAAGCACTTGAACGACTGGCCCACTCGAATTAAAGAATATTGCGTACAACATCTTTTTTGAACTTATGGTTCTCTTGGCAATACATGGACGTTTCTGATCTTTTCGCTTCCATTGCTTATTACCAGCCCTTCTCTGTGGCTCAAACATGTGTACCCAGGTTTCGTCACCTGTAAGCAAGTTAGAAATAACCAGACTGTCACAACCTTTGTTTTCAAAAGTTCCCGGGCACATTTAAGGCGTTGTTTCTTTTGTTCGTCAGTGAGCAAATGAGGTACCCACCTAGCGCAAACTTTTTCAGGTCCAAAGGATTTTTCAGAATTGTTTGCACGCTGCCTTCTGATATGCCAGTACAACTAGCTATATCTTTCACAGACAATCGCGCATCCTGCTCGACCACAACCTTTACAGCAGCGATGTTTGCCTTACTAACAGAGGTTTTAGGTCTACCATGACGGGTATCTTTAGGTATCTTTACGGGTGTCATCTTCAACAGATAATTATCCAGCTTTAAAAGCCTTGACCCACCTAATAACTGTGCGTATTGAAATGGCATTAGGTCCATATATACCACACAATTCTTCAAATATCTGCTTTGAATCTATATCAAACCTAATGCGACATTTGATATAGCTACGAATTTCAGCCTTTTCGTCCATTTTACATTGAGACACGTAAATTGGTCAGTGTATATGACTGCATGTATTTCAATTTGAAATAACTATGTCATTTGTAAATCAATTTGCACGACATAAAAGGATATCGTTAGACAGTGAACACATTATTCAGATGCAGTGAAGCGTTTTAAAATATACATGGTTTAAAACTACGGAAACCCGTTAGTGACAGAACTTTTTGCAGGACCCTCGTAACATTTATGCGAAACACGCTGTTATATATTTCTTAGTAAACCTTACTCTTTCGGAAGAAATGAGTAAAACCTTTCTAAACCGGAATTCTAGTTCAGAGGATTTTAGATACTTATAGGCAGGTGGCTGCTTAATGCAGGGTGAAAGTCGTGCAGAAAGCTCCTATAGGAGCTTTCTGTACGACTTTCATCCTGTATTAAGCTGCAACCTATCTCCAAGACCGATTTTATACTAAATTGAGCGTCCGATTAAGACCAGGTTTACTCGACATGTAGTCGTTTTGAAAGTTATCCCCTTCGGGTGGAACCCAGAAGTTCTAATGAGCCATTATTAAGGCCCAAATTAATGTCAATTTATCACGTGCATGAAAGACCAAGCTAGTCATAGCCACTAAAACAACTCGACTGCAAATTTAGTGCAATACAATAGAGCATTCGTATTAGCCCATTAACTCCCATGACCTGTAAACACCCGTTTCTGTCCACTATGGGCTAATTAGACGGCCCCTCCCCTGTATTTTAGGCGTCCAAATACCCTTAGTTGGCAGAAACGGACCTTAATCGACACAACCAGCCAATCAACCATGGATGGTAATAAAAAGAACAGTGATCCTGAACCAAATGGTGTATACCAGTTACAATCTGTTTTTTCCTGTCTGTGGCGTATTCATACCCGAGTTTCGCACGTCGCCCACAATCACTTCCGCTGCCTCACCGCTACATGTATCTGTCGTACTCATTCCATGCCTCCTCGTACTCAGTGCCGTACACAGTTACTCGTGAGTTCGTCTCCACGGTTATCTCTCCGAGTTGTCCCTCCTAGTCATGGATCCCCCGAGTGCTTTCACACACATGTTCGGATAGACTGACTCTTCATATGCTAGTGGAATCTACTCAACACTTATCGCACATGCACAGCTCTTTTGGACTCACTGTGACACGCCGTGTCACAAGTCAATGTGGGCTATCGACTACTTTTCGGACACGTCAAGCTTCACAGACAGTTTTCTCAGACTCCGTGGCGGTGAGAGACACAGAAAAGCGTCTCTGAAAGTTTCGGGAGGGACCGGGATTTGAATCCCGGACCTCCGGATTGGTAGTCAAGCGCATTGCCACTAGACCACCGCTCCAATCTTTGTTTGCGATGCTAACACATTAGATCCTAATGAAACATCACATGTCAAGCAAAACTGTTTGCGAAATTTGTTTATAAATCCGATTTAAGAATAGTTTTGTGCTAAGCCCTCGGAAATTGAATCCGTTTTGGCTTTTGAGGTAATTAAACTTCGACACTGTTGGATTATGGGAGGAAATGGAAAGTCGTATCTAGGAAATAAGGGCGTATTTTGCTGATGACAATTGCTTAACATGCCAATTATATTTTGTCTATTTTTGTTGTTTTATCCCAGTGGTCCCCAAATAGATGATAACTTCTACCCGAACAACTTCACATCTCTGATCGTGTCCGGTTATTGCTAGATCTGCACGATGCTCATTTTATGGAAAAGACTGATGCTCTCTGCGGCAATGGGATTTCTTGTCACCTGGTTATTGCTCAACTCTATCACAGACAACTGTAAGTTTAAACTAACCATTTGTCCAGCCTTAACGCTTTCCCTCATAGTGCCACATTTAAAAGTCGTTGAAAAGAGAGTAGATCCAGATCAACCGTTTGATCAGGGTTTATTCTGTTTGTTTATGGACTTATATAGGTCTGATTCAATGGGTATCAAACATTCCCTTTAACAATCTCTTTTTTGAGAAGTGTTGGTGAATATTCGTGTTGTAATCCATTAACACATATACAGTAAAACCTGTATTAACCGGACGTTAAATTTAGTATAAATATCGGTCTTGGAGACAGGTGACAGCTTAATGCAGGATGGAAGTCATGCAGAAAGCTCCTCTAGGAGCTTTCTGCATGACTTTCACCCTGCATTAAGCAGTCACCTGCCTAAAAGTATCTAAATTCTTCTCTACTAGAATTCCGGTTAAGAGAGGTTTTACTGTGTATGTATTAATAATAAAAAACTGTTGGAGTTATTTTTCCACAGCACCTCTATGTAGAGGTCAATTAACCCTTTCTTTCATATAAACGTGTTTTCACGAAATTGCAAACAGAGTAGACCAAGATCACACGGCTCCTATCGGATCCATCTGATCAGTGTCTACTCTGTTTGCTACTGGAATTTGAACGACCTGTTTCTTTACGTATTAAACTTTATCACTAATTACAATGATTGCTATTACAAACAATGCATACCCTGAATTAAAGGTTTCAATAGGATGCCTTTGTTGTTGGTCCGTACTGACTGCAAAGGTTTCATACACTCCGTTTCCGGACATTAAGGTTGGACTCAAGAAGGATTTACCTGGTCTCGAGTTGTGTCCTAATTAACCCTTCTCTTGCTGAATTTTAAAATACATTTCTCCTTCTTTATCCATGCCCTGTTGTATAATTACATATGTCTTCACTGTGTACAAGTATTTCGCTGTGCAATCACTGCTGTGGAGTGCACTGGTTGCACACTCAACTTGTAAATAGTGCAGACCCTGATCTGGGTCTTCACTATTTACAGGTAGGTATATTGACGTGAATAGCAAGCGTAGAGTTAAACAGTGTAATTTTGATAAAGACCTATATCGTGTAGAAAACGTGATTACAAAAAACTCATTTGACAACGTGCTTGGTTACAGTGTGTGCATGTAATTATATCAGCTATTTTACATTGTGTAATACATGTATTTCAAAACTAGCAAAAGAAAACGCTTGCGTAAAGACTGGTTAAAATATACATACATGTACTACACTGTCATTGAAAATAGAATCTGTCGTGTGTCTCACCCGATGTAATTCGGCATTCAAAAACAAAAACCTGTACAATTATGGGACAATTGAACATATCAATTTAATTATTTTAATGGATTAAACCAAATAAGCACTGTTATCTTTAATTTTGAAACGATATTGTTATTTAATTTTCTTTTTATTTCGTAAAATGGAACTGTGGTGCTTGACTGTACCTTGTGTCATAGGTACCTTTGCAGTCTCCAGTGTACCTTCAGAGTTACAGATAACGGTGTGTACCCAAATACTTAAATCGTCATTTCTCCACCAAACCCTATACTTTAGAATAGTTTCTTCGAGACGATTCTAAAGAGTGGTAACAGTAGAGCTTTTGGTGGAGAGATGAAGGCGATATTCTTGAAACTGTTTGAATTTACGCATCTTATCTGGATATCTGAGTTCTTGTTCCATAGGTATATTTGCAGTCTTAGAATAACATTCGTATGTAGAAACCCTTTTCACTGCTAGTTTTGTCGTGTTGTGGATATGTTTCGTCTACTTGGTGTTTTAGAGTGGGCGTTTTTTCAATTACTTTGTAGGAATAGAATAATATGACCACAGTGTCAAGCAGTTTAGATCCTGATGATTTTTGTATATTATGTATGTTTCGCATGTTTGTATATTTGTCTAGAACACTTCTTCTACACATTTTGTTACAGTAAAACCTCGTTGATTTAACCATTTCCCTTATGTAAGCGCATTTTGACGCATCTGCAAAACAGAGTAGACCCAGATCAGACGGCTCCTATAGGAGCCGTCTGATCAGGGTCTGCTCTGTTTGCTTATGGTGTAATATAGATTTGACTCTACAGCTTCTGCCTGAGGCAAAATGTCCTGTGTTCATATGCCATTATAAAAAATAATCTTATTAATATTCATGACATCATTATTTCTTACATGAATATTCATCAGGGAAAGGGTTAACAACTACATGGCATGTTTTCTAAATGGCAGGTCCCACATACTGTAATTGTTTGTGTAGGTTACGCGTGAAAAATATTTTACTTGAATATGTTCAACGTACGAAGCATACATGTATTTCAATTGAGGGTGAAACAGAAAGCTACCGATCCCACCGAAATTACATATTTGAACGCTATGAATAGTTCAATGTCGGCATAAGTGTTCTACAATTATGGGACACAGTAATATCTTTTGATAATTTTCTGAAAGTGGGAGATCCTTCGAAACAAAAGCAGCAATGCGAAAAGAGAAAATCGCAGAACCGGTTTTAGTCAGTCTTTTCATGAGCACTACTCACACCCACTAGCACCGGCTTAAGTGGTATTCCATTTTTATTATTTATAACATCGAAACAAATTATCTCGAAGGACCAGAAAATATAACAACGCTGAGAATAAAGTACGGGGTGACGGCTGCCACACTAGCACTTAACACCTGCTGTTGTGAAGTAGATCAATTCTGAATGTAAGAGGTTCTTCGAAACCAAAAGCAGCAATGCGAAAAGAGAAAATTACAGACTGTTTATTTGTGCAGGTCGTACACATCGAACTTCCTATTCAAGTACTGTGTAGCATTCATTTTCAAGTCTCCGCCCAAATACAAATCATTATTTGAAATTAACGCGGTTTACAAATATTATATGTAACAGTAAAGGATTATGTCAAGATTGTATTCCCTTAATACCTATATTAACCCTTTCGCTGCCAAACTCTGTCGTCTGCTAACTTTGTCGTCTGCTACAAAATTTCATTCTTTTGATTTTCTTCATTTTTGTTTCAAAAACATAGTAACAGTAAGAAACAGTTTGGATCCTGATGAGACGCCGAGTTACTCGGCGTTTCATCTGGATCCAAACTGTTTGCATAGGTAATCATAGATCCGGCATCGGCAGCGAAAGGGTTAATGTATTTTACAAGAGTACTGAACGATCACACCATGCGACACTAATTGTCAACTTATACCATATTGTTGGGACAAGTGGAAATTTCCAAACATTTGTAAATAATATTTTTTGCTCGGATAACAATCCAGTCAAAATGCAAAATTACTGTTTACAAAACCCTTCGAAGGTACTGTAACATGAAAACCCCCAAACACGAAATAGAATTGTCGTCTGCTACACTATTTGTTTACTACATGTAGTATTTAATCATCTCTTTTTTCTTTATTAAAAAACACTACCTCAGTAACACAGTTAGGATCCTGATGAGACGCCGATTTAAATCTGCCTCGTTATCTTATATGTCTAATAGCATGACTGGTATATGCCTAATATCATGTTATATGTCTAATATCATCTTACATGTCTACTATCATCATTTCATTTTAACCCTTATCATGCTTACTTAAAACTTGACTCGATTTGACTTCACTTGACTGGCAGCTGCAACTACTGTGGATACAAACGAGTTATCGCTTTCCTTCATATAAACGCATTTTCATGCATTTACAAACAGAGTATACCCAGATCAGACGGCTCCTATAGGAGCCGTCTGATTAGGGTCTGCTCCATTTGTTTATGAAATCATAATATTTTCTGCCGAGGTAAACACATCCTGTGTACCTCTGCTAATATAAACATTTAGATAATAAATATTTACGATGTCGTTAATTCTTACATGAATAATGAACAGGTAAAGAGACAACGTGTCTAGTATCAGATGGTTACAATTGGCGCTGCAGCTCACTACAACCTGCCTTAAGCGACCATTCATTATTGAACATAGGATATTTTATAAGGCAGGTCGTTGCTCAATGCAGGGCAAAATATGTACAGTAAAACCTCTCTATACTGGACATTCAAATTAGTATTAATTAATGCAGGATGAAATTAATGCAGAAAACTCCTTTAGATACTCTTTGACAGGTGGCAGCTTAATGCAGGATAAAATTCATACAGACTTTCTGCATGACATTTATCCTACATTAAGCAGTCACCTGTCTAAAAATATCTAAATCATTCTATATTGAAATTCCGGTCTAGAGATGATTTACTGTATTGCACTCACATTGGTCAATACCATAAGTGTGCTGAATCTGTCAAATGAATAAAGTTAACTTATTATAAACGGGGTAGCTGCTAGTTTAATATAGATTCAGTTGTTTGCACTTTAGTGCTACGACTGTTTCAGTATCACTTTCCACGCTGAATTTTCCAATGGACTATTCAAAAATTTAAACAGGTCAAGCGTACCGTAAATATTTAGGGATGCTTCTAAAGAAATGTGTAACATGAAAAACAGTACAGACCCTTTCATTCTGGCCTTCACTGTTTGCAAATGTCATTAGTGACTAGTTACCCGTATTGAAAGCGTGATAGGTGTAGTCTAGTGAAACGTCTGATTTGTGTGTAGAAAATAAAGAGACATTAACAAGACCGTACGGAACATTTTAAAATGCCGAGTTACATACCGATTGATCTTGATTTCACCTGCATTCAAGTACAAGTTGTGGTGTAACTACACTCTAAAGCACTGTAAGATATTGAAGAACGCGTTGGCTCTTGACGTTAACCCGTTACTCCATGAATATTCATATTGGAAATAATCATGATAAAATAATTATTTTATTTTTAAGTGACATATGAACACATGCAATTTCATCTATATTATTTCATAAGCAAACATAGCAGACCCTGATCAGACGGCTCCTATAGGAGCCGTCTGATCTGGGTATACTCTGTTTGTAAATGCATGAAAATACGTTTATATGAAGGAAAGATATAACTCTCTAAGCTAAGTCTACTCTGCTTGCAAAGGCGTAGATAAGCATATTTATGGAGTAAAGTGTTACGCTACGCATGAACAAGTTTCCATTTACCTGTTAAGCTGACTTTACTTATAACATCTACATGAAACGGGAAACGTACCCTGTTGGTGTCTATTACACGTTACACTGTACTTCATATACACACCTTTTAACCCTTTTGCAAAGAGAACATACCTAGATCAGACTGATCGTGTAGGGGCCGCAAGACCAGGGTCTGCTATGCTTGCTTATAAAATAGTACATAGCTTATTATACAATGTCCACACGCCATTATATAAACTATTTTCGATATGATAGTATTATGTTATATACACGACTATTCATCAGGTAAAGGGTTAACCCTTCGCTTGCTATTCACGTCAATTCACCTACCTGTAAATAGTGAAGACCCAGATGAGACAGCTCCTGAAGGAGCTGTCTCATCAGGGTCTGCACTATTTACAAGTTGATTGTGCAACCAGTGTACTCCACAGCAGTGATTGCACAGCGAAATACTTGTACACAGTGAAGATATATGTAATTATACAACATGGCATCGGTAAAGCAGGAGAAATGTATTTTAAAATTCAGCAAGAGAAGGGTTAATACGCCTGGGATGAAATATTCACTTGTGCGGTTAAAAGCGTCTTGTGCGAACAATGGACGTGTATACTTTAAACATCTTTTAACCCTTTACCCCATGGAAATTTAAGTAGCAAAGTATATATATTAAATACATGGATTTTTATAATGTTTTTATGGCATACGAAAACAGGAAGTTATGGCCATGGCAGAAGCTGTATTATCACATCTATATAATTCCATAAGCAACTAGAGTAGATCCTAATTAGGCGGCTACTGCAGGGGCCGTCTGATCTGGGTCTACCATGTTTGCAGAGGCGTTTGACTTTCTTCATGCCAACATATTTTCAACACTAATATTACAAACTGGGTCCGTTTTGACCCCAACCCTTAAACTTTTTACTGGTGTCGGAAAAGACAAAGCATTGTTTAATTTGGTTAACCCTTTCCCTCATATAAACGTGTTTTCACGTATTTGCCAACAGATTAGACCCAGATCAGACGGCTCCTAGAAGAGCCGTCTGATCAGGGTCTACTCTGTTTGCTTATAGAATTTGATAGACCTGTTTCTTTGCTTTCTAAAATGTCTGCAATGTAGTACCCATATTTCTTTATAACTATTTTATGAATGAATATTCAGTAGGTATTGAAATTTGGAATAAACATAGAACAGGGAAAGGGTTAATTGAACACAATATAACTATTTATTTCCTTTAAATAAACGCCATTTCCTGCATTGGCAAACAGTGTAGACCCAGATCAGATGGTTCCTATAGAGGACCGTCTGATCAGGGTCTACTCTGTTTGCTAACAGAATGTCTAAAATGGCAACAATGTTCCACATTTCATATTTCATTACAACTAATTTGTCCATTAAAATTCTGTAGGTATTGAACTTTGGAAGAAATGTAGAACAGGGGAGATGTTAAACAGGTAATTGCGATAGTATTGATAGGTTAACACCTGCCCTAGTGTAGAAAACAATAGAACATCGTAAAAGGCGGGAGAAATATAAAAGTAAAGTACCTAGTTATAGTCTACTTTCAGTCCGAATGACCGATCAGTCGACTGTACATTTACTCCTCTGGTCATTGAGTCATTCGCCTAAAATATTGAGCACTGCTAACATATGGCGCAATCATGCAGTCGCAGTACCGGCTAGTGACCCTCACGGGTGCCCATTTTAACCCCTGGGCGGAGAGGAGGTGCGGGTGGGAGACACTTTCAATGTCTCTGAAATTTCCGGGAGTGACCGGGATTTGAACCCCGGACCTCCGGATTGGTAGTGAAGCGTGTTACCACTAGACCACCGCACACCACAAGCATGTTGGTTTACACCCATATACTACAGAATATCTGTAAATCATGCCATTATGTACTTATGATATCAATTGGATAGAGTGACATTCCTCTATCCATGCTAGATGTACTTGTGAATATAAGTCCGTCCTACACAGTGCATAGATGGTTTGTTGAATGCTGTACTATACGGGTAAACTGGGCGTCTGCATGTGTCGCACGTTACGCGAATCTTGTTGTCGTTAACACGTGGGGCATACGGCACACCTCTTCCTTTTGGGGTCACATGCGGTGTCTGCGGACGAGCAGGTGTACACGCATCTGCTTGTACACCAACCATCTGTATGACCATCCCAAGTGGTGTCTGCACAGTCACGGCTGATACTGCTGGTCCCTTGATCAGAGGCATCACCAAGTCATTTCCAAACTCACGAAGAAATATGCGTCTGCGGCGCCTAACTTCAGTTCCTGCCTGATGATGTCCTATCGCTGTCTCTGGCCAATATCTGGAGGGTTATTTTGCCAGACATCTCAATTTCTAGCTACGAAAGTGCCCTGTGCATTTGGGCGTGACCACTGAGCACGAGACACTGACTGGTCCGCATCACCTTGGTATTGGACATAACGCCCTATCCCGCGCTCTGCGTCTAGGATTACCTTTTGCAAGGCCTATTGTTAGAACGCGGCTACGATTAAGAACAATGTGGCCATCTTCCTCGCCATCAGCTAACCTAGGTTGAGCTTGCACATGCGCTTCAACTGTATCAATATAAGTTTTGTGTGGTTGTTCGGAGATGTGGTCGGCTTCACTATCTGCATCATCTGAATCTTCTATTTCTGGTTAATCATTGTCATGTAATATTCACAGTCTGCTGTAAATCTGGTCGTTCTAGATGATGCAGTCAGTTTTCACCCAGTGCTGATATGAAATTAAGTTGAATTATTTATCGGACTCCAGATCGATAATGCTGAGAATTTTCTCGAGAATGGTGGTACCATATCAGTAATACCATTTTTGTGATGAATATATTTGTACTGAATAAGTCCTACAACCTCATGAGCCTGGCATTGGTACTTTGCAAATAGCTTAATAAAAATGGTCGATGAGGTCAAATTAATCTCATTTTGACAGATGAAGTTTAACCCTTCGCTTGCTATTCACGTCAATATACCTACCTGTAAATAGTGAAGACCCAGATGAGACAGCTCCTGCAGGAGATGTATCATCAGGGTCTGCACTATTTACAAGTTGATTGTGCAACCAGTGCACTCCACAGCAGTGATTGCACAGCGAAATACTTGTACACAGTGAAGATATATGTAATTATACAACATGGCATGGGTAAAGAAGGAGAAAATTTAAAATTCAGCAAGAGAAGGGTTAAAGGCGTATTTTCGGAGTAATGGGTTAAATATCAACTGACAGAGGTTGTGTGCTAACAATTACATGTAATTTGGTCGTGCTTCTACCAGGATGTACTTCCGTATATAGAACAATGCAACTTGATCCGTCCCCGGAAAAAAACTCTTTCTCCATCTGTAATAGGCTGGACATTGCGATATGACTGAAATACAGTATAATCTCTCTTAACCGGAATTCTACTAGATAAGAATTTAGATACTTTTAGGCAGGTGGCTGTCTCCAAGACTGATATTCATACTAAATTTAAGAGAGGCTTTACTGTACTGTAAAAAGCTACGTAAAATCTAATACAAATAAAAAACAAACCTACAGCTACCTGATATTTTTTCGACATCACTTTCGTCCTGCATTCAGTTACCGTCTGCCGTGGACGAATGGCCCAAAATCAGGCCTCTGTTGGATAGTCGCGCTTAAGAAGCGTTATTGTGTATGAGTGAAAAGAGATTGAGCAGAAAACATATTAAAGGCATGCAATATTCTACAGTGTAACTTTTCATGAACCGGCTCTGCATATGAATGATGTTCCTTTCTTTTCTAGTTGAACCGGGAGAGATTGCTGGAAGATATGACAATACAGGAAGATCTCCAGTTATGAACCAGACCACCACAGCACCACCCTTAGGTAAAAAGGACTTATGGTGGTAACCTGTGTATTTTGCCTATTTGCCTCGTATGAATACTATTTTGTTAAAGATCATACCGGTTTTGTCTGCTTATAGAGTTTATATTTGTATTTTACCTTTTTTATTGGTATAGTGCCTATAGAGGTAATTCCTATCGTTTATGCTGTTACTCCGACAAACACACGCCTAGAGCAGAAAGCGGACTTGACCCGTTTGTCCTACGCCCTACGACTGGTGCCAAACCTTCACTGGATTCTTATAGAAGACAGCGAAAACAAAACTGCACTGGTATCAAATCTTCTGAATATGTCCAGGCTATCATACACTCACCTTAATGTTATATCGTCCGAGAATATGCGAAAGAAAGCGAATGAAAGTCGACTTAAACATCCACGTGGAGTTGACCAAAGAAATGCTGGTATATCATGGATCAGAAAGAATGTTTGGACGCCAGGTGTGGTATACTTTGCTGACGATGACAACACTTACGACATACGGCTCTTTGAAGAGGTGGGCTTAGTATATGGTTTATGTTTTGTAGACAGATATTTTAATATAAAAACTGATACGAAATATGCAGACAAGTGTCGTGATAGGTTTTTGGTGACGTAACTATCCAGCATGTATGTATTTATCTTGGTTGAAGCGTAGATGTATGTCGTAATGCAGTATTCGTATGTCATCATGTAGTATGCGTATGTTATAATGTAGTATTTATGTCATCAAGTAGTATGCGTATGTTGTAATGTGGTATTTATGTCATCATGTAGTATGTGTATGTTATAATGTAGTATTTATGTCATCAAGTAGTATGCGTATGTTGTAATGTGGTATTTATGTCATCATGTAGTATGCGTATGTTGTAATGTGGTATTTATGTCATCATGTAGTATGCGTATGTTGTAATGTTGTATTCATATGTCATATTATCGTATGCGTATGTTGTAATGTTGTATTCATATGTCATATTATCGTATGCGTATGTTGTAATGTAGTATTTATGTCATCAAGTAGTATGCGTATGTTGTAATGCAGTATTCGTATGTCATCATGTAGTATGCGTATGTTATAATGTAGTATTTATGTCATCAAGTAGTATGCGTATGTTGTAATGTGGTATTTATGTCATCATGTAGTATGCGTATGTTGTAATGTTGTATTCATATGTCATATTATCGTATGCGTATGTTGTAATGTAGTATTTATGTCATCAAGTAATATGCGTATGTTGTAATGTAGTATTCATATGCCATAATGTAGTATGCGTATGTTGTAATGTAGTATTGATATGTCATCATGTAGTATGCGTATTTCATAATGTAGTATTCATATGTCATCATGTAGTATGCGTATGTTGCAATGTAGTATTCATATGTCACAATGTAGTATACGTATGCCGTAAAGCAGAATTCGTATGTCATAAGGTAGTATGCAGGTGTCGTTGTGAAGTATTTTATGACATAACATAGACTTTGAATGTCATTCAATATTATTTGAACATCGCGAACGCAGTATGTGTATGCCCTAAAACAATATACTGCCCAGCTAATCATTTAAAGCCAGCATTTAATGGCTGCACACGGGTCGTTTAAAAACCGATGGTTGCTTAATGCAGGGAAAAAGTAGTACAGAAAGCCAGCTCCTATTCCTTTTCCTATAGGAGCTTTCTGCATAACTTTCGTCCTACATTAAGCTTCAACCTGCCTCTGCCACCCAGAAGTATGCCCCTTTTCGGTGGACGCATTAGAGGGTTTTTACTGTATTTTAAACCGAAAACTTTACGGAGTGTCAATGTCGAATTATAAGACAAGTAACAGTTTTATACAGGGTGAAAGTCATGCATAAAGCTCCCGAAGGAGCTTCTGCATAACGTTCGTCAATCACTAAGCAGCCTCCTGCATAAAAAAAATTATAAATTTGTATTCACTGAACGTTTAGAATGGGTTTACAGTACCTATCGATAACGGTCACTAAATTGTGTTAATTAGTTGGTATTGACTACGTAGAGCAAGGTGAAAGTAAATCAGAACGCTCCTATAGGAGCGTTCTGTTTTACTTTCACATTGCTTTAAGCAATCACCTGCCTTTAACACAAAATATTTAATGTAATTTAGTGGTCGTTATAGAGAAGTTTTTACTGTATTACTACAGGTAATTACACATTTCCCACCACATATATATTTGGTATGATACATGTAAAACTCGTTCCATTATACAGATATGCACATCATCCTTAACTCTATGAATATTCGTGTAAGAAATACTGACACAATGAATATTAATTAATTTTTTTAAATGACTTCGAAAGCCTATAAACAACAAAGATGTACACCATAACATTGTCTGTCGAATTAATCAGATTTATGTAATTCTATAAGCAGGCAGAGCAGACCCTGTTCAGCCCACTGACACTAGATCGAATATACTATAGTTTATCAATAACACCTATACACTAATACATTGGTGTATTAATGTATAGGTGCTATGAATAAACTATAGTCCTTTTCTATCTAGTGTCAGTGCGCTGAAACAGTGTACAGCGCACACAGTAAACATCTCCCACACCCGATCATTTAATAGGTGTTAACTCTTTCCCTAATACAAACGCATGTTCACATGTAAACAGAGTAGACCCAGATTAGACGACTCCTATAGGAACCGTCTGATTAGGGTCGGCTCTGTTATGCTTTCGACATGATATAGATATATTTCTACAGTTCTTGTCAAAGCAAAATCTTCCCTTGAAAAGTTTCTATTATAGATATTGAGCTAATGAATATTATTGATGGCATTATTTCTAGCATGAATACAGAAAAAGGAAAGGGTTAAGCTGTCGTTCTTTGTGTCAAGTTGTACAACGAAATGGCTTTGAAGCAACCACCGAAGTGACACATAATATATCTTGTTATAAAGGCAGGTCGTAGCTAAATGCAGGACAGAAAAAATAATAAAGATTCTATGGGAGATTTTCCGTTACGTTTGTTCTGTATTAAGAAACTATATATACTTTTAACCTTTAGCCTGCTGAGCAAATTAGTTTTACATAATTTTTCACCTACTACATTTTCAAAGTTCAAGCTATAATCAAAGTTGTCTACCAAAATGTAACAAGGTGTCAAACAGTTTGGATCCTGATGAGACGCCGAGTTACTCGGTGTCTCATCTGGATCCAAACTGTTTGCAAAGGCATTCACTTATCCTCCCATAGCATGCTAAAGGTTAAAGTGTAGTTTTAAACTTTTAGCTTGCTGTCGGTTTATTACCAAGGCAAACAGTCTTAATCCAAACTAGTTGCCGAGTAACTCGGCGTCTCATCGGCAGCTAAATTGTTTAACAGCGTGATAGCATTTTGGAAGATAAACTAATCATAGCTTCGAGTTTAAACATTTAGTGGGTGAAACATTGCGGATAATGATTTGACGGTACGGCGTGTCGCATGAAAAAACCATGTCAATAGCTCAACGGCCAAGGTCATACTTAGAGGTCAAATGTCAAAATCATGTATATTTTTAACCGGATTAACAGATTTTGCTTGTCCTAAGCATATCTCCTACACTACTTTGGCTAGGATTACCAAATATGGTGTGTGAGTACATCTTGGGATGGCGGAGTGCCGCATACTATTTATAGGTTTATGTGTCCTTGACCTTGACCCTGGACTTCATTTACAAGAAAAAATTGTCCGGAGCATAACTCCTATACGGAATCAGTTAGGATCACCAAATATGGTGTGAGAGTTCATCTTGGGATGGTGGAGTGTCGCATACTATTTTTAGGTCAATATGACCTTGACCTTGAACTTTGACCTCATTTACAAAAAAAGCTTGTCCGGACCATAACTCCTATACGGAATCAGCTAGAATCCCCAAATACGGTGTGTGAGTTCATCTTGAGATGGTTGAGTGTCGCATACTATTTTTAGGTCAATGTAACATTGACCTTGAACTTTGACCTCATTTACAAAAAAGCTTGTCCGGAGCATATCTCATACACTACTTCAGCTAGGATCACCAAGTAAGGTGTGTGAGTACATCTTGGGATGGCGGAGTGTCACATACTATTTATAGGTCAATTTGACCTTGACATTGACCTTGGGCTTCATTTAAAAGAAAAACTTGTCTGGAGCATACCTCCTATACGGAATCAGCTAGGATCACCAAATATGGTATGTGAGTTCATCTTGAGTTGGCGGGGTATCACATACTTTTTTTAGGTCAATGTGACCTTGACCTTGAACTTTGACCTCATTTGCAAAAAAAAGCTTGTCAGAAGCATGTCTCCTACACTACTTCAGCTAGGATCACCAAATGTGGTGTGAGTACATTTTGGGATTGCGGAGTGTCGCATACTATTTATAGGTCAATGTGACCTTGACCTTGGGCTTTATTTACAAAAACACTTGTCTGGAGCATACCTCCTATACGGAATCAGCTAGGATCACCAAATATGGCGTGCGAGTTTATCTTGGGTTGGCGGAGTGTCACATACTATTTTTAGGTCAATATGACCTTGACCTTGAACTTTGACCTCATTTGCAAAAAAGCTTATCCGAAGCATATCTCCTACACTACTCCAGCTAGGATCACCAAATGCGGTGTGTGAGTACATCTTGGGATGGCTGAGTGTCGCATACTATTTATAAGTCAATGTGACCTTGACCTTGGGCTTTATTTACAAAAAAACATTTGTCCGGAGAATACCTCCTACACGGAATCAGCTAGGAACACCAAATATGGTGTGCGAGTTCATCTTGGGATGGCGGATGTTGCATACTAGTTTTAGGTCAATGTGACTTTGACCTTTGACCATAGTTACAAAAAAAGCTTGTCCTCAGCATATCTCCTACACTACTTCAGCTAGAATCACCAAATATGGTGTGTGAGTACATCTTGGGACGGCGGAGTGTTACATACTGTTTATAGGTCAAGGTGACCTTGACCTTTGACCTCATTTACAAAAAAGCTTTTCCGGAAAATGCCTCCTACATTACTTCAACTATGATCACCAAATATGGTGTGTGAGTACATCTTGGGATGGCAGAGTGTTGCATACTATTTATAGATCAGTGTGACCATGACCTTGACCTTTGACTTCATTTACAAAAAAGCTTGTCATCCCTACACCGAATCAGCCAGGATCACTAAATATGGCGTATGAGTTCATCTTCGGATGGTGGAATGTTGCATATTTTGTGTAGGTTATGTGGCCATGACCTTGACCTTTGACCTCAAATATGAAAAAAAGATTTCATTTAGGGTAACTTGAGTTCAAAGTGTGGTCTTACTATGCAATCTTTACTTTCATTTTGCAGTTGCATATTGCAGGCCTGCTTACAAAACGCATATTGTCAGTGCTTTGCTTTGGGGGCTATTGTCACGTACTGTGACACATTTCTTGTTCTGGGAGTTATGCCCCTTTGAACTTAGAAATCACCAGTTAATAGTGAAGGAAAACCCGGTTTGATGTCGTGTCGACATTTCTTGTTTTTAATTTGATGCTTTCGCATATGCTATTTAGATGCATTCTAGAACGGTTTAGGGACTGTTATAGATCTTTATACTTAACCAATAAAACTTCATTATGTATGTCAATTTACGGCATCAGGCATACTCAGCCATCTCAAATCTGAAAAAAGGTGCAAATTCTTTTTGTTATTGTAAATAACGCAATTTCGTCTTTATTCTGCATGTTCGTACTGACAAATAATTCGCAATTTCTACTGTGGAAATTATAGCATTTCTGTGAACAAAAGCCTAGATAATTATTTAAATGTGTACTACTCTATTGGGAGATGGAGCAAAAGTTCGTTACAAATTTGACACAGTGCAACCTAGTCCTAATATCAATAGAAATGTATCTGCGATCTTTGTTAGTTTTGTTTACAAAAAGAAAAGAAGCGAAACAAATTATTATAACACAAACGGCAATAATTTGTAACTGCAAAATTATAATACAGTTTAGCTACTGAAATAGAAGGTAATACCAAATATCAAAATCATGATCATGTAATGTCAATCACTAATTTATGATAAAGACATGGAACAATTTGCACTATAGAGATATTAACGCGGCACTGTAGCAACCAAATCTGCCATAAAAACCATACCATGTCTGTGCTTTCAACAATTTTAGAAATAAAACATTAAGACAACTTCATTGAGTGATTCAATGTTTTATTTCTAAAATTGTTGAAAGCACAGACATGGTATGGTTTTTATGGCAGATTTGGTATTAAGACAACTTCATTGAGTGATTCAATATGTTTGCTAATTAAAATTTGAATCTCAAATCTAACCTGATTTATTACGTAAAATAATAACTAAAAAGTAAAGTATGAGTGACTAGTAGTTTGGACATCGGATCAGGCCCACTTACTTATGGCGTTTGATCTCGATTCTAATTGTAGGCACACATTGTAGATAATCAGGGATGAACACAATCTGAAACTAGAATCCAAAGAGTTATTCATTTTCCTGTAGAATATTTATGTTGGATATAATGCCATCATGAGTGTTTATTAGCCCAATTTGTATAATGGCATAGTTGATTTGGTAGTCAGATCTCTTATGATTTCATAAGCAAACAGAGCAGACACTGATCAAATGACTCCTGCACGAGCTGTGTGATCTTGTTCTACTCTGTTTGCATTCGCGTGAAAAAGAGCTTATAAATGTGTTTTATTGCTCTACATTATTGTATATGGGTTCATTAAATCCATTCCAGGAAACAAGCTGCTACCAGTAAAAAGGTTGCTCTAAATTAATTTTGGTGTATATGATTCAAACAGATGGGCTTATTTGAGTTTTATACATTTCAAGAAACAAGCTGCAACACATTACAACCGTATCTGCTATCTGAAAAATTTGAAAATATATAATAAAAATACATAATAACAATAGCTCTCCATTGGAGACAGATGAAAGACATGCAGAAACTACCTTACATGGTTGGAATAAGATTATTCCAATTTTCTATGTTTTCGATTTTCTGAATGTTCTCATATGCCTTCTGCTTTCCCCGCCCACTCAATACCCACTGAAATCATGACCTGTTTCGGATATGATTGAGATAAACATAAATTATGATAGAGCAATTCAGAAGTAATGTTAACCCTTCTCTTGCTGAATTTTAAAATACATATTTACACATATCTTCACTGTTTAATAGTATTTCGCTGTGCAAGCAATCACTGCTGTGGAGTGCACTGGTTGCACTGTCAACTTGTAATAGTGCAGACCCTGATGAGACAGCTCCTGCATCAGACGAAGTAGCAATGATAGTTTTTTCTAATTTCGTTAACATTTACCAATCTATAAAATGTCTGATGTGCCCCTTCTTTATTGAAGATGCGTTACACGAAGAAGGTTTCCGTGTGGCCAGTGGGACTTGTTGCTGCACAGATGTACGAGTCGCCCCTAGTGAGGAACGGAAAAGTAAGTGGGAAATGAGTGATTAATGACATTTGCAAACAGTGCATACCCAGATGAGAGGGCGAATAAAGGATTCCTCTCATCTTGATCTGCACTTTTTGCAGATACAACAAATAAATAAACAAACCATGAGACGGAAGTGTTGTTTCTCTTGTGTACATGTATATATAATATATATGTATGTAACTGGGTGTAGTTACCTGTATCAACACTTGTACAGCATTGCTTAGCAAGCCAACTTTTTTTGGGCTGCGAAAACAGCCCAATCTTATATAGGTTTTAAAAGTCCTCATGAGTTTCTGCGGGATTAGTTTTTATTGAAATATGTGATAGAAAATTCCAAATAGTATTTGATTTTATTTCATTTATTTACTACATTGTAATATTTTTTTTCCGGCGGTCGTACATTTATTTGATGGAAATTCAAAATGGCCATGCTTCAATTTACTGCAGACCATACTCCAGATTTACACTCAACTGCAGGTCATTTTCAGGTCACTATGTGTTCCAACTACTTTGTGCAGCCTTAGCAATTAACTCTTCCAATGCCTGAGAATTGCCGTCTGCTAGACATATTTTCGTCTGCTTCAAGTTTTAGAATGGACGATTGTTCAATGTCTTTATGGCACTGAAGGGGTTAATGTCTGCAAATATTGTCGTCTGCTTCATTTTATCCTTCCATATCTATTCAAACATAAATGTCAGAGTGAAAAACAGTTTTGACCCTGATGAGGTGCCAAAATACCCGGCGTCTCATCTGGATCCAGAATGTTTGAAAAGATTGTTATAAATGCTAAGAACCAACGCAAAGCAGCTGGAACAAAACTCATACATGTACCTAATTAGAGGAACAGTTGCTTATATTTCAGAAGTCAGTTGATTGTCTTTGGTCAGAACTTTGTATGTCCTTGCATAATCAAAATTACTAAATAATAATACTATTCTTTGTTTTATCTCCTACCCTGCTTAAACATGCTTTACGCAGCCAAAACCTCGCTTGTGACGATTTTATATGCGATAGAGTGTTTAACTAGGAATCTCGAGGCCTATAACTTCGTTCCCCACATCCGATCGTTATATTTGCTCTCCCAGAAACTCCGGTTACATTCAGCACCCGACGGGTGATTGTTTGTGCTACGGAATCATTGCATTCTGTTCTCCGTATCCATAGAAATTAGGGATGAATTCCATCTAGTGTGAGGCTGGGCGCCCCTAATATGGAAAAATAGTCAAACAGGGAGAGCCACACACGAAATGACACCGCACCAAACACCATCAAACAAGAAACGGTATAGCCATAATACAAAACATCGCAATATATAGACGATAAACATTCATCATTAAGCATATTAAACAACAAAATTGACCACAGGCTGAAAGCAGGAGTACCGCATTGGAACGGTCAGTAACCAAAATAAGCTACTAGGGTTCTTAAACCTGGTTTACGGGTACCCAACCTCGTCCTTATCCCACTTTCACCAAAGTCAAATTTAATGTAACTAAAATTCCCCACCAGACAACTCCACATCATGTATAACGATGTCTGTCAAAATGAAATGACTTGAAAATAAACGTTAGAGGTAAACAAGCGACGTCATCATTTAAATGACGTCATCATTTAAAAGTACGGGAAAACTATATGAAACACTTCTTCACCGACAATTTATAAAAATAATCGCAAGAAGATACAAATACTAGTGGATATTAAGTATGCACAACTGTTTTGTTTGAAAAAGAATAAACTAGACATCGTAGACATGTACTCGATGACTATTCAGGTCAGAGCAGCTGTGGAGAAGTCATTTGGGGTACGACAGAACTGGCAAAATACAAATATCTAATCTCCTCCCTCCGTAAACGGGTTTAAGAGGGAATCTTCATAGAGTATTAAGCCTTTTCCGTCGTTGCACAAGCAAAGAGGAAAGCATAATGACCAACTGTAAAGGGGTCGACCACAAAGCATGTAGTGTGCTGCAATATAGAGGGGTCACATCCCTTTTTAATGAATTGTTTTATACGTTTGACAAACAAAGTACCAAAATATGTGTGTCCAATAATTTTTCGAAGTTTGTAAATGACATCACCGTAAAACTCCGGATGTGAAATACCTAACTTTAGAAAAGCACGTAAATTACAATTGTATTTGCTGATGAGTAGAACATTACGGTGGTAAAATTTTGAAAATGTTTTACGAAGTAGCCCTATTTTAGTAGTTTTTCAGTGATAATAAGGTTACGATTGTTAAAATCATCAACAGAGGAACAAGCTCTAGCAAAACGAATAAGCTGAGAAGTGTATACACCGTAACATGTAGCACGGGGAACATCCCCATCCAAATGAGAATAGTTAACTATTTTAAAATTAAAGTCATCGCTTTTGTCATAAATTCCAGAAGAAATTGTTCCATTCTTTATAGATAAATTTAATTCTAAAAAGGCTGCAGATATGTCAGAACTATTTGCTTTATTAAGCTTGAGCTCTCTCGGGTAAATTGAGGTTATCATAGAATCAAAGTATGGGTTATCAATATTAAATATGTCGTCTAAAGAAAGTACTGTATTGTTAAAGGCATTCATGACATCCGCCTGTGAATCGGTTTTAGGGTTAAGCATAAAATCCCGTTCATAACAAAACAAAAACAAGTCTGCAATTAAAGGAGCACAGTTGGTTCCCATGGGAATACCAATGACCTAGCGATAAACAGAATTACCAAAACGAACAAATATATTGTCGAACAGAAACGTAATTGCGTCACAAAGATCTAAACATGTCCACGAGGTATATTTATTTGTAATGTCATTGTTCAAGAAAGCATGTCTAGAATTACAGGCAATAAATGATACTTTTTCTCTAGTAAATGTTTTATTTATAAGATTAGTAAGTTTGATCTTTATTAGATCGTGTGGTAATGTGGTATAAAGTGTAGAAAAATCATATGTTCAAACCCCCAGTGACATTTGTCACTGACCGTTGCAATGTGATGTTTCTATCTTCCCCAATTGTTTGTTTGTTACATCTTTATGTGTCTCTTTTGATATGCAAGTACATTTACTTTTTTTGTCGTGGTGCTGTTCGGATGGCAAAATGTTTTGTACGTAGTGCTTCTTGAATGACTCATAAATGTGCATTTGATGGCGTTGCATATCACGGGCTATAGTTTAGCTGTATCAATATTTGTACAGCCTTGCAATGCAAGCCGACTTTTATGGCGATGCCGTAGAGTGCTTGACTAGGAATCTCGAGGTCTAGATTTCGATCCCAACACATGATACGTAATGCTGGACTAAAGTCCTATAGGAGCTTTCTGCATAACTTTCGTACTGTAACTACCACCTTCCTCTGCCACCCAGAATTATGCCCCTTTTTGATGGTCGTATTAGAGGGGTTCTACTGTACATAAAACGATTATAAAAGCAAGAATGACATGTTCCATTGGAACACGTTCAGAAAACTATGACTTGATGTCGTTCTCGAATTCACAGGGCTAACGTGCTGTACTGTGTGTTTTCTAATTAGACACTGTGTCTGCACTCTAGACATTTTGTCAGCACTCTAGACATTTTGTCGGCACTCAAATCATTTTGTCGGCACTCTGTTCAAAATATAATGTAGCTGGTTGATTCGCTCAGCAAGAGTGTACCAGATCAGTAAATGTCATTACTCGTGTGATATTTCAAACCATTGTCGGCTACATGTTTAGAATGTCAAAAAGTGAGGGATGTGAGACTCATGGCTAGCCTACAAACCGGTTGCATATGTATTTCGCTATTCATCCACTCTGTCAGTCACGATGCTCGGCTCTTTCCGCTCTACATAGCCGATGCCTGCCGATTGCTACTCTATGTTACGACGTTGTGTTGTTTTCAGGTAGTTGGATGGTTAGTTACCTACTCCAAGAAGCGGAAATTTTGTACGGATATGGCAGGGTTCGCTATTAATATCCAGCTTATACATGACCAACCGAAAGTTCAATTTAGAAATAAATTGGGACATCTAGAAACCGACCTCCTCTCGCAGCTTAATATAACACTCAATGATTTAGAGCCACGGGCAGACAATTGTACAAAGGTGAGTATTTTATATTCAATCACTGAATGCGACAGAGTTAAACATTTTTATACGAAGAGCGGTCTGAATGGCATTTGAAAACAACTTTGGTGCAGAGCAGAAGCCGATTCTGCGTCTCACTATGATCTAGTCTGTTTGACTCTCGGTCTGTAGTTGTTTTAACCCTTTTCTCCATAAATACGTCTTTCTACGCAACTGTTTGCTAGTGATAAAATAGAGATATGAATCTAAAGTTTCTTCCATGGCCAAACATTCCTTTGTCGATCTGATACTAGTAGTCATGATATATAATTTCTTGCATGAATATTCATGGAGTAAAGTGTTATGCTTGAACGAACAAGAAGTAAGTATAAATTGTAACAGTTCAGGGGTTTAACCCTTTCTCTGTTCTATTTTGAATCCAAATTTTAATACCCACTGGATACTTATGGACAAAACAGGTGTAATGAATTATGGACGGTGCAGTATTGTAGCTATTTTAGAAAGAAACAGATCTACCAAAGTCCATAAACAAACGGAGCAGACCCTGACCGGACGGCTCCCATAGGAGTGATTACGAAATTACATTTGTATTCATTTACTATTGATTTTAACCAAATATGTCATATCCTCTATTTATTCCTTTCAGCATGAGAACGATTAACCCTTTTTGCAAATATACGTGTTTTCACGCACTTGCAATCTGATTATACCCAGATCAGACTTCTCCTATAGCAGCCTGCTGATCAGGGGCTGCCCTGTTTGCTAATGGAATTTGAAAGTTATGTTTCTTTACTTTCCAAAGTGGCTGCAATGTTCCACCTTCCATATTTTATTATGAACACAACATGTAACTATTTTACCCATGAATATTCAGTAGGTATTGAAATTTGGAATATATTTAGAACAGGGAAAGTACATGTAGTAAAATTGAAACTGTCTTAAGGGCCATTAAAAAGAGGTCTAATTAGCGGGACAACTTAATGCAGATCTCCTATAGGAGCTTTCTGCATTACTTTTTTTTAGTTTAAACATATTTTATTTCATACATGTAAAAAGCAGTAATGGAGTTGGGCAACAAGTTCTTCCAACATGATAAAGTCCCTCGACGAATCTAATAACAAAGTCTAATATTTTTGCCATGCATTAAGCAACCACCTTTTTAAGACGTATGTTAAATAAATGAATGTTCCTACTGTAATTACAAGCAGCATAGACAAATTTAGGTGTCATAAAAACTCACCATTCAAAAGTATTCCTTTCATATTCATATTTCATATTCATTTCATTTTCACACTGCAGTGCACATACAACGGACGGTTCCGCTCAGAATATTTATCATTCAACAGATTCTATAATAAAGGGGTGGTTTGCATTAAAAGCTCATGTTACGTAGGACTGAAATATGCCGAAGTATCATGTTTCATTTATAAAAGGTATTCCTGTTTTATTTCAAAGAGCATAATTGCGGAATCAAAGAGTTTGGATCCTGATGAGACCCGATTTGCACATTTGGATACACACTATCAGCAAATGTGATCAGAGATTCGTCAAGGGTTAAACAGAGAGAATTGTGTTAATACATATCCGTTATAAAAAATATGCATAACAACCCCTCTAATGTGACCACTTAACCCATTCCCTCATATTGACGAATTTTGACGAATCTGTAAAAGTCATTTTGTGAAACCACTGTGAACTGATAAAAAGAGCATTTGCCCCTATAGGAGCAAATGCTCTATTTATCACAATGGTTTCAAACTGCGAAAATCTATTTTTTTCTCTTTTCTCTAGTTAATGCTCCTTTTCGGTAGAAAAATTCAAAGAGGTTGTATCTAAAATAGCCTATGAGATAATGGGTTAAATGATGTTTACAGTAGAGCCTGTCTTAAGCGACCGTCAAAAAGAGGTCTAATTATTGGTTTATGGGTAGGTGGTAGCTTAATGCAGGTACATGAGCTTTCTGCATTACTTTTGCCCCTGCAATAAGCTACCACCTGCTATTTAAGGTTTCTGAGCTCAATTAATTCAAAGTCGCTTAAGACAGGCTCTACTGTCATTTAACCCTTTACTCCATTTATAATCAGGTAAGAAATAATGGCACAATGGATATTAATTTGTTAATTATTTTTAAATGACACACTGACATTGGAATGTTTGGCCAAAGTAGAAATTGTTTTATTTTTGTATTTTACGTCTTCTTGAAAGAGAATCCCATCCACATTCACGATCAAGATTGTCAAGGTATATAGATCTGGTGAGTCCAGTTATAATACGGGCGGCTTCATTTTGCAATTTTTCCAAAGAATCTGAGCAATGTATAGAACAGCCATCCCAAACTATTGAAGCATACTCTAGTATTAGCCGAACATAAGATGTGTACATTTGATTCAAAAAATGTCTATTCAAAATAAATTTAAGTTTCTTCATTATTCCAATTGTTATTGATGTTGATTGTAATATATTGTCAATATGGTTATTCCACTGACCATTTTAACTCAAAGTTACTCCTAAGTGCTTATGTGATTCAGCAAATTTAATGTTAGAATCCTCACAAATACAATTCGGACGCACACAATTATTTTACATAGCGAAAACATAATTGCTTCAGTTTTATTGGGATATTTGAATGTTCTATTTATCACAATGGTTTCAAACTACAAAATTCTAAAACTTTCATTTTCTATAGTTAATGCTCCTTTTCTTTCGAAAAATAACCTGTGAGGTGCTGGGTTAAGCAGCCACCTACATGTACCTTAGAAAGCTCAAATGCACTTTGATAAAAGTCCGGTTTAGAGAGGTTCTACTGTATTGCTGCCACTCGTTACAATCGCTGCTCGACATCTCAACAGGATCCGAATTGTTCCAAACTCTGAATAGAAATGTTAGAAAATAATTATGGGTGTTATTAAAGTTGACATATTTAACCATTTCCTCCATGAATATTCGTGTAAGATATAATGACGTCGTGACTATTAATTAGGTTAATTTGTTATAATAGCGCATGGACACAGGAGTGTTTGGCCATGGCAGAAACTTTAGAATCATATCTATACTATATCATAAGCAAACAGAGCAGTCGCTGATCAGGCTCCTATAGGAGCCGTCTGATCAGGGTCTACTCTGTTTGCAAATGCGTAAAAATGTTTTTTATGAAGGAAAGGATTAACAGACAACAATTACTAAGCGTGCAAAGAGTAAATCACGGTGGTGACATTAAACATGCTGAACAAATACATATAGTAAAACCCCGCTAATGCGACCACCTAAAAGAGGTATAATTCTGGGTACTATAAGCAGGTGGTAGCTTAATGCAGGACAAATGTAATGCAGAAAGCTCCTAGAGGAGCTTTCTGCATTACGTTTGCCCTGCATTAAGCAACCACCTGCTTATAAAAACGCCTATGTTTATTCATTAACTGGTCGCATTAGAGGGGTTCTACTGTATATGATAAATCTGATCTGCTGAACGTTTTACTGACTTCCAAGTCGTTTAAGCCTTTCAGAAACTATTCGGTCAAATAGCTTGGATCCTGGTGAGATGCAGATTTACCCGGTGTCTAATCTGGGGTCAAGCTGTTTGCAAATGCAAAGCAGGCCATGCTTAGCATGAGAAGGATCAATCTTTTCACCGCCGAAGTCGCATAAATGCACCACGACAAATAGTGCAGTCCCAGATCAGACGCCGCCTTTTCAAGGCGGCTTCTGATCAAGGACTTCACTTTTTGTCTCATTCTCTATTTCTCTAATGTGCTTTATTCTTTTGTAATTTGCATTTATTTACCCCGTTTCCTTATTGTACCGAATGATTTAACAAAATTTGGATTGCAGACGACAATTAGAAATTTGACACCGAAAGGGTTAACACAAGTACTAGTCGTAGGAAATACATCTTCACCGGTCACTAGTTAAAGTTGACATAGGCCTACCTATCTACTATGACACCATATAGGTCCATGAATTAAATTGGCGTCGCTTAATGCCATCATTACTGAACTCTGACGAAATTCTAAAGCATGGAGTTTATACTATCTTATATTGTTATCAGCACACTTTGATACTTTGAGTTTTCGAATGGACAGAGAAACAAATCACGCGATTTAATCTGATTTCACAATACCCTTCTAACATGAGCGATATGACCTTATACTACCCGGGTAGTCAACTAATCAGAAAGCAATTAAATTTCAAGAAACTTTTCGTTAGGACATATCCAGAACTGTTCACCTACTAATTACTCGTTGAGTTTCGTCCGCCATCGGCAAACATCTTCAAAACTATTCGTTGAGTTTCGTCCGCCATCGGCAAACATCTTCAAAACTACTCGTTGAGTTTCGTCCGCCATCGGCAAACATCTTCAAAACTACTCGTTGAGATTCGTCCGCCATCGGCAAACATCTTCAAAACTATTCGTTGAGTTTCGTCCGCCATCGGCAAACATCTTCAAAACTACTCGTTGAGTTTCGTCCGCCATCGGCAAACATCTTCAAAACTACTCGTTGAGTTTCGTCCGCCATCGGCAAACATCTTCAAAACTACTCGTTGAGTTTCGTCCGCCATCGGCAAACATCTTCAAAACTACTCGTTGAGTTTCGTCCGCCATCGGCAAACATCTTCAAAACTACTCGTTGAGTTTCGTCCGCCATCGGCAAACATCTTCAAAACTACTCGTTGAGTTTCGTCCGCCATCGGCAAACATCTTCAAAACTACTCGTTGAGTTTCGTCCGCCATCGGCAAACATCTTCAAAACTACTCGTTGAGTTTCGTCCGCCATCGGCAAACATCTTCAAAACTACTCGTTGAGTTTCGTCCGCCATCGGCAAACATCTTCAAAACTACTCGTTGAGATTCGTCCGCCATCGGCAAACATCTTCAAAACTACTCGTTGAGTTTCGTCCGCCATCGGCAAACATCTTCAAAACTACTCGTTGAGTTTCGTCCGCCATCGGCAAACATCTTCAAAACTACTCGTTGAGTTTCGTCCGCCATCGGCAAACATCTTCAAAATTACTCGTTGAGTTTCGTCCGCCATCGGCAAACATCTTCAAAACTATTATAAAATTGCAATACACTGTATTCACTATAGGATGGACTCACTAAAGTACAGGGTAATAGTTTTGATTATAACAATACAACAAACCCCCTCTAAACCAGAGGTAAAATTTAGTATACTTATCAGTCTTGAAGACAGGTGTAAACTTAATACAGGATGAAAGCCATGCAGCAAGCTCCTCTAGGGACTTTCTGTATGACTTTCAGCCTGCATTAAGCAACCACTTGCCTAAAAGTATCTAAATCTTTCTCCACTAGAAATCCGCCGTTAGAAATATTTTACTGTATGGTATAATTGTCATTGTCATACAGTGGTAAATGTAAATTTGTCTTTGTATTCTTACCATCGTTAAATCCCTATTTCAGGTTCTTGTCTGGCACACCAGGACTGCAACACCATCCATGGGAAACGAAAAAAACTTTTTGAAATCGTACAAAAATAATATAACGCTTGGAATAGAGGTATAACAGACCGCAATCGACCTTGTGACCTTTGACCTATTGGTTACCCGAATAACTCATTGTCTCATCAGGGCTCAACGTTAGTGACACTCTTGCAGCGTTTAAAGAGACAAGTAGACAAATAGCATACATAATTGAAGCAGATTGGTTTGACAGACGACAGCTGCGGTAGAACCTGTTTTAACACTTTCCCTGTTCATTATTTAGACCAAATTTCAATACCTACTGAATATTCATGGCCAAAATTGTAATGAGACATGTAAGGGGGAACATTATAGCCATTTTAAAATTAAAAATTAAAGACACAGATATATCAAATTCCATTAGCGAACAGAGCAGACCCTGATCAGACGGCTCCTATAGTATGCGTGAAAACACGTTTATATCACGGAAAGGGTTAAGCGGCTATCAAGAAGAGGTCTATTTATGGGTCTGTAAGGTCTATAGCTTAATGCAGTTCAACAGTAATTCAGAAAGCTCCTATATGAGCTTTATGAATTAATTTCGCCCAGTATTAAGCAACTACCTGCTTTTTAAGACTCCCATGTTCAATAAATGAATGACCAATGAAGACAGTTTCTGCAGTACTTCTGCAGTGTTCAAACGCTTAACCCTTTCCCTTATGTAAGCGCATTTTCACCCATCTGCAAACTGAGTAGACCCAGATAAGACGGTTCCTATACATGTAGGAACCGTCTGATCAGGGTCTGCTCTGTTTGCTTGTGGTGTAATATAGATCTGATTCTACAGATTCTGTCTGAGGCAAAATGTCCTGTCTTCATATTGCTAATATAAAAATAGTCTTATTAATATCCATGACGTCATTACTTCTTACATGAATATACAACTACAACAGGGAAAGGGTTAAGGTAACAGTCTCTACAATAAACGCATATTTTCAATAAAACATGGTGTTCGATTATATTCTTAGGAAGATTGTCACTTTGAAATTGCATCGAAAAATGCCAATGCTAAAAAATAATATAGGCCTACAGTAAAACCCGTTTAATGCGACCACCAAAAAGAGACATACAATGTAATTCACATTGGCAAAGGCAGGTGGTAGCTTAACGCAGAACTAAAGTTAAGCAGAAAGCTCCAGCATTAAGCAACTACCTGCTTATGAAGACAGCAATGTTTGTTCATTAAATGGTCGCATTAGAGGGGTTTTACTGTATTTCGAAAAGTTACGAAACAAAAACGCAACCCGAATAATTACATTGGCGAGTATCATCTTGGTCTTCAATGTAAAACAAATCTTTTCAGCATATATACACACAGAGTTCGAGATAAGACGCGTAAATTTAACCCATAACCTCATAGGCTATTTTTAGATACAACCTATTTGAATAAATCTACCGAAAAGGAGCATTAACTAGAGAAAAGGATTTTTTTTAGAATGTTGTAGTTTGAAACCATCGTGATAAATAGAGCATTTGCTCCTATGGGAGCAAATGCTCTATTTATCACAATGGTTTCACAAAGTGACTTTTACAGAGTCGTCAAAAGTCGTCAATATAAGGGAATGGGTTAAACATTTTCAAGAATAGCTCCTTTATTTCTCCAACAAACCCTATACTGTGACAACTCTTTAGAATCGTCACGAAGAGTGGCCATAGTATGGATTTGGTGAAGAAATGGCGATTTTAGTATTTGAGTACACACCTGGATTGATTGATGTTTTGGGGAATTCTAAAACACGTTGCAAGTATTATGAGAGATGTTATGGCTAGATAAAGGAACACGGGTGGACTTTCATGGGCACTGTAGATCCAGATCCCTATAATAAAGGTCTGCGCTGCTGGTAGCGACAGGGGAACTGGTGTCGACTGCAACAACTGGCACAGAAATTGCTGTTATAGTGTACAGTAAACCCATCTAAACCGGACGTTAAAGTCAGTATAAATATCGGTCTTGGACACAGGTGGCAGCATAATGCAGGGTGAAAGTCATGCAAAAAGCTCCTCTAGGAGCTTTCTACATGACTTTCACCATGCATTAAACAGCCACCTGCCTAAAAGTATCTAAATTCTTCTCTACTAGAATTCCGGTTCAGAGGGGTTTTACTGTTTTAACAATGCATTTATCGCGCCCACACACTGCATACTGGTGACCGGTTTAAAATATGTTACCACAGCGCATGAGTATGACTTAAACGTGGACCCGTTTATCGACTGAAATAAGTAAACCCCCTCTTATGCGACTAGCAAAAAGGGGCATACTTCACAGTGTCAAAGGCAGGTGGTCGCTTAATGCAGGACGAAAGTTATGCAGAAAGCTCTTATATGGCCTTTCTGCATAACATTTGTCTTGCATTAGCCCTTTCCCTGTTCTATATTTATTACAAATTCCCATACCTATTGAATATTCATGAACAAAGTAGTTATAATGAAATATGGAAGGTGGAGCATTGTAGCCATTTATAAAGCAAAGAAACAGATCTTTCAAATTCCATCAGCAAACAGAGCAGACCCTGATCAGACGGCTCCTCTAGGAGCCGTCTGATCTGAGTCTACTCTGTGTGCCAATGCGTAAAAACACGTCTATATGAGGGAAAGGGTTAAGCAACCACCTGCTTATGAAGACAGCCAAGTTTGTTCATTAAGTGGTCGCATTAGAGGGGTTGTACTGTAGTCGAACATTCTAATATAAGCCTATCATAGCTAGACGTTAACAGTTATATATAAGCCTATCATAGCTAGACGTTAACAGTTTAAGATCATTGGATTTCTGTTTGATAACTAGGTGATATTTTAGACTATCTGAGTAGTAGCGGTTGTCGTTAATTAGGACTAAATGATGGTTTAGGTCAGACGGACCCGTCGTGCTGTTCCTTTATCTTGTCACTTTTTTGTACAACGTGAAAAGTGCTGTACTGTATACAGGATTTAATTCTCAAAATGGTATCCAGTTTTTTCAGTGTGAACGAAATAGTGATGCCAGACAAACAATGGTATTACTTGACCATTTTAAACTGAGACTCATCAATTTCCGCTGGCGTTCCCGGCTATACTCGGATGAATTTGATTACCATACATACCAATATATACGAATGTATACGGAATATGCACGGAGTCTCAGTTTAATCTGGTCAAGCAATATATAGCTTTATTATACAGTAGAACCCCGCTAATGCGACCACTTAATGCGACCACTTAAACAAACATGGCTGTTTTCATAAGCAGGTGGTTGCTTAATGCAGGACGAAAGTTATGCAGAAAGCTCCTATAGGAGCTTTCTGCATAACTTTCGTCCTGCATTAAGCAACCACCTGCCCTTGCCACTGTAAATTATGCCCCTTTTTGGTGGTCGCATTAGTGGGGTTTTACTGTAATTAGTTACAGATCAAGTTTGAATTGTGTTATGCTACATTGATTTTTCACGTAGTTACAGCAGCTGGACATAAACAATTTCAGGAAATTGTAGGTTTTCTGGATTGTTTTCTAAACCCAAGCTGATATTGACGTTATATTTGTTATGTGGTATGTATTTGGTATTTGGTATACCGTTATGAAGTTGAGTTACAGATCAAGTTTGAATTTTGTTACGCTACATGTATTTATCATGGAATAACATCAGCTGGACTATCGCATAGCTTTGAATGCTCTCATTACTTGTTAACCATCCCTCATATAAAAGCATTTTCATGCATCTGCAAACAGAGTAGACCCAGATCAGACGGCTACTATGGGAGCCGTCTGATCAGGGTCTGCTCTGTTTGCTAATGGAATCTGAAAGATTTATTTCTTTAGTTTCTGAAATAGCTACAATATTCCACCTTCCATATTGCATTAGAACTTTTTTGTTCATGAATATTCAGTACGTATTGAAATTTGAAATAAACATAGAACAGGGAAAGAGTTAATATATCCTTTAACTCATTTCTTACCCACATTTCTTACCCACATAGCTATGTAGTAAACGGTTAAGCATGTGCCAGTGTTTATTCACTTAGTGGTCGCTGTAGCGAATTTATACAGTTCTAGTTTTCACGGAAAGTCATTATTTTATTGCACGAATGTTGCTTCGTCCAATCTGTTGCTGATGACTGTCATTTAAGCTGTACTTTGTTTCCTTTACACTGTACGTTATGTATCTGACACATTGTGCAGTAGCTGGCAATCTTATCATTTTAATAGTGGACCTCATTTTTTCTCCCCTCCTGTTATCTCTCATAGAAATAAAATAATATGAATTGCATATCCCAATATTGTTTTATTTTCTCTTTCACATTATACATTCCCACCATCTCCCTTCCTCTCTCTCTCTCTCTCTCTCTCTCTCTCTCTCTCTCTCTCGCTCGCTCTCATTTGCTCCCTTCTCAGACGTGCTAGATAAGCTGAGTTACTAAAAATAGCCGTACTAGAAATCGGTTAATCCTTATCTGGAACACCCCTTGTCTAGTGTAATAATACGCGCGATTAGGCGAAATTAATACAAAGGAACTCTTACAGAATTATACCAACATTTCTATAGGCAACAACCTTATACATGTGTATATTGAAATTAATATTTAAGTAATTAGCACAAATATGAAATTATATTTATAAACATTTTAAAAGCCTATTTAGTGAACCGAAGACGTGGTATTGTAGTCACTCAGTCATTTATATTTTACGCCAAACCGTAACGTTTGTAGTTGTCATAACAAATGGTGTCATTTGGTGTCACGCTTTTATGCTGCAATTTGTTGTTATTAGATATGGAAGTCGTATTACGCAATGTAAAGTAGTACTTCACAAAATTCGTTAATTTACTTGGTTTTTGGCGTATTTCAGCGAGAAAAATAATCAAGCATGGAATTTGTTAAAGCCGGGGGTTTCTATACCCTCGGTTGGTCGGTTCCTGCCGGAAACTCGCTAAAGCTCGTTTCCGACTAGAACAGACCAACCTCGGGTATAGAAATGCCCGTCTTTAACAAAACCCATGCTTTATTCTATTATTCTTTAACCGTCTATCTAGCTAGATAGCTTCTCTTTCTTTCTGTCATCCTCTCTCTTTCTCAAGCAAACAAACAAAAAAATACGCTTCATATCTCAACTTGTTTGTTTTCTCCTTCATATTATATGATCCCACTTACTCTAGATTTTATTGCTTATACTTATGGTTATGTTAATTTTATCCCCTTTATGCAAATATGAAGGAGAACAGGGACTATACATTATTCAGCATTTGCATAATTTCATCTGCCGCCGAATAACAAAATAAAAAAAGAGATATACGAGGGCACTTGAAAAAGATATCGGTCTCACCTAGATATTGGTAAAACTATAGCACTTGGTTTCATAACTATATCCACCAAACTTGATTTATGCATAAGGACTGCGACAGCTGAAAGAAGCAATGAAATGGAAGCTTCCATTTGGCATTCGAGTCAATACAACACAGGTGGCAGCGGCAGAAATTGAAACGGATGGCTTTGAAGTGATGCCCCCAACCCCTTACTCACTGGATCCTTCACCACCTGTCTTCTACCTTTCTGAACTCGTAAGTTTCAATGGAATCATGAAGTCATGCAAACTGTTTAAGAGTACCCTAAAGCTCAATATACAAGAGTCTTCCAAGATCGTATTGCAAAACTTGACCATTGACGGGCTAAATGCATTGAAGGCTTCATCACATTAAAGGAACCATATGCCCAGACGGTTTTGAAGTACCCTCGTAACTTCAAGAGGTACAGTATTTTGCCAGGCACTGCGAAAAGGAGCACAATTTAACGGTGCAAATTACACTGATTTTTTTTCTTATTTTTGTTAGAAACAGACAACAAACATACAGAGTATTAATTAAACCTATAGTTCTTACAATGCTGACATTTCAAGTAGACTACATTGTATTCCAATATTCATTTCATGCATACGGTGATTATTTAGAGATTTGTTTCTAAAGAAAAGTGTAACATGACAAACAGTGCAGATTCTCATGAGAGGGCTCCTCTATGGACCTTCTTTTCTGGGTCTAAATTGTTTGCAAAGAACATTAGGGACTCCCACAATGTATGGATTAATCCATGTATACACGACTTTTTGCATCTTTACGAAAAGTGTAGACCCAGAATAAACTAGAGGTTTGTTTTTGTCACAAAAACAGATGTCTCCCCCTCCCATCCTCTTTCCAATACACAAGTGTAATGTCTGTAACTCCAAACTTATCTGGGTCTAATGTTTAAGTCATCAGGGGCAATAACTCCAACATTGTCAGGGGGAGGCAATTCAAAAGCCCCAGGTACACAAAAACACATGCTAGTCAACATTCTTGTGAAGTTCGGTGACTCTAGTACTAGTGGTTTCAGAGATACATGTGACACAAAGTAAAGTTTCTCTTATTTAAGTCATAAGGGGCAGTAACTCCAAAGTTATCAGGGGGAGACAATTAAAAAAACCCAGATGCACAACAACTCATGCTGGTGAACATTCCTGTGAAGTTTGGTGACTCTAGCCCTACTGGTTTCAGAGATACGTGCTGCACAAAGTTTCTCTAATTTTAAGTTAACATATCAGGGGCAGTAACTCAATAATTATCAGGGGGAGACAATTTAAAAAACCCAGGTGCACAACAACTCATGCTGGTGAACATTCCTGTGAAGTTTGGTAACTCTAGCCCTAGTGGTTTTAAAGATATGCATGACACAAAGTTTCTCTAATCTTAAGTAATCATATCAGGGGCAATAACTCCAAAGTTATCAAGGGAAGACAATTCAAAAATCCCAGTTGTACAACAACTCATGCTGGTCGACATTCCTGTGAAGTTTGGTGACTCTAGCCCTAGTGGTTTCAGAGATATGCACGACACTAAGTAAAGTTTGTCTAATTTTAAGTCATCAGGGGCAGTAACTCCAAAGTTAACAGGGGGAGACAATTCAAAAAACCCAAGAGCAAAATAACTCATGCTTGTGAACAATCCTGTGAAGTTTGGTGACTCTAGTCCTACTGGTTTCAGAGATACGCACGACACAAAGTTTGTATAAATTTAAGTATTCATATCAGGGGCAATAACTCAAGAATTATCAGGGGGAGATAATTCAAAAACCATAGGTGCACAACAACTCATGCTGGTGAACATTCCTGTGAAGTTTGGTGACTCTAGTACTAGCGGTTTCAGAGATACGCTAGACACAAAGTTTTTCTAATTTTAAGTCATATGGGGCAATAACTCCAAAATTATCAGGGGGAGACAATTTAAAAACCCTAGGTGCACAACAACTCATGCTGGTGAACATTCCTGTGAAGTTTGGTGACTCTATCCCAACTGGTTTCAGAGATACGCGCGACACAAGTTTGTGACGGACAGACAGACGGACGGACGGACAGACGGACAGACGGACAGACGGACGGACAGACAGACAACTCTGGAAAAAACAATATATCTCCCCATAAATGGGGGAGACATAATGACTCTTATAGAAGCCGTCTCATCAGGGTCTATAATATAGATATTTTATTCTACAATTTCCGGATCGGCCATACATTTCTATACGTATAATGTTATTGTAAAAAGCTTACTAATATTCATGATATCATTATTTCTCACATTAATATGCATGGAATTATGGGTTAAGAAAAATTACTTAGATCTATTGCATTAACCCATTCTCTGATATTGACGCATTTTGATGACTCTGAAAAAGTCACTTTGTGAAACCATTGTGATAAATAGAGCATTTGCTCCTATAGGAGCAAATGCTCTATTTATCACAATGGTTTCAAACTACAAAATTCTAAATATTTCCTTTTTTCTAGTTAATGCTCCTTTTCGGTAGATGTATTCAAAGAGGTTATATCTAAAAATAGCCTATGAGGTAATGGGTTAATTACGAAATAGTATAATATTAACCCTTTCCTCATATAAACGTATTGTCACGCATTTGCACACATAGTACACCCGAACCAGACTGCTCATAGAGTAGCCATCTGATCAGGGTCTGCTCTGTTTGCTCATAGCATTTAATAGATTTTTTCTTTGCTTTCTAAAATATCGAAAATGTAACACCTTCCATATTTCTTTATAACTACATGTAACTTGTTAATGAATATTCAGCAGATATTGAAATTTGGCCTAAATATAGAACAGGGAAAGGGTTAAATAATCATTGAATAATACAAATCAATAAATATAAATCAATAAATATATCTACAGCATGCTCAATGAAAGCATAGAAAATATTACCTCCCTTCCTACTATAAAATGCTCGCTGCTTATAGTCTCCAATCTGTTGCCAGTTTCCCTTACCTTCGATTCGGTAAGGCTCTACACATTTTGGCTCAGGAAGAAACTGTGGAATCAGATATTTATTACACCATAAGCAAACAGAGCAGACCTTGATCAGAAGGCTCCTATAAGAGCCGTCTGATCTGGGTCTACTCTGTTTGCAATTGCGTGAAAAGTCGTTCATATGAGATAAAGGGTTAAGCGGGTGTCAAACATCTTGGTTTCTGATATATTAACTGGTATATGCAAACAGCCTTGATCCAGATGAGATGCCGAGTGAAAAAATGTTTGCATATGCCGGTTCGCACTTTGCAGGTAAGGGTAATGCTTGTAATGATATTTACATCACATTAATGGTTAATATAATTGATTAATTGCGGAACCAAAACACAAATTAATGATAGTATGAAACAGATTTCTATTGGCTGTAACGAAACATAAACATAACAGTATTCCCTAAAACTGGACCAGGTTCTTATCTGATTTTTGTCTAGCAGCCTGTAGATATATAAGTAGGACCAGGCTATGTAGGGCAGCTTTTAAACCAACATGTGGGGTAAATATCATATATCAAATATGTCCTTGAATTATTATCTAATTATATGGCCCAGAATTATTTATTTAACAAAAGCACCGGGATTATTCATTAAACAGATGACACATACAAATGCATTTATATATTAAATGTATGCCCTACAATATGATTGCCTCATAATCTACAATAAAAAATTTGCTGTGAAAAAATTAATAATATGAAATAAATAGTATAATATATGTTTCAATACAGACTTACCAAGCATATTTCTTTACATATTTTAAGATCACCACATGTCCTTATGCTTAGGAAACTGTGCAAACTATGAAACGAGAATGACAATCAACGTATTCGCCCATTTGTCAACGCTAAGAATTACTTATACGATACGCGCATTATCAACAGTTCATATGTGAAAACTATAGAAAGCCATTGGGAACCGTAGTAAAGTGATCAATGTACTGAATGTAAATATGATGTATAGTGACCATCTTTTACATGCACTTTACCAACGTATCTGCCATCGCGGTTGTTGTAGATTAGTTTATGTACACTGTTTGTCTATTAGGGTGGGGATGGAATAAGTGTGAGGCTGGGCGCCCCTAAACCGGTTTAAACCCCCAGTGACCTTTGTCACTGACCGCTCCATGGCGGTACTTCCATCATCCCCTATTGTTTGTTTGTTTTGTCTTTATGTGTCTCTTTATGTTTATGGTAGTTATGTACATTTGTTGTGTTTTCTTGTGTTGCTGTTCTGGGCGGCTGCTTGTTCTGTTTGTGGTGTTTCCTGCATGACTCATTTTTGTACTTTTATTAAGAAATAATCTTACTTTAACAGTCGACCTTTAGAATATGATAATTTCCATGTAGCAAGCCATCCGATGTTCGTAACTGATTTCGTTATTTCTATTTTTATGTTGCTTCACACAGGCTTAAAATGATTCAAGGAAGAAATACATTTTATATTTAAAGGACACCGGCATATATTCACATAGCACAAATGCTGGTAGTACTACGGTTAGAAATAATAGACATATTGCAATAGCAGTTGTTTTGTTATCCTCTAAATACTTATAGTATATTAACATACAAACAGATTTTCAAGAAATGTATTACAGATGGGCGATAACTGTAATTTACGCTAAATGACACCTTTTTCAGATTTCACATAAGAGTCTAGCATTTAACCTGATGATATTCATAAATACATATTTGATGAGTTTCAATGGCATATTACAACAGGATATCCTGACCACGACATACAAAGTAGCATCAGCTCTGTATAATTCCAAGCAATTAGCAAACGGAGCAAACCCTGGCCAGAGCTATGTCTTCCCTGTTTGTTGTTTGCAAATTCATGAATCGGCACCATCTATCAGGTACAATGTTCAAGTTAGGGAAATCTAATTAATTAGAACGAATACCAGCCAACCTACAAGATGAAATTAGGAAAGGGGGATATGTACCAGCTAAGCGAGGTTTTGTTCAACAAGCTTGTTTCCATTCCCATTGAAAGTACACCAAACCATATTAATTATTTGCATGCTCAACAACAATCACCTATGACAACCTTTTGTCTACTACAATCGCTCAAAACAGCCTTTTCGTCCACTTCTCTCTTAACATATAACAATCAGATTCTGAAACAGAGTAACAAACAGATAAGATCCAGTGTCTATAGTGTCATAAATGGATGCAGTGTCTATAGTGGCATACATGGATCCAGTGTACATACTGTCATACAGGGATCCAGTGTATATATTGCCATACATAGATCCAGTGTCTTTAGTGTCATACATGGATCCAGTGTCTATAGTGTCATACATGGATCCAGTGTCTGTATTGTTAAAAATGAATCCAGTGTATATAGTGCCATACATAGATCCAGTGTCTATAGTGTCAAACATGGACCCAGTGTCTATATTGTCATACATGGATCCAGTGTCTATAGTGTCATATATTGATCCAGTGTCTATAGTGTCATACATGGATCCAGTGTATATATTGTCATACATGGATCCAGTGTCTATAGTGTCATATATTGATCCAGTGTCTATAGTGTCAGACATGGATCAAGTGTATATAGAGTCATACAGGGATCCAGTGTATATAGAGTCATACATGGTTCCAGTGTTTATAGTGTCATAATGGATCCAGTGTTTATAGTGTCATGCATGGATCCTGTGTTTATAGTGTCATGCATGGATCTAGTGTCTATAGTGTCATGCATGGATCCAGTGTTTATAGTGGCAGGCATGGATCCAGTATTTATAGTGTCATGCCTGGATCCAGTGTTTATAGTGTCATGCATGGATCCAGTGTCTATAGTGTAATACATGGATCCAGTGTCTATAGTGTCATACATTGATCCAGCGTCTGTAGTGTCATACATTGATTCAGTGTCTATATGTCATACATAGATCCAGTGTCTGTAATGTCATACATAGATCCAGTGTCTAAACTGTCATACATGGATTCAGTGTCTAAACTGTCATACATGGATCCAGTGTCTATAATGTCATTCATGTGCCCAATGTATATAGTGCTACACATGGATCTAGTGTCTATATTGCCATACATGGGTTCAATGTCTATACTGTCATACATTGATCCAGTGTCTATAATGTCATTCATGTGCCCAATGTATATAGTGCTACACATGGATCTAGTGTCTATATTGCCATACATGGGTTAAATGTCTATATTGCCATACATGGGTTCAATGTCTATATTGCCATACATGGGTTCAATGTCTATACTGTCATACATTGATCCAGTGTCTATAGCACAATCAAATACGAAATACCAGAACCTTCTTCAAGACTGCCCACTCCTGAATACTCTTTCAAACATAACATAATCGGTTAGACTCCGAATCTGTAGCAATATGCTATTACATGCAATGCAGAATATGCTGATAGTGTGAGCAATGTTACAAAAATACCACTCACACATACGGTTTCACACAACATACATTAAATTTCAAAGTTCATTAAATTACATATAGAATATATTTTGTGAACATCAATGTACAAAGCCAATCAAATATTTTCAGAAGATAATTAAAATCCATGCTGATTATGTTTCGTTTTTTATCATATGTATTTATATAGTACAATACAGCATATACGCGTAGTTAAATATATGTGTCAATGGGACACGGATGCCCCCGCCGGCAAACAGGAAGTAGATGAACGATACACGGTACAACTCACTATGATTATGCTTCAGACCAAATATCAAATCATTGCAACTTACACAAGCGAAGAAATCTTTGACGAGTTTTTTGTCAATAAATAATCACCAAAATCCAATAAAAGTGTCGGCAAACAAGAAGTGGATAGACGACAGACCTGAAAAGGGAAGACACGTTACAACCCACTATGCTAATGCTTCTAACCAAATATCAAATCAGTCCACCTTACACAAGCCAAGAAATACTTGACGAAAATTTCGGACGTACGTACGTACGGACGGACAAGGGTAAAGCTTAATGCCCCGTCGCCTAAAGGCGGGGCATAAAAAGTCTTCATTCCATTTACTCTTGAAGTGGAGTCAAAGATATGCACACATACACAGACAAATCAGTATACACACATTTACTATCATACTAACCGTGCCATACACCACCATTGTATAACAGTACATGTATACTAACACCAACATATAGCTTTACTTAATACAAAATTGCACTTCCGGTGTTTTAACAATTGTAAAATAATCAGATAAACACCACAGGCTGTAAACGTCCATACTGCATGTCAATGCGACACGGAAGTTAAATATGTGTAGTTCATTTAACTGTCGAACTGTGTACGGTGAAAATGCCACCCATTTCCATCCATAAATGTCTTGCAAATTTGATTAAAGTACAAAAATGAGTCATGCAGGAAACACCACATACAAAACAAACAGTCGCCCGAACAGCACCACAAGGAAACAGCAAATGTACATAACTATAAAACAAACATCAAGAGACGCACAAAGACAAAACAAACATACAATAGGGGGAAGATTGAAGTACCGCATTGGAACGGTCAGTGACAAAAGTCACTGGGGTTAAACCGGGTTTTGGGCTCCAAACCTCACACTTATTCCATCCCCACCGTAAAAGACAAACAGTGTAAATAAACGTATCCCCTTTCCGACTAATCTACAACAACTGCGATGGCAAATACAGTAGTAAAGTGCAAGTATAACGAAAACATTTAAGTGAACAAACTGTATCCACCTATCGCTAGTGTACTCTATGATTGAGCTGCAAACAGAGTAACTGTAGAAAAGTAATAAAGGGTACGACAAAAACGAAATGGTACAGATATCCGATGTTCTCCTTCCGTGTCTGGATTTAAGAGGTCGCCTTCATAGAGTACTAAACCTTTCTTGTCGGCGTACACGCAAAGAGGCCAGCGTGATTGCCATCTGTAAAAGGGTTGACAACCAAACATGCAGTATATTGTAGTACTATAGGATCATATCCCTTTTCAATGATTTTTTTAACATATTTGATGAATAAAGTGAGAAAATGGGTATGTCCAATAATTTTACGAAGTTTGTAAATCACATCACCATAAAACTCAGGATGTGAAATACCGTGTCGCAGAAGCGCCTTGAGATTACATTGGTACTTGCCAATAATTTAGAGATTTCGATAGTAAAATTTAGAGAAAGGTTTACTTAGTTTATGGTATCTATATCCTTGCTTAAGCAGCTTAAAACATTTTTCTTCTGGAAGTTAGTCGACCCCAGACGTCGTTTTGTAGACTATTTGATTCTCCATAAAAACCTATTCTACCCTTTACAATTGTTCATGCAAATCCATGTTGGTTTATTCAACATATGCTTCTATGCCCAAAACATGAATCGCAGGGATGAATATTGAAATAATTTTGTTTTTACGGGTACCTATACCACGACACCACTCTAACAATTCCGATTAAGTTCAATATGTAATGCTACTTACCTGGAATTTAACTATGTATTACCATTGATGCAACCCACTTCACATTTCCATTAGTAATATTTAATGTCAGGTTGACCAGAAAAAATGCATGTTTGATATTTAAAGACTTAAACACTAATTGCAAAACGCTATCCTGCTTTAAATATAAAAGGAAAAGCCTACGGAAAGACAGTACGGGTTTTTGTTTTATTTTAAGTCAAATTCTGCGATCATGACCGTGGTCCATACAATCATGGATATGATACATATTGAAATTGATTTTCACGTTAAGTTTGCATATGCTCTCAATCGTTTTAAAGTTCTAGTGCATCTCGTAATGATAATAATAACAACTTTATTGTAAGTGGATGACATATTTGGTACAATATCACTTTTCAATATGGTCCACAAATATCATTTCAGACATTTTCTGAAGCACCGGTGAATTGTGAATTAGCCCTATAATAAACGCTATATCTTTGAATTACCCAATGTATTGTTGTGTATTTGTCCTTGTATATGTAACAGTACGCCAGGGTATCTTTTACAGAGAGCAATTTTAGCATATCTCCCATCAGCAGACTCTTTATTCGTCTGTGCAAATCCAATTCTAACGACTTCCTGATCACCCCATTTTCATCAGTTGTCTATCTAGTACGTTTTAGTTTTGTTGCATGCCCATATTCTGCAAAACATATTATAACCCTTTACTTCATATATACATAATTTAGCGCATTTACAGAGTAGAACCAAATCAGATGGTTTCTGTAAGAGCCGTTCGATCAGCGTCTGTCCCATAAGCAAACAGAGTAGATCCTGATCTGACTGCTCCTATAGGTATCGGAGCTGTCTGATGTCTGATAAAGGCATTAAATACCCTATTTGCTTATCTTAGTCCAGCTTCTGCCATGACCAAAATTGTTGTGTTCATATGCCATTAAAAATTAATTTGATTAACATTCATGCAGTCAATATGTCTCACATGAATATTCATGTAATAAATGGCTTACTGAAGTGAATCTAACAAAAAGCTAAACCAGAGATATGTACTTTGTGTATTTCTGCAAGCAATTCATATGAAATCGTTGTGTGTGCGAATATCGGGTATACTTTCGTTGAGTGTTTTGTTCAGTTCAGTTATGATAGATCTTGTGAGACTATTATCTTGAATGAAATGATTAAGAACCAAATTCAGCTGCCCTGCCTGTTACTAGCTCAAGTGCGTATGCTCAGGAGAGCTTTTGTGATCTTTACTCGTCTAACGACCGTCTGTATGTCCATCCTTTAAACCCACGAGGCAGAATGTAACCAAACATTGGTAGCATGCTCCATCAAAAGTGCTAAAAGAATCTGAATCAATATAGACTTCTGATTGCCATGGTAACCAAAAGACAAATCTTTCAACATATTATTCTTGAAAATCATTGTTCAGAATTGAATTCTTATAACCCTCTGTCAAGATTGCTAAAATCATGTTCATATCATAAAAATCCTGGCCAGCAGGGAGGGGGCTAACGTTCCTTGTTAAATCTATACAAAATGTTTTAAAATCATCTTCTTCAATAGATGTATAGAAGACCACCACCAGCTATACAAGAACTTGTAAAATCAAAGACTTTACAATTTAAATGTTTGAATCAGTCTGAGTGTTGAATCCTGTTACAAATAGTGGAAATATTACATTGTACACTTCAGTTTGTCCCTGATGAAGTTATATTCTTCCGCCATCTGCTGCTTCTCTTCTGATTGGAAAAGTAGTAAAGTCAAGCAGGCAAAGCCACATGCAAGACGCAACCACCACCAAAACACCGATAGACAGCATGACACACACACAACCACACACCCAAACGCACACACACACACACACACACACACACACACGAAATGAACACAGAAAACACCAAAAGACACACAAGAACCAGGGACAAACGTTCCACACATGAACAAACCACAAGCACAAAGACGCAAGGCAAACAAAAGGAAGGGTGACAAAGAGAGTACCGCCTTGGCACGGTCAGCAGCAAAAACACCACTGGGGGTTTAAACCGGTTTAATGTTTTTCTTTAACCCTTCCCCCTCATAGAAAAGATTTTGGAACCTTCGCTGACAGAGCAGGCCCAGATCAGATAGCTCCTATTATAAGAGTTATCTAACCAGTCTGCTATTTGTGCTTGTGGAATAATATAGATATGATTCTGAGGTTTGTCACAGCAAAAAGTTTATAGCAACGTGTAATTAGTACTAATTACCTGTATAAAAATTCAGTCTATGTCATAATTAATCATACAGTAATAACTTCTTAAATTAATAATCATGGGGGTTAAACTTAAAATAGATAATACTGTATGTGAGTGATCAGCAATAAGAAGCATTAATCTCAAGAGTAATACAATCTTATTAATGAAAAGATTTCATGGTTTCATTTTGCTTTTGTATACATCACATGGGTTGTATTATGGTATGACACCCATCGTCCGTCAGTCAGTCTATAAGATGTTTCTTGACGGATTAAACCCTCCTTTGTTATTCAGTTGAATTTCTTCATATTTGCATAAACAAGTGATATTGATGTCTAGGTGTGCATCGATATGAGATACATGTACCTAGGATTGCCGTATCCTTGCTGGTGTTATTTACCTTTGATTGTCCCGCTCAAAATAATATTCTTGAGCATATGTGTTTTCCTTGTAATAACCATGATAAAACTCAAAACCCAAGGAACATTGCAACGTAAATGACAGTTGTTTGAGAACGGGTCTCAGCTTCGACCCATTTTGCAGAGCACCTGTTTTAAGAAATTGATAGGATCAGTTTCCTCTTTATTAGCTCGTCCGGGTTTTTTTTAAGAAAACCATACGAGGTAATGTAACTCCGGCTTCGTCGTCGTCGTCATATTCCTTAAACTTTAACTTTGACTATAACTTCTTCACTATTATCATATTCTCTCCTAGACTATAATCGGACCCAAGTTCTTGGAATAAATACCCCGAAAAGGAGAATTTACAAGCGAAAAGGAAAAGTTTAGAATTTGTAGTTTTGAAACGATTGATAAATAGAATAAAATTTAAATGTTCCTATGGAGCAAATACTCTATTGATTACAATGGTTTCAAAAATGACTTTTACGGAGGCGTCAATGGGGTCGGTGGGAGGGGAGGGGTTAGTGCAAATCTTATGAAACTTTACACACTTGTTCATCGTCTAACCAAGGGTTATAGCTGTGTAAGGCTGTTTAATCCTTTACTCCATAAATACACCTTTCTACGCCTATGTAGAGTAGATCCTGATCATACGGCTCCAACAGAATACTTTATTTAACGAGGGTAGCTGAATTAGTCATAAATTAATGATTAATCTACATTGAAGCCCTCAACCAAAAACATTTCATATAAAGTACAAACAGTAACACGTTGTTACATATTGTAATCATATTGAAACAAGTTATCGTAAAGCAGTTACAAAGTCATAACTTAATTTCGTTCAGAAATAAGGATCCAAATTGGTGTTGCGAATGTATTCATTTCGTCCAATTGTATTTATTTAAGTCACAACACAAAACCTATTTGGAACTAGAGCCTCTGGGTAACAATGCATATACCCAGAACACACACTTTCGGATCGGTCTGTATGAAATTGAATTTACTTACTCTAAACATCCCTGTTTCTACGGCTTTCATGTACAACGCTAAACGAAAATCATAACTTTCTACCACTTCGTTGATATCTAACAGACATCTTAAATGACCTCTACAACATCGTTTTACTTCTGTTCCCATATCTCTCCACTAGAGTATTTCTATTTGTTCTCTCACCTAAGGCTTGTCTCAGTGCTGCTGTAAACAATCACACATGATAATAGCACATCCATGGCTAGCTCATATACATGCACATGTAGTTGTAAAAATAGTCGTATTACCAAATGGGAAATGACGTAATGCAATGGAGAGCAGCCCACCGGAAACTTCTACATAACTACGCAACGTTTTCAAAGCTAACATGTGTTATTTTTGTGTCCTTTTAAACTTATTTTAGTAACAATTTCTATATTACTGGCTGTATGCGATACATGTATAATACATTACATAATCCTTCTCTTGCTGAATCTTAAAATGCATTTCTCCTTCTTTACCCATGCCCTGTTGTATAATTACATATATCGTCACTGTGTACAAGTATTTCGCTGTGCAATCACTGCTGTGGAGTGCACTGGTTGCACAATCAACTTGTAAATAGTGCAGACCCTGATGAGACAGCTCCTGCAGGAGCTGTCTCATCTGGGTATTCACTATTTACAGGTAGGTATATTGACGTGAATAGCAAGCGAAGGGTTAAATAACCAGTTATCAAACAAGACTTTCTTCGAGTATACGTCTTTTACTGCTACTGGTGATGTTGAATCAAATCCCGGTCCAGGGAATTAATTTGCCCGACACACACGCTGCTAATCTCTCGGTTGCTCATCTAAATATTCGGAGTATTAGACATTAATTATACTTTACTGAAGCGTTCTTCACATATTTTGAAGTAGTTTATTTTACTGAAACCCATCTATCAAATGACTTTGAATCGTGTAACTTAGAGTAAGAACAATATCGTTTATATAGGAAAGACGGTCTATTGACATATACATGTATATCAAATTCGCTTATGTCTAATCGTCTTTTAGATATTGAAATACCTAATATTCAACACATTGGACAGAAATAAGATGTAAAAATAAAAAGATCTTAGTGTGCAATGCTTACCGCCCTTCTTCGTAACATGTGGCTTTTCGGGGAGGATTTTAATATATCATTCGAAAGAGCAATGGCAGAACAATGCGAATTGATACTTGTTGGATACATAAACGAAAATCAACTCAATAGTAATTGTATTAACTTTAACTAAATATTACTTTTAAGCAATTTAAAAATTGTAATACGTTCATCTACTACTTCTTCAACTGTAATTGACCCAATTGATTATCTATTGAATTAGAAAGCTTTGATAATGGCTGAAATTATCAACTTATGCTGGTGTCCAATTTACAGTAAATGCATCTCAGCGTATTAAAATAAATGTATGGCTATATCAGAAAGCTGATTATAACAAAATGAATTATTTAATTTTAAACGAAACTTTGGACTTAATAGATCATGAAAGACATCAATGTTGTAACTAACGAATTTACACTCAAACTTACAGCCCCTATGAAACAATGTGTCCCATCCAAACAGGCAACAATTCGAAACAATGATATGCCATGGTATGATAGTGAACTCAGAAAAGTTTCACGAAAACGCGATCGACAAAAAAATAAAGCTTTACGATCCAAAAGTTCAATTCAATGGTCGAAGTACAAACATCTGCGAAACAAAGTAAACAACCTCAAAAAGCACGCTATGGAACAATTCTACGGCAATCTGGAGCAAAGCCTGTTTGGAGCATCCTTACTAGAAACTTCTTCGCCAATTTGCAGGCAACAAAAAATCTCTTAACACTATACCACCATTGAAATCATCGGACAAAGATACCTGCTCAAATGGTGCCTTTACAGATGAATAAAAACCTAATCTACCAAATTATTACAGTAAAACCTCTCCATAACGACCAACAAAAATGTATCAATTAGTTGGTATTTAGTGCATGTGGCTGCTTAAAGCAAGTTGAAAGTAAAACCGAACGCTCCTATAGGAGCGTTCTGTTTTACTTTCACCTTGCTTTAAGTAGCCACCTGCCTTTAACACAAAATATTTGGTGTAATTAAATGGCCGTTATGAGAAGTTTTGCTGTACTTTGTTACTATATCAACCATTAACGAACAAAATACAAATCTACCCGCATTCGATTTAAATTCACAGCCACATGCTTTCAAAACACACATGTTTATAAATAAAGTGCACGCTATAGAAGGGTTCTATTGTATGTCAGTAATTTTATACCCGGTTACATATGTGTTATCTATGTATCTATCATCCATCTGGATTTTTAAGTACATAAATGTAATACGACTCGCTGCGTCTGTATCGCAATTTTCAGTTCAATATGTATACGCCAAAGTATTAAGATGAGCGATGAACCTAGATTTATGATGCATGACTTTAACAACTTAATAACCAAACAAGCACTAGAACATACACTGCTTTACAGTGCTCGAGTAAAACAGTCAATAATTCATTATACTGTTCGGGTGCATGGTCTACTGTTTGTCAAGTTTCCAGTTCTGATAGTCGAGTCATATATGTCGGTTTCAAGACTGATAACTTATTTATAAGTTTACATTTTTCCCTAATCATACCCTGAACGTTTCGTTTTTTTGTCTAATACTTCGTAGTTTTTTATATTCAAGGTCATTTTAAATAGATATAAAAAGAAACTATCCATACGTAAGTTGGTTTTATATACATTTGTACTTGCACCTGTATTGCTGCAGCGCTATAAGAAAAAGCTGCCACAGTGTTTTTCTAAAGAATAAAAATATGTTGTTACATCACAGGCGCAGTGTCTGATAAGGGTCACTGATGTACTACACTTTCGACGCTATATTGATTGAAAAATCCGTGATATCTTTGCCAACAGTTCACATCCAAAATGAGACGAGTAAGTATGTGCCGTATCAGGCTCCAAACTGTTTGACATCCTAAACATGGTTGTGAAAAAAAATCTATAGAGCATTCCACTTTATGAATGATCTGAAGAACAAATGATGAAGGCCTGAATTTTTTGGCATGGATCATACCCACGCTTATAATTATAACCCCGCAAACGAAGTTCGAGAGGGGCTATATATAGGAGTCAGTGTGTTGGTAAGTCGGTTGGTCTCTCTCTCTCTCTCTCTCTCTCTCTCTCTCTCTCTCTATATATATATATATATATCTCTCTCTCTTTCTCTCGTTTGATTTACGATCAAGGCTGCTAAGCGGGGGTATTCCACCACCTTTAGTGATAGTTTTATCTGTTTTACTAAGTTTACATTCGTATATTTCCTGTTGTTAGAAACTGGTTGCTATTTAGATATGCACCGATTAAATAAAATCATCATACACGTCACTTTGGTATTTTGCTAAGTAATAGATTAAAATCTTTTTTTTCTAAGGTTTTGCACTTGTTGTTATCTTTGCACGTTTGTTTATGATATTTTAAATTTGCGCATGAGTGTCAAATAATGTAGACCCTAATCATATGGATCTACACTGTTTGCAAAGTACATACATGTATACTAAACTACTTTATTTTGAATCATTTCATATTAAGAAATACGTATTATGTAAATTGCATGATGCAATGAGCGTGAAAGGCGTGTATATCAATTTGCAATTCTAATTGCAAAGCCTGCACATTTAAAAACAAGATATCTGCAAAATGAAATATATTTACTTAGTTTATAATAAAGAACACCGAAGCAGATCGTATGTGATGAATTGTAAATTGCACATACTTTCAACATCTGAGGAAAATTCAAACGTATATATGTTTATTAACTGTCTGATCATCATCATCATCCTCCTCATCGTGCTTTTTATCCTTTTTTGTTTTTATATTTACCGTTTGTTTTACAAATATTACAATTGCATTGTACTGACACAGTTCAAGGCAGCAACCTATTCAAGTATATGTTCATTTTCTATTTTTTGTAAATTTATCTATAAACCATGGAAATATTTCCTCTATCTAGAATTTATGACAAACGGGATGACTTTGATTTTAGCATAACTAACTGTTCCCATTTGGATGGGGTGTTCCCTTTGCTACATCATATGCCGTTTACATTTGGTTCGTTTCTTCTGTTGATGATTGTAACATTTGCAACCTTATTTTCACTGTCAAACTGCTGAAACGGGGCTATACCTCGGACAGTTGAGCATAATGCATTTTTGACGTCACACTCTACGCTCTCGTGTGATATTTCCGCAATGCAACGTAGCCTTGATCAGCTGGTAACACTGAACTACAGTAAAACTTAGGTAAAACGACAAGTTAAAGGGAAATGAGTTTGCAGTTTTATATACAGGTGACAGTTTAATGCAGTACTAAAGTTATGCAGAAAGATCCTATTTTGAGCTTTCTGTATTACTTTTATCCTGCATTCAAGCAAACAAATTCCCTTTTAAAAGCGGTACCATACATAGTGTATCCTTTTATTGGTAAGTGTAGATCTACATAAGTTTTACTGTACATAAACAAAATCTAATCAAGGTTTTTGAGGACATTGAGAAAAGAAATTACACAAATTTTCATGTTTTAATGAGTGAAAAGTTGAAAATAATCTCTATTTCACAAATTAAACAAAATTAGACTGCAAGAAGGATCTAGATTTATAGCGCTAAATCAATTCACTATTCAGTAGCAACTTTTATTTCAATTGCATCATTTTGAAATAAAGATTATTACTGAATATTTAATTGAACACAGTTTTAATATCTTGCCTTTAAATTTCCAGCTTTATCATTCTGTTTTCCTCCTTTTCTATTTCTCGAGCCCAAGCCAGTGCTAAATAGGTTAGCCAATGGTTGAGCGCGACTAAACGATATAGTTCTCGGGGGCTCCCCTCGAACTTTATCGTTTAGTCGCGCTCAACCATGGTCTAACCCGCAGGTGACCTTCTAATGCTATGTCTCAACAACAACAACTCCATCACAAATACATTATTTTTAGCTCGTATGTTTCGAAGAAATCACGAGCTAATTTCGTAACTCCAGCGTCCGTGTCGTCGTTGTCGTCGTCGTTGTCGTCGTCGTCCGAAATCTTAACATTGACCATAACTCCTTCAATTTTTCATTTACAGTATGCATGTTCATCTTGACAATGACGACAGACGAGCGTTGGCACCCGCTTGCGATGCTCTTGTTTAAATCACATGTCATAAGTATCTAAAACATACCAAAATATAGTTTTCTGACCCAACCCCCAAAAAAATATTTTTTTCGCGAACACCCCTATATAATAAGCAAAAGGTATTCAACTCCTGCCGAAATCTGCTCAAAAATCGATGGGTTCATTCACTGCGATCGTCCTTGAAAGCTTATTTGACCACCGGTTTCCATAAAAATGTGTCTTATTTATCAAAGCAATCATCACTCTTGATGAGCAGTCATCTTTTTTCTCAGAATATTAACACGCTTTTACAACGAGTCTCCAAAATGACAACCAATTTCTCTAGGACACGGGTTGACTCTGAGAAATAAAAATACGCTATAATTCAAGTCGAAACACCATATAACTGGTCAATAAGGCATTGCCCAGGTCTGATAGCATGAATGGATATCGTGTATTCACATTTTCTTCAAATAATAATCTTCTAAACTCTCTACAAGCTTGATATTGATTGAAGATATCTCTAGGAGCCGTCTGATCTAGGTCTTCTCTGTTTGCAAATGCGTGAAAACATGTTTGTATGAGGGAAAGGGTTAAGGTACGATGAAAGTCATACAGAAAGCCCCATAGAGGGTGTCCCAATCACAAGCCCTAACGCCAAGTGGCGTGTTACTCACGTCCAAATAAAGTTGATATAATGCAAATCATAACCATTCTTCATAGCTCGTTGTAAATTGAAGTGTTCTGTTATCAAGTGTCGAATTATATGCATGACAAGCTGATGACAATTCACATGTTCTTCGAAATATTTATGCAAAAGGATATTGTGTTAGACATTTAGTATAAATATCGGTTTTGGAGACAGGCGACAGCGTAATGCAGGGTGAAAGGCATGCAGAAAGCTCCTCTATATGCGAAGGCTACATATATTTTCCTCAGCAGGGAATAAAAAGTCAGATATCCCGCCAATGATCTGTATAACGATTTTATTAATACTGCAAAGTTTAATATTTGTAGCAGTTAATTAGCGTTGTTAATGTAGGCGTCGTTTTGCTTCCCCTCAGGGGCTTCATATTGTAAAGTAAGGGCTTGTAATATCTGTATAATAACCAGCTCGTTACAATTGTGGATAGAAAGGGATCTTCCAAGAGCATTAGTTTCTCAAAGGATTGAAAGAATCACACGTTAGTAAAACTTTTAGCGTTTAAGCAGACGCTATTTTTTAATTTTTTTAGCATGAGAACGGTTAAATATAATTGGCGCAATTCCGACGTCATTTGGATGACCTCAAAATGACGGTTTTATAATATTCAAACAAATGGGCGTTGGAAGGAGCGGTTATACTGCAATTTACAGGTACGTGTACTGTTCATGTGCATAAATAAAATCTGAATCGAATTGGGTGTGGTTTGTTTTTGTAAAAGCGGGGGTTTGGGGGCTAATCCGTACGTGCACAAGCACTTTGACAACATTTGCAGCATTAGAGCAGAATAAGACTTTCGCCACGTATCGGGTTCTTTTACATTGTTATACAACAACTATAACAAAAATGTTTCGCAATGGATAACTTTGTTCCGCCCCAAACTCTTGTTATTTCGTTTGAGAGCGGTTGTTTTGATCGAAACGACGAGGCGAAGCTAGTCGGCCATTTTTAGTTTGTTGTAGCAATGAAGGGAGGCCCTCGACAGGGGAAATTCCATTGTTGCCCATGACTCCGTATATACATCAGAATTGAGAGGGATACACGGCTTTTATACATGGCTAATTGACCAATCAAAATCGAGGATTTTACTGTGCAGTATAATAAATATTATATAGGTTTTCAACTATATTTTCGACACAGGTGTATATCCAGTGGCTTGGTCCAAAGGTATAATTGTTCCAATATTCAAAAAAGGAGATAAATCAGAACCGTCAAATTATCGTGGTATAACACTTGTAAATATTATGGCAAATGTTTTTTCTCTTACCCTACGAAATAGGATAAATGCATGGTGCGAGGATTCACATGTTTTTGATGACTCACAGTATGGCTTTCAAGATGAGCATAGCACCACTGATTGTATTTTCATTCTACATAGTGTTATCCAAAAGGTATTAGCTAGTAAATCAAACTTATACTGTGCATTTATTGATTATGAAAAGGCCTTCGACACAGTGAACCATGAAGCACTATGGATAAAGCTTATTAAGTCAGGCATTAGCTGCAAAATGCTACGCATGATCAAAGCAATATATTTGAATGTTAAATCTTGTGTACATAATGGTAAAAACCTGAACCTATCTGAACTGTTTGATGTATCCCTGGGTGTCAAACAAGGGGAACCACTCTCTCCTCTACTGTTTATTCTATTCATTAATGACATCAGTGAGTCATAGAATTTAGAAAACCTTACTGTTAAGGATATTGAATTATTATCAGTATATATGCTTTTGTTTGCAGATGATATAGTCCTTTTTACTACCGATGCTAACAGTTTACAAGCATTATTAGACAACGTATATGAATATTCCTACAAATGGGGTTTAAAAATTAATGTAAATAAAACAAAGGTCTGTATTTTTGAGAAACGAAAATCTATACATAACTTCACATGGACGGTAAATAATGAAAATATTGAGATTGTTGACTACCTTACATATCTTGGAATCAGATTTCATTATACTGGTTGTATGAAGTATGCTGTACAAACGTTATATGAACAAGCTCTTAAAGCATACAATAGTTTACTTTCTGTATTTAGCAGGGTAAGTCTGGATGTTAAAACAAAACTCAGCTTATTTGATTCTATGATAACCCCAATACTTTTATATGGGTCTGAAATATGGGGAATTTACAATTATAAAGATGTCGACAGATTACATATTAAATTTTGTAAATATTTGCTAGGAGTTAAGCCGCAGACATCTACTGCTGCAGTACTTGGGGAATTAGGTAGATATTCCCTAGTTGTTAAATGTAAGGAACGTGTTCTCAAATATTGGGCCAAAATTATGAAAAGTCCTAATAGTCCTATTTACACTTTCTTTATTGAGCAGCAGCAAAATGATGTTGTAAATAGAAATATTACATGGGCTAGTAATGTTAACTCGTTATTGGATAACCTAGGCTTCGGCTACCTGTGGAATTCTTTTAATATAAATAATAATTACTTACCTGTGTTTAAACAAAGACTTAGTGATCAATACATACAAGAATGGAACGCTACCATAGCCAATCAACCAAAGTTGTCTTATTATAAGCTATTTAAATGTGAATTTAAATATGAAAAGTATCTGGATATAGTTGATAATACTACGTTACGAAAAGATCTTTCCAGATTCAGATTGTCCTCCCATTCTCTAGAAATTGAAACGGGAAGATATACTAATGTGGAGAGAAACAATAGACTGTGTAGACTTTGTAATATGAATGTTGTGGAATCCGAATATCATTTTATTCTATGCTGTCCACTTTATCTAGATCTAAGACAATTATATGGAATTCATATGCAATTTCCTTCTATACATAAGTTTGCAAGAACACTGCCATGCAGAAATACTGGTTCTATTAGAAATGTAGCAAAATATGTGCATAATGCTACGTTAAGGAGACAAGAGAAACTAAATGATATAACTGCTTCTTAGAAATTTGAAAATTGTGTGTTTGACTATTTGTGTATTAATTGAAATTATGTATATGCATGAAATGTATATAACTATGTGACGGCCATCTGTACTAACATTGTTTAAATGGCCAAAGGTATTGTATATGCCGATTTGCCAATAAACTTTGAAACTTGAAACATTATTATTTTGGAACAGTGGAAGGTATACATGTAGTTTGCTGCTACCTGTTAAGTAGTATAGATATATAGCAGCAATACTCCGTTTTCAGTTTTGAAAGATTACTTCTGAATACGGAATGGGGTAAATTTCGGACAACCTGTGGTACATCAGTATAATTATGCCCATGTTGAAAATTGTATATTTATGATTATGAAATAATATACAGAAAATCGCCTATAAAGCGGAATGAATTCTAGTCGAGATGAATTTAGATACTTTTGGACAGGTGGCTGCTTAATGCAGGATGAAAGTCATACAGAAAGCTCCTCGGGGAGCTCTCTGCATGATTTTCACCCTGCATTTAGCTGCATCTCACCCTGCATTTAGATGCTACCTGTCTCCAAGACCGATATTCATACTAACTTTAGCGCCCGGTATAGAATGACTTTACTGTAGATTTTATCCTGAGGTGTCTGTCACTGTTCAAAGTTTCGTTGTCAGTGTGTATGTCTCATGGTAATCATTTCTTTTCCCTGTAAATGAACATCAGCCTTTATCACTTTCAATGTTAACCATTCTCTTGCTGATATAAAATGCACGTCTCCTTCTTTACCCATGTCCTGTTGTATAATTACATATATCTTCACTGGGTACAAGTATGTCGCTGTGCAATCACTGCTGTGGAGTGCACTGGTTGCACAATCTACTTGTAAATAGTGCACACCCTGATGAGACAGTTCCTGCAGGAGCTGTCTCATCTGGGTCTTCACTATTTACAGGTAGGTATATTGACGTGAATAGCAAGTAAAGGGTTAAAGTTCCAAATGTACTGCAGCAAAACCCATCTAAAGCGGACGTTACATTCTGTATAAACATCGGTTGTAGAGACAGGTGGCAGCTTTAAAGTGGCATGCCTTAAGGTATCTAAAGGTATCTAATCTAAGTTCTTCAGTACTAGAATTCAGATTTAGAGGTGTGTTACTGCCTATCAAATTTGAAACAGTGTTCAAGCTTACCGTGAATAAAAGTGTAACATGACAAACAGTGCAGACCCAGATCCTCTAGGAACCCTTTCATATGTGTATGCATTGTTTCCTGCACTCGGCAATTTAACAAGATCCAAATATCAATATCGGATAGTTCAGCTGAAATGGAAGAGCATTGTGAAATGGTTATTGTCAGTTTACAGTTTAAAGTAACCCTTTACATCATAAATACGCCTTTCTATGCATTTGCTAACAGGGAAGACCTAGATCAGACGGCTTCTGTAGGAGCTGGCTGATCAGACACTGTTCTGTTTTCTTATGTTAAACTAACATAATGCTACAGTTTCTACCATGGCCAAACATGTTCATGAAACTGTTCACAAAATAGTTATAATGAAATATGGAAGGTGGAACATTGTAGCCATATTAGAAAGTAAACAAACTGATATTTCGAATTCCATTAGCAAACGGATCAGAACCTGATTAGACGGATCCTAGAGGAACCGTCAGATCCGGGTATACTCTGTTTGCAGATGCGTGAAAACACGTCTATATGAAGGAAAGCGTTAACCCTTTCAACGCTGAAGTTTCATGGTGGAATAGCCGATTGGTGTATAACCCAATCCCTCATATTGACGACTTTTCAGTAGATTTATTCAAAGAGGTTGTATCTAAACAAATACGCTCTGAGGTAATGGGTTAACTATTCAGTCCATTCAGTATGAAAGGCTTTAACTTGTAAGATGAATTTGAATGACAAACAGTGCAGATCCTGATGAGACGGTCCCTCTAGTCTCTGATCTGAGTCTTTGCCGTTTTCAAATGCTAATGCATGCGTGTACCGCATTTAATCCTTTCACCGCCGCAGTCGCATAAATGCACCACGATAAACAGTGCAGTCCCAGATCAAGGCGGCGTCTGATCAGGGACTTCACTATTTGTCTCAATCTCTATTTCTATATTTGTGCTTAATTCCTTTGGAATTTGCATTTATTTATCTCATTTCCTTATTTCACTGAATGATTTAACAAATTTGGATTGCAGACGACAATTAGAAATTTGTCGCCGAAAGGGTAACACGATTCAATGCAAAACACACGTTTTTGCCGGTGAATTCCTATAACGATAATAAAATGCATTAAAAGCGGCAACGTTTTAACCTTGCCTTTCCGTGCATTTACAGAGTATGCCCAGACCAGACGACTCCTATAGGAGCCGTCTGGTCAGGGTCTGCTCTGTTTGCTAATAGAATTTGATAGATCTGTTTCTTTACTTTCTAATATTCCATATTTCATTATAAATATTTTGTCCCTGGATATTCAGTAATAAATCTAGAACAGGGGGTGTTAACCAAGTCATACTCTATCAGTTTTTTATTGCACATTAATCGTTGATTTATTAACAGACAAGTTTTTGCATAACAAATCTACATGTGACAGTTGAAAGAGCTATTAAACGCTACAAATAAACAGAAATTACGACGAGAGTATATAAACAAAAACAGCCCTTAAGCCTGACTGTGCTTATCTTGATTTGATTCGCATTTGCTATTAGGTTCGTTGCCGAATCAACGCAGAGTAACTCGGCATCTCATTAGGGTTCAACCTGTTTATCTCTCAGTAAATAATTTCTAAAAGTATGTTCGTATCGGAAGTAGTCAAACATGCCCCAGATTTAAGTTTGAGTAAACTGGATTGATTAACAACAGCATAATAGTCAAATACATCATTCGTATTCATAGTGATAAAATGAATATAGAGTGACAAATGCAAAACACACGTTTTGAATAGTGACACCCTACACGGTATGATATAAAGATTGCATTTTGTGTTTGACACTTAAAAAGGGGATGTCCCTACATTTGACGCGTTTCATAAACACTTACATGTAAAATATACAAAACTCATTTATTTATATGCTGAAAAGTAGTATATCGCAAAAAGCCCCATCCAATTACCGTTTATAATGACAAAACATCCATGTGTTTGATATCGCCGATCCCGGTTTTACTACCCGAAGTTTCAGTTTTATTCGGGTTGGGTTTTAGTTTCGTAACTGTTCGCCCTATTCGCGATTCTCCGACCACTTCCGAGAAAGCTATTACGTAAACAATGGAGGGATCGGGTGATCATCGGCAAAACGCGGAAGAATTTAACGGAAAAGGCCGATAATATTGTGTTGTAGAACAAAAATTATCAGTATTGATGAAATCGGTTTATTTGTATCACAGGGGCATTTTTCGATATAAGTTCAAATTGGGAACCTTCATAATAATGATAGAGCATAACAAATACCAAGTTTTAAGATATTATTGAAAATATGCGATCATTGTAGGGACTTCCTCTTTAAAACCTTTTATTCTAAATCATAAATAAGCCTTTTGATGACTTTGCAAACAGAGAATGCCGATATCAGACGGCTCCTATAGGATCCGTCTGATCGGGGTATGTTCTGGTTGCTTATGATTTAACCCATTCCCTCATATTGACGACTTTTGACGACTCTGTAAAAGTCACTTTGTGAAACCATTGTGACAAATAGAGCATTTGCTCCTATAGGAGCAAATGCTCTATTTATCACAATGGTTTCAAACTACAAAATTTTAAAAAAATCCTTTTCTCTAGCTAATGCTCCTTTTCTGTAGATTTATTCAAAGTGATTGGATCTAAAAATAGCCTATGAGGGAAAGGGATAATGTAGATATGGTTCAACATTTTCTGCCATGGACAAACCTTTCTGTGTCTATGTGCTGTTAAAATAAATAATCAAATTTATATCCATGATGTCATTATTTCTTACGTCAATATTCATAGAGTAAAGGGTTGCACCATTCACTCTATAAATACGCCATTTTATGACTTTGAAAACAGAGTAGGCACATATCAGACCGCTCCTGTAAGAGCCTCTGATCAGGATATGTTGTTTGTTTATGGTATTATACAGTTGAACTTCGATATCTCGAACTTCGAGGGACCATACACATTAGTTCGAGATAACAGAACGCTTTCTCGAGTTCACAGCTTAATACAGGTCTAAAGTAGTGCTGAAGGCTCCTGTATAAGCTTTCAGCATTACTTTAAACCTGTATTAAGCTGCAACATATGTTTCTTGACATCTGTAGCGATACAGTTTAAAGCAATTCTGTATTGTAAGTTTTGGAAGGGCTAAACTTTTTGTTCGAGTTATCTGAGTTCGAGATATTTAAGTTCAATTGTAATACACATCCTTCTACAATTCTGCAATTTCTGTTAGTGCAACAATTCCCTGTTTTTTATGATCCATAATAAAACCAATAGCAAATTACAGTATAACCTCTCTTAACCGGAATTCTAGTAGATAATAATTTAGATACTTTTAGGCAGGTGGCTGCTTAATGCAGGGTGAAAGTCATGCAGAAAGCTCCTCTAGGAGCTTTCTGCATGACTTTCACCCTGCATTAAGCTGCCACCTGTTTCCAAGACCGATATATGTACTAAATTTAACTGCCGGTTAAGAGAGGTTATACTGTAGTATTTACATCTTCATTATTTCTTCCATGAATGTTCACGATTCAAAGGGTTAAAATCGAACATGTGATACTTTGAGTTGGCATATACTGCAGTTTATTCTGGGTATATCTGCGCAATTTACATGAACCACGTACGTCGAAAAAATATTTAACCCTTTCACCGCCGATGTCGCATAAATGCACCACGACAAATAGTGCAGTCCCAGATCAAACGCCACCTTTTCAAGGCGGCGTCTGATCAGAGACTTCACTTTATGCCTCGATCTCTATTTCTATATATGTGCTTTATTCCTTTGAAATTTTCATTTACTTATCCCATTTCCTTACTGTACCGAATGATTTATTAACAAATAATGGATTGCAGATTAGAAATTTGGCACCGAAAGAGTTAAGCATTATAACACTAAGTAAAAACACATAACTAACACACAACTGGAATGTCAAACAGTTTGGATCCTGATGTATTATATGTTTGAACAATTACCACAATCTGGCCATAACAAGCTAAATTCAATGTAAATATAATAATTGTTATACCCGGAACAGCGCCCGAACAGTGTATTTAAACAATCTTATAAAAATATACATATTTTCTTTTACAATTCTATCTTGTAAATCGCAAGAATCGTAACAAGAAGGCGATGTGTGAGAAAAACTGTAAAACCCCGCTAATTAATGCGACCACATAAAATAGGTATAATTCTGGGTACTAGATGCAGGTGGTAGCTTAATGCAGGACAAACGTAATACAGAAAGCTCCTAGAGGAGCTTTCTGCATTATTTTATACTGCATTAAGATGCAGACATTTTGATAGATCAGTATGTACGTTATCGACCTTCCTGTAAGAACTAGAAAAGTGTGCCTGTTAGACACAGCGATGCCCCGTGCACGGTGCTGGCCTGCCTGCACATAGATTTCCTAACTTATTTGACCTTGACCTCGACATATCATTGACAGCTGATCAGAGGACGGTATACAAACATGTTTGTTTTCTGTCAAAGATAAAATTGAAGAAATTGAACATAATACATTCTGCACACCTGTTTCTAAATATGCTGCTTACTGAAGTAGTAGCGATAGTGTGTATTGTCCTTAAGTAGTGTCTAACAGAACATTCAGAGGTCCAGATAAGATGCGTAAAGTTGAACATTTTACAAGAAAACCTAGTTTATTTCTCCACCAAACCCTATAATGTGTCCACTCTTTAGAATTATCTCTTAGAGACGATTCTAAAGTGTGGTCACGGTAAAGGGTACGGTGGAGAAATGACGATTGAAGTGTTTGGGTACGCACACGTATATGTACCTCTGTAATACAATACGGTAAAACCCTTTTTACCGGGAAATTTAGTAAAGAAGAATCTAGACAAGTTTTATGTATTTGGTTGCTTAATGTAGGATGAAAGTCACACAGAAAGCTCCCTTTGGCGTTTTCTGGATGACTTTCAGCCTGCATTAAGCTGCCACCTGTCTTACAGCCCCGGCATTGATACTAATTTGAACATCCGGCTTAGATGGAATTTAAGGTACAACAACTGACAAAGCAATACAAAGTTTCATATCAGTAACAATCTGTAGCTTTAACACAATAACTGTATGACTTGCAAACCCTTTCATCATACGGGTGACGTGTAAGTTTGTGGTTTATTCAACCCCCACCTTGCTTGATCATCGTGATCTTATAAGGTTTTATACACACCAAGCGCAGAGAAATATGATCAGGATCCAATACGCAAGGTCAATGGTTTCTCAAAAGCGGGAACCAATCGAAAGTAAGATAGATATAAGTGTACACCACTTGATTGGCTAAGAATACCTCTCAGGCTGCATTTCCATTTCTGATTTTGTAGTTACATGTTAATGACATTACTAACACAAACCAACGTCATTAACACATAATCTGCAGAATATTCATTAAACAAAATAAGCGTATCAAAATGTATAACGCCAGTAAAGTATTTTTATGACAAACAGTGCAGACACTGGTCAAAGGGGAGACAGACCAAATAAGGTTATAGAAGCCCCGGCTATGACAAAACACTTGCTTGATTATTTTTCTCGTTTAAATACACCCTAAACTCAAATACATTAACGGATTTTGAAAAGTACTACTTTCCATTGCGTAGTACGACTTCCGTATCCAATGGCTTAAAACAACTGTTGTAAGGACGCACTATTCAGCCTCGCTTTGAAGTTCACGCAACAAGAAAACTTCCCTTGTATTGATTTCGCTTAATCGTGCGTACATGTATGAATACACCAGAAAAGGGTTGCTCCAGATAAGGATTTCTAGTATTTCTAGTTTTAGTAACTCAGGTTATCTAGTACATCTGAGAAGCGAGAAAAGGGACGTCTACCGAAACTGATTATGAGCAAAATTTGTATGGGACTTTCTTTTGGAATTATCCTCACGAGCAGAAAATATCAGTTGTTGAAATCTATACCACTCGTATATAATTACAGCCAAAACCTTGGACTTTACTGTCGCAACAATTACGCAAATGCACGCTAGTCATACATAATTTGCAAGATCTTTCGTCCTTTAATTGAGCCAACTCTGCATTTACACAATTTTGGGGACACAGTTCTGATAACCTTAACAAACAATTTCTATGGAGGACGATTTACGCCAAAAATGCATCATACATTGTATTAGTTGATCTCTATAAGATGTCGGATTACTCGGCATTTCATCACAGAAAAAAGTTTAGAAGGATGTGTATTAGAAATAATGGAATAACTATGTTCTATGAACAAAGAAACCGCAGATGACTTTGCGATAGCTTAGAATGTGATACAATATTTGGCATAGTTAAATATTTTACAGTTGCACAACTGTCACCCAACAATGATACTATTTAATTAACCCTACCAGTGCGGGAAACAAACCACTTGTCCTTTGTAAACAGTGTAGATACAGCTGAGAGGGCTCCTAGAGGAGTCTGGACTGTTGGTCATGTGACACTTTTCTTAAATCCCCAAATTTACACGGTAAGCTTGACGTTAGTCCATTTGAAGATAAAACCCAGCGATGAAAGGCTTTTATCATGGGGTTTGGCACTTGGGACATATGTTTGGAATTCAAAATGTTCAATGACCAATCAGTGAAGAGAGTCCTTTCAGAATTAAGCTCTTCAGCTTGCTATCTCTTTTTAAATGACAAACAAGCAGATCCTAGAGGACCCCTTTGATTTGGTTCTTCAATACTTGCAATGTATGTGCACGTATTTCCACATTTAACCCATTACATCATAGGCTAACTTTAGATACAACCTCTTTGAACAAATCTACCGAAAAGGAGCAGTAACTAGAGAAAAGGAAACTTTTAGAATTTTGTAGTTTTGGAACCATTGTGATAAATAGAGCATTTGCTCCTATAGGAGCAAATGCTCTATTTATCACAATGTTTTCAGCTCTGTCATAATATAAACTATCTATTTCTCGCACTACGCATTTACAACCCACTCGGAACGCCTCAGCTATTTATACGAAATCCGAGTCCTTACGGAATACAACGAGTAGTTACGAATGATTTACAACCTACATACAAGCGAACCCTGCATTTCGGTAGGGACAATTTAGCAACCTCTCATTAACAAAGATATTAATCATTAACCCATTAGCTCATAATCTATTTTTAGATCCCATCTCTTTGAATAAGGTTACCAAAAAGGAGCAATTACTAGAGAAAAGGAAAATTTTAAAAAACGTGTAGTTCTGAAACCATTGTAATAAATAGAGCATTTGCTCCATAGGAGCAAATGCTCTATTTATCACAATGGTTTCAAAAAGGGACTTTTACATAGGCGACAAAAGGCGTCAATATGTGGGAATGGGTTAATGTGCGACAACCGAGTATATAATACATTTACAGTGTTGAACAAGAGCAAAAGGCTCCTGGGGACCCTTTGATCAGGGTCTGCACTGTTTTCCAAAGAAGCCATATTATTCAATGACACATGTTGATACAGCTGTTTGTTTAATCAATATTCAGAAAAGGGAAGGCCAGTTTTAACAATTCAACTGATTAACCCTTTCCTTTATATAAACGCATTTTCACGCATTTGCAAACAGAGTAGACCCAGATCAGACTGCTCCTATAGGAGCTGTCTGATCAGGGTCTGATCCTTTTGCTTATGGAATTTGATACAGTGAACCCCCTCTAATGCGACCACTTAATGAACAAACATGGTTGGCTTCATAAGCAAGTGGTTGCTTAATGCAGGACGAAAGTTATGCAGAAAGCTCCTATAGGAGCTTTCTGCATAAGTTTCGTTCTGCATTAAGCTACCACCTGCCTTTGCCACTGTGAATTATGCCCATTTTTGGTGGTCGCATTAGAGGGGGTTTACTTTAGTTCTGTTCTATTACTTTCTAAAATGCCTACACTGCTCCACCTTTCTTATTTCATTATAACTATTTGCCAGGAACATTCAGTAGGTATTGATTTTTGAAATAAACATATAACAGGCTAAGGGTTAAGAGTTAAATCATTCGAAAGGCTTTTGGCAATACCGTGTCTGGCATTGAAGCAAGGGTATTCTAAATGTGTGTCACCCAGTTCGTAGATTCTATAAACTTTAAGAGTATTCATATTTTAGTTATAAACTGAAGCTGACGAAACACAATTTCACCAACACGGTAAACGTGCGTTAATTCAAGGATATAATCTGATAAGTGATAGTCTTCGATTGTGTTGTTTCATTAATCCTTTCGATGCAACAAATTGGTATGTACGTTTTAATACATCTGGTTTATATGGAAGTGTGTGTGTCTGTGTGTTGAGTATTTGTTAGAGATACTAAAAATCGTAGATCTTAACCCTTCGCTTGCTATTCACGTCAATACACCTACCTGTAAATAGTGAAGACCCAGATGAGACAGCTTCTGCAGGAGCTGTCTCATCAGGGGCTGCACTATTTACAACTTGATTGTGCAACCAGTGTACTCCACAGCAGTGATTGCACAGCGCAATACTTGTACACAGTGAAGATATATGTCTTCTTTGACATTTGATTCGTCAGTACAACTCACAAATGCACACGCTTTGAGCTTTTTGAATTGTGAGCCCCGTGTCTCCGTATTTTCCACATCGCCTCCCCTTCTAAATCAACAAGTGCCAACGTGTCGTGTATCTTTTTCAATATATTACAAATACAACAAGCATGACCACAACACAAAAGGGAGCAAAGTACTAAAGCTCTTCTGTAATTCTCAGTGTATTTTTCTTAAATTTAATTAAGAAAATATTCCAAAATAGGGAATTAATATAATACATAAATACTTGAACTGCTCTAATATAATATTTCGACCACTAGGGTCTTTTTCAAAGATTATCATGTCAAAATACACGTCACATTTTTGTTACATGCATTCAGCCATAAAATCAATAAAATAATGTTGATCCAGCGTCATGGTGACATTGGGTTGTTTTTTAAAATGACGTCATCAAAATGACGTCATCAAATGACGTCATGTGTGCAACGACGTCATACATGCATTAGCGCATTATCCTTTTTGATGTTACAGCCAAATGGTCTGTACGTTCTCAGCCTCCATATCCAATCAGTTTCATGGATCTGTCTTTCAGTTCTATATGCATGAAACATCCGTTTCAAAATTGCAAATCTCACATCATCACTGCTATGACCACCGATTCCAAAATGCCTGTTTATTGGCTTCTCTCTCTCATGCCTCATATCACTCAAATGTTCTTTCATTCTCTCCCGAATTTCTCTCTCAGTTTAGAACTTCTGGACACTCTAGTTTGAAACCATTGTTATACATAGAGCATTTGCTCCTATAGGAAACCAACTGCTCTATTTAAACAATGGTTTCAATAGGTGACTTTTGCAGAGGCGTCAAAAGGCGTCAATATGACGGAATGGGTTAATCGGAAACCTGAGCGGACTAAGACATCAGTTAATCGATCTTCATCGAAAACTTTGGAAAATGTTGTGTAGTTTGACTGCTTTAACTGCACAAAACCTTCTGCGTATTCCTAATTTAAAAACCTACTGAATATTCCTGAAATAGATAGTTACAAATGAAATATGGAAGGTGGAACATTGCAGCCATTTTTAGGTAAAGAAACAGATCTTTCAGATTTCACTAACAAACAGAACAGACCGTGATCAGACGGTTCCTAGGTCTACTGTTTGCAAATGCATTGGAAGGCGTATTTATTGAGGAAAGGGTTAAACCTTTAGCCGCAATATCTTACACCGGGACATAAGCTACCCAAAGGAAGAACAAAGAATAAAATTCATAGTATTTGTATTCATAGTATTATCCGTGAAGGAATCATAATCACATTGTCTCATTCTAAAGCGGTAATTATACACAATGACGCATGCATTTTGATAAAGATCTAGTTTTGTGAAACGCGTGCACGAAGTGAACTATTTTGGTCGTCCACCTGTCATTAAATATCTGCCTGACAAACATGCCTTATCATAGCAGGCCTATATTTGACAACTCCTGTAAGAGCTGTTTGTACAGAGTCTGCTCTGTTGGCCTTCAGGGTCTGCTCTGTTAGCTTATGAGATAAAAAGAGATCTGACTCTACAGCCACGAGCAAAATACTTGTGTACGTATGTCATTAAAAAATCGGCTAATAGATATCCCTAATGTCGTTATTTCTTACATGAATATTCATTAGAGGTAAAGGTTGAACTACTGATCTATAGAATATCTATCGAATTATCAGTACATATAGGTTTCGGAGGATGTAGGTAACATTAATGATTATTCATTACCGTGATTAGCAATCAGCTCGATTTTAAAAATCGTGTAGCATATTACCTCATAGGCTATCTTTAGATCCAGCCACTTTGAATAAATCATTAACTAGAAAAAAGGAAACTTTTAGAATTGTGTAGTTTGAAACCATTGTGATAAATAGAGCATTTGCTCCTGTATAGGAGCAAATGCTTTATTTATCACAATGGTTTCAACAGGTGACTTTTGCAGAGGCGTTAAAATGTGTCAATATGACGGAATGGGTTAATCGGAAACCTGAGCGGACTTAGACATCACTTAACCCTTTCGCTGCCAACCTTTGTCGTCTGCAAACTTTGTCGTCTGCTACAATTTTCATTTTTTCGTATTTTGTTTCAAAAATTGTAACAGTAACAAACAATTTGGGTCCTGATGAGACGCCGAGTTACTCGGCGTCTCATCTGGATCCAAACTGTTTGCATAGGTAATCACAGATCCGGCATTGGCAGTGAAAGAGGTAATCAATCATCATCGAAAATTATACAAAATGTTGTGTAGTTTGACTGCTTTAACTGCACAAAGCCTAACAGATCTTGAGGTCTGATGAGGATTTCGTATTTCATGAGTGTGAGGGTAAAGGCCTAACATTCAGCACTCTACTGGCGACTTTGTGATAGCATTGTCAAGCAGTTTGGATTCAGATCAGACGCCGTGTAACTCGTCGTCTCATCAAGATTCAATCCGTTAATCACCCTGATACTGTTTTGGACAAGAGATGGAAGCAAAACGTATTTTTAGAATTGAAGCAGACGTTAATATTTGCAGACAACAATTGCTCACAAAGTGCAGAAAGTCAAGTGAAGAGATGAGGAGCAGAGATTTGTACAGACAGTATACATTTGTGTATTTCATGCAAAGAGCATTGTACTCTTTTTGTCATTTTTTCTTACACGAATAGTCATGCAGTAATATTCATTCACAAGTCGTTGTTATAAAGAGATGCAGTAAGAAAATAAATTCTTACTGCACAATACTGTTGTGCTAAGCCGGTGCTGGGGTGAGTAGTGTTGCCCTTTTAATTACTACTCATGAACAGACTCAATAAAACCGAGTCTGCAATTTTCTCTCTTTGCATTTCTACTTTTGATTTCGAAGGATCACCCATTTTCAGAAAATATCTACTTCACAACAACAGGTGTTAAGTGCTTGTGTGGCGGCCGTAAAAAGTCGCCCCGTACTTCATTCTCAGTGTTGTTATATTTTCTGGTCCTTCGGGATAATTACTTTCGATGGTATAAGTTTTAAAACTTGAATACTGCTTAGGCCGGTGCTATGGGACGTGAGTAGTGAACTTTTAATGACTACTCATGAACAGACTCAGTCAATAAAACCGAGTCTGCAATTTTCTCTTTTTGCATTTCTGCTTTTGTTTTCGAAGGATCATCCATTTTCAGAATATATTTACTTTTCGAGAATTGCAAGATATTTTTAACATTTCGTCCCAGAAATAATGCTTAAATTGTGGAGTTGATATGTTTTAAGTACAGACATATTAAAAATATAATTTCGCATCAGACTAAAAAATATCCGATACAAACACACGTATCTGATCCCTTATATCAAACTCTAGTATCTATCAAAACTAAAAGTCAAACAACAACTACATGTATATACAGTCTATCTAATTCGCGTAAGAGACAAATACTTTGCAAATGACAAAACTATCTGAATTTAATAAGTATTCCTCATTAATCCAACAATTTCTAAGTACACTCAAATATAATTTCCACAATTTCCAAATTTCCAAACTTTACCTGAAACATTACTTACAGACATTACTCAAGCTTTGTCACTAAAGCAAAATGGGATTTTCAAAAATATTTAATACAGTCTTACACAATTTTGACTAATGAAATATAGATATGTATCTATGAAATACTTTAGCAATTATCTTTCAATGATATGTAAAGTACCATAACTGCAACAATATTACATGTATCAGTTGTTACCTGTTATCTAGAAAGTGTCTTAAAATTACATGACACTCAGATAACTAAAACGCATGCCAAAACTAAATCCTGTTCTATAAAAACTGACATCTCTCATGTGTAACAACCAAAAACTACTAAACATTTTAAGCAATGGCCTATACAGTACTAAAACAAAACATGTAATGGATATAATCCAGTTATCTAAAACATCAAAGTTGTAACACTTGCAAAACTTCTAACCTATACCACAATAGGTTTAATTTAATAATAAAAATAACTTGCCATTAAAAAGAATACAAATATGCTATTAACCAAAAGTATATGTACCTGAACAAAAACACTTAAACATGAAAATTCAAAGTCCAATGAAAATTTATCAACTCAATGAAACCGAGTCTGCAATTTTCTCTTTTAGCATTGCTACTTTTGCTTTCGAAGGATCTCCAACTTTCAGAATATATTTACTTCACAACAACAAGTGTTAAGTGCTTGTGTGGCGGCCGTAAAAAGTCGCCCCGTGCTTCATTCTCCATGTTGTTATATTTTTTTCAAAAATGAGTTAAAAGAGACAACACCAACATAATTATTTGATACAAAGATCAACTGGTGCATTTTAAAACTGTACACCTAGTAAGATCACGGTAGCTTATAAGAGTAGTCTAGATTTCTCAACAAATCCCTCTCTTAGTTCAGAGAACAAATGCTATCCAGATAACTTCTGTGCTTATTACATGAAATGAATTTCCTAAAACTCACAAACACACAAATTACTTGAGACAAACCAATAGATACTTAAAAACCTAAATCCTATACTCAAAAAGACAAACAAACAAAGGTGGATATGCGAACAATATAAAGCAATACTTCAGCTCAAAAGACAAAAAATGCAGATGTTAGAGATTAGAACATATCACCAAAATGCATAACTGTTCAAACACAAATAAAAAAAAAGTACTTCAATGCTGTAATCTAAAAAACCTCATAAAATTCATTGCCTATGCCTTGATATTTAAAACCTAGCATCTCCGTGCAATATCACTACAAAGCACATAAATTGCCTATGCGTATATATTATATCCTAACAAATAACAGCAAAAATAGAGTATTAAACATTAAAAGCACAAAAAATAGACCAGACAAATTTCTTATCTGACTAACTCTTATAACTTTATTTTAAAAGCTCTAAATACAAAACTTAAAAGAACACTCTTAAACAACTAAATAGTGCTGTCTTCATCTGTGCATCTAGGAAAGTCTTTCGGGTGGCACGCGCAATTAAAATAATAGCTCGCCTTACAAACACATATCTGTAGTGCGCAAGTCATTAAATTATTACATTTCTGTAGCGCGAGCGTCTTTCACTTTTTATTATACTGATACACGAGAAATCATTCATTTTTCACATAATGGAAATGTGTGATGCGGCAAGAGTTATTCATTTTTAAAAACAAGTTATGTTTCACATTTATAAGCTCTAACCGATTTAGTGATTGCCCTACTTTTCAACAAGCTGAGTTTATAAGCCCCTCCCACTGAGCAATGGCAGACTTGTATATGGTCACGTGATTATGATCCACCTAAAAGCCACACTCGTTTATGCAAAATACTCAGAAAACTCATCAATCAAACAAACGTCGTCTTTGTTAAATTTCTCACGTGTTTATATTTTGAAAATCCTACACAGTGGAACTGGTTTCGCGCCTTTTTCTTGTAAACATTGCCTTATTTGGCTGTGTCACGTAGTCAAATATTCCCCATCTGTGCGTAAACATTTTTACAGAATTTTCTGTAGTCCAAATAATCATGGCCGACAGCAATCTATACGTATTCCCAAAACTGAAAAAATCTTGTGAAAGACGGACGCAAAATCGCAATGGATATTTAAATGATAACCCTCTACCTTATAACCTTATAGTAAATGACGCCTTTTGACCACTTTGCAAGCCGGGAAGACCCAGATCAGACAGCTCATATGCTGGCTGATCAGGGTCTACTCGGTTTGCACAAATTTAAATCTTCACTGCTACCGAAACCCATATAAGATACAGCTTATTAATATTAAATATTCAATATTGAAATAAGAATAAACAGGTAAAGGCTTGAAAAGATTACAGGTTTGATCGTTTGTGTTTTGTTGAACGAATTACGGTTTTAAATAGAATCTACAGGTGTGTTAATATTTCCTGAATTTTTTGCTTGTTTACATAAGTCCTTTTCAATAATCATGCTTCAACAGGTGGGGTGTTTCCTGATTTATTTGGCCATTTTAGTCCACGACAGCCCAATTACTAGATCTACAATTCTGCCTCTCAGTTGTTTACATAGTCTTCCTCCCCACGTTTTACACACGTGAACCGACTTGTGTACACTCGTTCGCGTGTCGATAACGTCATAAGTTCATAACATAGCAACTCGTTCGTTTTTCTAGTCGTGGGCGGAGCTTTGTTGCACATGCGCACTGGAAGGTTCGTCTTCGAAAGTTAGAGTCGAATTTATAAAATTTATGAGAATTAGAGTCTGAAAAACATGAAGAATGCGGCTCGCTGATTTGATGGAAAAGTAGGGCAATCACTAAATGTAGTTTGCATAGGTAAAATGTTCCCAAACTTGTGCACACCTTCATCATCTTTATAACTAGACTTACAAAACTTTATACGTATGTTTACAAGAATGGTGGCAATGAATTGATGGCAAGCTAGACCTCTAAGGTTTAGAATATCTTCAGCTTAAGGAGAATTGTCAGAGTCGTGTCCCTTTTAAAAATCCCATACACTCAAAACTGTCATATTTTAAGAGTTAGCGCCATGAATGTTCACCCACATATTAACGACCAAATATATGACTAGAACCCTTTGAACCAGAACACAGTTATTGTTTTTACCTAATTATGTCCCTTTATGAAATTTGTAAGTAACAGTAAATATTATTATTCGATCGGCCCCTTCAGAACCATCGTGCTGTAATTGTAGACTCGATACAGTTTGCTCAAACAGAAGTTAATTATTAATGTGATGTGCCATATTTGGTCGTGGCAGTGAAAGAATACACACTATGTTTGAATGATATAGGGAAAGGAAAGTCAAGAACTGTGGGTGTTGACATTGGAATACAGAGTCTGATAATCAGACGATAAGCATAATAATTTAACAGATTAGGAAGCTTTAGAGGATAATTCTAAGGAAATGGAGTCAACCATTTCATAGGTGACTTGAGGACAATAAATGCAATAGGACTATACGACAAACACGTGTAATAACAATGAGAAGGTTCAAGGATTTCAGCAGACGAGCGTCTGACAATGCAGTTGAAGTAGGAAATGGAAGTTTTTTATAGCCTTATTATATACAATTGAATACTGCGTAATGTATTACGCTCTTTATGCCCATATATACTTGCGTCCTACTATATTAGAATTTGGAGACTGGAACACTGTCCGACTGCATGGCATCATGGAGATAACAATTAAGATATAAATCCATGTGTAACATTTCCTTGGCATGCATTTATAACGGTAAGAAAAAGCACAGTGGGATTCTTGACCAGCAGCAGAAAACAAACCTAAGCAAATTCCCTAAATTGGTTAGAAATAGGAGAGCTCCCTCAAATTATTAGATGATGTGCAGTCATTTGTCTGCACCTATATGCATCATAACATTAGTAGATCATACCAAATCTTCTACAACTATGCAGCAAATACTTTGTTTATCGCTCGCAAAATACAAATGACCAGGCTGTAAATCATCTTTATCAGAATCCAACTTTTCCCAAGCAGTGTGGATTAGCACAAAAGATGGGCAATGTTATTTGTACATTGGGTGGGTGGTCAGGTAACCAACTTTCGTCTATCATTGAATTATTGAGATGCCTATTTCAACTTGTAAATGCTTAATATATGACTTTCTACACTGATATCTGTAGCCCATGGAATACCTGTCAATACTAGTACAGTGCTCCCTCCCTACAACGGCCCTCTCAATAACGATTCCCTCCTTACAACAACGCATGTCACTGTTTCCGAAATAACAAAGCTCCAGAAACAACTTTTTTTCATCGTATTTTATTTATGCCTCCACCAAACCCTATGTTGTGACCACTCTTTAGAATCGTCACTTTGTGACAATTCTAAAGAGTGGTCACAACATAGGGTTTGATTGAGGTTTTATTGAGGCATAACGGTTTTAGTTCTCGAAATACACCTTATCTGGGGATCTAACTATGTTTGATTTTCCCTCCCTATAACAACTCCCTCTGAACAACACATACACTCTTCGTATCCCAAAGGGTGCCGTTGTAGAGCGGGAGCACTGTATGAGCAAGGCGAATGTTTGTTATGTATTTGTTTTATCATTACTTTGCCATTTAGGGCAATTAAACGTCCACCAAGATAGAATTGGGAGGGCAGAAGAACGCTCTTGAACGTTCCAGATCAAGAGTACTATCAGTAGATCGATACATTATCCTGACACCGGGTCAACATATCTTAGAGCTGCCCTCATATGCCAAGTGTAAAGCAAATTTGAAACTTTAATCATATTAAAACTTTTGTAATAACATTTGGGGGCAATCCCTGCAACCTATTTCTAATGGCAATCATGCCTAGAAAGATATTACAGAAAAATGATATAAGTTTTCTGTAACTTCTATGCCAGTGACCACGATCAGAGAGAAACATTTAAAGTTTTTTCAGAGACCGAACACTGGATGTTGTTTGTTTTGTTCTCTTTATAACTCAACTGCCCCTTGTTCTGATTTTAAACTGTGTGCTTTTCACCAGCCTGCATATTAAAATCCTGATCATAAGTATAGACATGTAATTCGTCTGTATTGTGTTGTAACAGCATAAGATACATCAGTGCGACTATTAAATCACTAAACGTATGTATGTAGTATTGACACAGACGTTCCTGCAAAGTAGGAGTCAAGGGCGACCCATATTCATCCAGAAATATGTAATTGTATATAAACCACCAAAATGAGGTATTATATCACGTTCGGATGATTTTGTTGAATGTAGCAGATTCAAAATGAAAGACAATACCCATATTCTTCAACATATCGCTGAGTATTTTGTTTGACACTACATGTACAATTATGAACATGACGAAACCCCGTACTCACATATCTGCATCAGACAGAAAGTCGGTATTCCGACCCGTATTAGCATGTTTGACCTTACCATGTTTACCAATTTTAGTTCAATAGAAAATTACAATAAATCAAATCAGAGCTAAAGATGTGCTAACTAGAACTGTAAATAACGAATGCTAATGACAAAGACTATACAGAGAAGATAAATACAGTGGTTATTCCTCAGGTAGTACGGTGTAGATATATTGATGGATAGGACGTCATAACAATTTCAACACGCTTCACAGTAGTCTACGCTCTTAAATTAGTATTATAATTTCTTCGCTTGCTTAGTCCTGATGGTGAATGTATCTGTTCGAGGAACTAATCGATAAATGTGCACAATGAATTTGGAACTGTGATTTTCAGCGGAAATTATGCTATTGACCTTTATTCTGGAAGTATCTGGTTTTCGCGATTAGTTTGGCTGACACTAACAGGAACTTCCGGTTCTGTGTTTTATAATTATAAGTGTGGAATTCTTTTCGGAAGGATATTTGTCAAGGTACAGCAACTTTTTATTACTTGGTGTACAGTATAATTCAATCGTTGACCTTTTGAAATCAGTTTAGATCCAGATTATCTAGTGATGACTTTCTTTAGCAAAATGACGTCATAAAAGCTAGTATCATGGCGTAAAAACCGTCACGCATGACTGAACTCAGCGTAGTCCCGGAGCCATGAGGGCTGTTCAAAATGTACTCAAAGAAAATATTGTGCTGCATAGGAAAAGACAATTATATAAGTGACGTCATCAATGACTGACACGACATACATGTGTAAAACGGTGGTGTAAATATATTAAAAACTTGAATGAGATGACAGTTTAGAGGCGTTTGATGGTGTTGCTGTGTTTGGTAAAAGTTATGTACAGCAGACTTGATGACTTGCGGTGTTAATTGTGCGTTATAAGAATGGAACTGGCAAATTTGATTCATAACTTGACAACAAAGAACCAGTACGCGGTTCTCGGTGAATCGGACATGTTGAGTCGTGAAACGTTGCAAAATTCGTCAAGAAGCATCAGTGCAAAAGATAGACGGGATTTTATAAACAGTGGCATGGATAACAAACTGTTATACATATTCGATGAGGTTAAATCAATGACACAGAAGCAGGACATTTTAATAAAAGGTATGTGCGTTCTACACGAATCGTTGATCACTGTGTCAGAGAAAGTAGGTCAAGTGGCTAAAGTAACCAATACACAGTCAGACCTCCTCAAAACTCTGTCATACAAGTCCATCCATATGGAGGCCCGTTCAAGAAGAAACAACTTGCTATTCTTTGGTCTGGCAGAAAGTCGGGGTGAAAACTGTTTCATGGTGATACGTGACTTTTGTGCCATGTACTTGACATTGATGGTCACAACATGTACCTAGCAAGAGCGCATCGGCTCGGTCCATATGTTCAAGGTAGAAAACCCAGGCCAATCATCGTTAATTTCCGCGATTACTATGACATTGAGTGTATTATGCGTAATGTATCCATGTTACAAGGTACACCGTTCTCGATAGACAATGACATGCCTAAGGAAATTCAAGTCGCAATAAAAAGGTTGTGGCCACATTACAAAAGGTCAAAGGCAGACAGACAAACCAAAACAAAAAGGTGCAGATTGTATATCCGGCGAAATTGTGGGTCGATGGCAAGATAACACATGACGAAATGCCCGAGTGGTCGAAATATATCAATTCAAACCGCTTACCTCCACTTGATTTCGTAGATCCAGTCGTTGATCCTGATCTGCCTTTCCGTATGGGTGAGATCATTCAGGACACTCTCGCCCCGCTACAAGACCTCGATTTTAATCTTAGTGTCCAAGACATGGCCATCCAGAGCGACAATGGAGGAGAAGGCGAACCGGATGACCATGCAAATGCATCACAAACTGCAGTAAAATCTGTATACGAAACAGGGGAAGGCAACTCGAGTTTATCCGGTGAGAGAATGAAACCACAGGCACGACAATAACTCCAGCTAGGACGCATCGGAGAAGGTGCAATTGAGATGCGCTTTATTAAATGTACAGGGTCTTGTTTCTAGGCGTGTGAATAAGTTAAGTTGTGATGAAATGAAAGTTATTTTTGATAATCATGATATTGTTTTATTAACAGAAACATGTTCAGACCAGTACAATGAGTTAGATGTCAAACACTTTCAGCATTATGTCCTACATAGAACCGAGTATAAATCTTTTACAAAGCGAAACTCTGGTGGTATTATTGTATACCTTAGATCTAAGTATGTAACTGAAAAACAAATTGTTATTTCAGAGCCGTGATGACATTTTGTGCATTAGAATCGATGGACAGTGATTATCTCTACAAGATGACCTATTTTTGCGTTATGTTATATTGTACCATCTGAGTCCAGTAGACAAGCTTTTATTGATATAAATGCTTTTTATAGGCTTTGTGATTTTTATACGCAAGAGTCTTCGAAAATTGAGACTGTACTGAATTGTGTACTATTTGGAGATATGAATAGCCGCACTGCTGAGTGTGCTGATTATGTTGTTGATGATGTTAATAGACATACTAACTTTTTACCTGATGATTATATTGCAGATGTAGAATTAAAGGGGCATTCACAAGACAAAGGTAGAGTCAATACAAATGGACATTACTTTTTACAATTATGTCAACATCTTGGGCTTAGAATATTAAATGGAAGAGTGGGAAAGGACAAAGGGATAGGGAAATATACATTTGTTGGTAGCCAGGGTAGTTCACTTGTTGATTATGTTGTATGTAGCCAGAATGTTATGCAATATGTTAAGTCCTTTGATGTTTCAGACCCAAATATTATGTCTGATCACTGTTTAATATCTTGTTCTTTTGAATTTGACAATATTCCACAGTCTAATAGAGATTATGATGAAGCTAGCGAACGTGACAGTGTTAAATAAGAATATGTATGGAAGCCAGAGTTAAGTGACCAATTTATTGCAAGATTATCAGATCCAGAAATCGAACAGAAATTGAAATCATTACTAGAATCTATATGTAGAGCTAATGACAAACATGATGTAGACTGTTGTAATGGTACTCTGGGAAATGTTATATATGAAGTTGCTTCTCCGTTGTGTTAAGCGTAATTTAAGATATGAGGGTTGGTCAAAAAATAATGAGCACGAGGGACAGTCAAAAATGATTGAGCACAATGAAAATCAGTGGTATGATGAGGAATGTAAACAGAAGAGAAATGCATTTACAAGAGCTCTAAATAAATTCCGATTAAACAAGAGCGATGAAAACAGAAAATAGTTAAGGCCAGAACAAATTACAAGTCACATATTAGGAAATGTAAATATGAATACGATAAATTACAAACTGATAAACTTTTGAAAGCCAGAGGTAAAAACGCCAAACTTTATTGGAATATGCTTAAACAGTGCTCAGGAATACGAGACCCAGATGTTCAACTCAATACCTTTGAAGCATTTTAAAGCAATAAATAACCCAGACAGTCCATTTTTCACACCAGACGAAGACATTACACATTTCAATGAAACATATGAAAACCACGAACTGGCCGTTTTATTCGAAGACCTTAACGGATGTATTACAAAAGGTGAAGTCAATAAGGCTATTAACCAGCTTAAGTCATATCGATCCGCTGGACCAGACACGTTCATAAACGACTTTTTCAAGGCAGGTAATAATTTGTTATCACCTGTCTTATTAGACTTATTTAATAAAGCTTTCAACAACGGATATTTGCCTGATGATTAGTCTGAGGGATATATTATACCGCTACACAAGAAAGGTTCTTTTAATAATGTGGAAAATTATCGGGGTACATGTATTACACTTTTAGTTCACTTGGCAAATTATTTACAAGAATTTTGAACAACAGGATAAGTGATTGGGCAGAAAATTACGGTATATATATTGAAGCTCAATGTGGTTTTAGAGCTAAAATGGTACTGGTGATAATATTTTTGTATTACATGGATTAATCACGCACTTTATTAATCGTGATGAGAAGCTCTACTGCGCATTTATTGATTTTACTAAAGCTTTTGACTATGTAGTGCGTGAAAATCTCTGGTATAAATTAGTTAACATTGGTTTAAGAGGAAAGATATTCAATATTATATTATACGCTCTATGTATGAAAGTGTAAAGTCAGGAGTGAAGTGTCGTAATGTGCTAAGTGATGAATATCAGTGTACCCTTGGTGTTAGGAAGGGAGAGTGTCTTTCTCCTTTTTTGTTTGCTATGTACTTGAATGATATTGAGGATACATTTACAAGAAATGGAGTAGAAGGTATAGACGTTGACATGTTTAAACTATTTCTAATACTATATGCTGATGATATAGTCATATTTGCTAATTCTATTGAGGAATTACAGAAAAGTCTTGACGCTATGCTTGACTATTGTAATAGATGGAAACTTGTGGTTAACACATCCAAAACTAAAATTATGGTTTTTAGGAAATGGGGCCAAATTCCGGGTTATTTAAATTTTAAGTATGATGGAAAAACTATTGACATAGTAAATAAATTTTACTTAGGGATTTCTTTTACACCCGATGGATCATTTTCGGAAGCGCAAACCACGCTTGCATGTCAGGCTCTTAAAGCACTTTTGAAAATGAATAAATATTTACACAAGTTTACTTCTACTTCGGTCAAGCACAGAATTGAACTGTTTGACAAACTTGTATTACCAATCCTGAATTATGGGTCTGAGGTTTGGGGCTTTCATAGGGGGTAACTGTATTGAAAGAATCCATACCCAGTTTGGTAAGAAACTTTTAGGAGTTAAGAAATCGACACAGAATGATTTTATTTATGGCGAACTTGGCAGGAAAAAACTTATATGTGGTAGATACTTTAACATTATTAGATACTGGTTCAAAATACTCAATGCGAGTTATGCCAAATATATTAGAATAGTGTACAATATGTTATTAAGTGATATTTATGAGTACCCTAATAAAAACAATTGGGTATCTCTTATAATGTCTGGTTAGCCCAGGGTGTAGCTAATCAAAATGTATTTTAGCAATAGTTAAGGACAGAATTCATGATATTTTTATTCAAGACTGGGAAAATAGTTTGAATGATTCAAGTAGAGCATGTTTTTATAATAGTCGCCGTAAGTTTGAATTCCAACCGTATCTGTCTATATGTAATATTACTAAGTTTAGAATTGCTCTTACTAAACTTAGAGTATCATCACACAGGCTCGAAATTGAGATGGGTCGGTGGCGTAGACCCAACACAATACCTAGAAATGAGCGGATATGTATTAATTGTAAAACTCTTGAAGATGAATATCATTTTGTTATGGAATGCGAACTGTGCAAAGAGTTAAGAAAACTGTATCTCAAGAAATTCTTTCGGCATAAGCCAAATATACAAAAGTTCGTGCTGTTGATAAACTCTACAAATAATCAAGAAGTGGAAAGGTTAGCTATGTTTATTGAAAAGGCGTTTGCTATCAAATCAGCTGCATATGCAATCGTTATTTAACACTACTGGTATGGAAATACTGCGCCAATTGAAATCCAAAGAATCATACGCACACATATTTCTATTTTATATATGATTTAGATATTCTAAATTTCAAATGTCGTTTGATATGCGACATCAGAGACTCGGATTTCAATTGGAAACCATAGGTTTTTGACGCCAGATAAGATGTTTTATTGGTTCATGGATATGCAAATAACATTCCACATTATCTGTTGATATGTATGAATATGTATATTCAGAGCTACTGAGAAAATGTGTTAAATGCATGTGAAGTAGTAAGAGAGGTTCTTTGCTGAAAGTACTATTTCAAACATGCACTTAGCTCAAATAATATGTCTGCAATTTAATACGAATATTCGTATACATAAGTTATGATTAAACAGGCCAATATTGCACATTACGTTTAGACTGACTGTTCAAGCAACTGTTCTTCCATTATATGATTAATATTGTCATAATTACGCCTTTGATACATGAACAACTGTATATATGGCATGATATACTTGCATTTATCACATAATCTGCCCTGGGGGAGTGCCGTAACGGAGTGCCGTAAATCGCGCAAATGCACTAGTGCACGACTGCGTTTTGTATGTAAATTAGCAATCGTTAGCCTACGGTTTGTAAGGAATGGCCGAAACAGCCGTCAGCTATAGCCGGTTTCATTTTCTATTGCACTTTTAAGGCTTTTGTGATAAAAAGAATCTTGCATTAGTGTTCATTACATGTTGTTTTCGTGGAGCTCGTTTGCTGTTATAAATGTGACACTCGCTTAAGCTCGTGTCATATTATTATAGTAGGCTCGTTTCGTGGAAGCAGTTTGTAATGAACACTCATTTAAGATCCTCTGTACAGTTAAACTCCAGATTTATTTAAAATAGGTGTGCTACATTAAGCTTATCTTATCAGAGTTTATTAATATATGAATGAGTTTTTACAATGAAAATGATACTATTCTTTTCTAAGATTTAATAATGACCGATCCGTCAATAATCAACGCAAATAATTTATAAAAACGTGCTAATTATCTATCAAACTACAATTTAAACTATTTCGGTAGTTGATTCATTACTTAAATTCCCAGTATTGAAAAGCTTTGGACAAACGCATTATTTAGTTGTTTTAATTATAATTATTTCATTATTTGATAGGGTGTCTGAAATCATACTTATGTCTGTAGTAATTCCAAGAGCAATATGCTGAACTAAACCTTTGAATGATTGCATGATGTTATTAGAATAATGCCAATCAGTGTATATTTTCATGTAAAAATCTTTCATTTATCTGCGTTTATATATCTTCATTGAAAGGGTTAGTGCAACATAAGCATTTTTGTTTCACATTAGATTTTAACAAAACCAGCATGGCTGTTCTTTATAATGGCGCCCTTTGATGTTTACATCAATGCTTTTCTTGTAGTGTAACTCTAGTCACAATAAGATGGCAAGCGCATTGTAAAAATGCACTTACTAGTATCTTATCTCAAACTTTTAGAAGCCCTATTAATGTACCCTAGGTTTTAGCAACATTCTCCAAAAAATTTTACATTACTGATGTTTTTATGTATTGTTATGTCAGTTGTAGTTTTGTCAGTTATAGTTTTGTCAGTTATAGTTTTGAATATATGTTTAATGTGTATACTATGTATACACTTCCTAATGGGCCGATGGCCTTATGGATTTGAATAAAGTATATATATATTCTGTGGTTATCCGTCTGGTAGTACTGAGTAGACAACGAGACAGGTAGTACTGCGTAGATAAATACAATGGTTATCTGCCAGGTAGTATTGAGTAGATAAATGCAGTGGTCATCCGTCAGGTAGTACTGAGTAAACAACGGTACAGTGGTTTTCAGACAGGTAGTACTGAGTAGATAATACAGGGGTCATCCTCAGGTAGTACTCAATAGATAAATACAGTGGTTATCCGTCAGGTTGTACAGGGTAGACAACAAGACAGGGGCTATCCACCAGGTAGTACGGGTTAATAAATACAATGGTTATCCGTCAAGTTGTACAGGGTAGACAACGAGACAGTGGATGTCCGTCAGGTAGTACTGAGTAGATCAAGACAGTGGTTTGCCGTCATGTAGTACTCAATAGATCAATACAGTGGTTATCCGTCAGGTAGTACTGAGTAGACTGCGAGACAGTGGCTATCCGTCAGGTAGTACTTAGTAGATAAATACAGTTGTTATCCGTCAGGTAGTACTCACTATATCAGTACAGTGGTTATCCGTCAGTAGGACATTTTGCAAGACAGTGGTTATCCGTCAGGTAGTACTTAGTAAACTGCGAGATAGTGGTTATCCGTCAGGTAGTACCGAGTAAACTGCGAGACAGTGGTTATCCGTCAGGTCGTACTCACTAGATAAATACAGTGGTTATCCGTCTGGGTGCGAAATGTCTGCTGCGGACTAGTTTCTATGATTCTGTTTAAACTTATTCTAAGCAGAGAATATTATGTCAATGTCTGATTCTCATTCTGCATATAGCGCCGCACTTTGTAAGAATACTTACAATGCATGGGAAATCGAGTTAACTCTTTCCTGCATAGCTTTTTGTGTTATGATTAGAGGGTTGACACACGTTTTTTCTGGCAATAACATCTGCAGTGTCCCGAGGAACTGTGGTTGGCCCGAGGTCAACAACATTCCCGAGGGACACTGCAGATGTTATTGCCCGAAAACAAACGTGTATTAACGCTATTCTTGCATAAATCCCATTTTCTGCTTTCCTGCATCAATTTAATTCTTCCAATTACAAGCAAAACTATACACTTCTTTGACACACTTCGTTCGATTTATGCTGTTTCCGGACCACTGTTTTCTTTCTGACGTCATTTCATGATTGTATCAAATACCGTTTACACGGAATTTCATTCAACATGTCTATCACTAAAACAGTTCGTTGTCGGTGCCCCTGAATACTCGCACCGTTCACCTAGCTTAGGCCAATTCCAATTTTCCCATTCCAATTTTATTTCAAATAATACAGTAAATTCAGTCACATGTTCACAATGAAGGAAAACGGCTTCTTTCATGTCACCATGTATGGAAATAGCATATCCAGAGACATATTCATACATATCTCTGGCATATCCTACCCAAGAAAGAGGCCAAGACGCTATAGCATTCGCGTCCATTGTTTACCATAGGCCCCGAATAGATACATTATTATACTGCAAAGTAAAATCCTCACTTCTGATTGGTTAACCAGCCGTGTACATGAGTCCATGTACCCTGTGAGCTGTGAGCTGACAGGGTACATAGAAATTCCCCATGGCAGGCCCCACATATTACGGTCAGAAACCAAAAGACCGACTTCTCGACTGGGCTAAACAATAGCAAAATTCACAATAGACAACTATTGATACGTGAAGAAAAAAATGCAGAAATGAATTAAAAACATTGTTTGAAATGACCAATAAAACGGTTTTTAGAGGAGTTATTATATCGTCCAGCCATCTATAATAACACGAACGCCGATGAAATACAATACACACCACTTCGGATACCTTCGGGTAGAATTAATGTATTTGGGGCGCTTTGGGGAATTAGCGTGTTTAGTGATTCAACATGCCAAAATGGATATATATAAATTATCCGAACCGTAAAACTTTGCAGTATAATAAATTCGTTATACAGTTCTTTCCCAGGGTACATGACGATTTATTCCCGGCTGGTAAAATCATGTAACCCTCGCCTAACGGCTCGGGCAACATGATTTTCCTCAGCCGGGAATAAATCGTCATGTACCCTGGGAAAGAACTGTATAATTAAAACCGGTCAACAACAGCGCTTGAGCACGAAATTCGCCCTGTTAATACATGGTCTAGCGGGACTACAACATCACGTTTTATGCAAGAATACAAATTAACAACCGTACTAAACGAAGTTGCATTTCCGGTCGGCTGGTCATATGTGCACAAAACACATTTCATGAATATATTATATTTTCTCTTAACTTATATATAATATGTTGATGCGATCTATGTGATTCTCCACCGTTTTCCTACTTTAAACTTAACTCCAATCGAGTTTATGCGCTTTAGTTATATAAACTTATGATACATTAGTTCTCCCCCTCCCCAGGAGTAGTAGTAGTAGCAACAGTAGCAAAACCAGCAGCAGTATCAGCAGTAGTGGTAGTAGTAGTAACAGCAGCAACATAAGTAGTAGTTATTGTAGTAGTAGTTGTAGTAGTAGTAGTGGTGGTAGTAGTAGTAGTAGTAGTAGTAGTAGTAGTAGCGGTAGTAGTAGTAGTAGTAGTAGTAGTAGTAGTAGTAGTAGTAGTAGTAGTAGTGGTAGTAGTAGTAGTAGTAGTAGTAGTAGTAGTAGTGGTAGTAGTAGTAGTAGTAGTAGTAGTAGTAGTAGTAGTAGTAGTAGTAGTAGTAGTAGTAGTAGTGGTAGTAGTAGTAGTAGTAGTACATACAATTATGACAAACTATATATACAATACAAGGTAAAGTAATATGAGTTTCAACAAGGATCCTAAGATTTATAATTATCATCCTTATCATCATTGATATATGGTACACACATGTGTATATATTCATAATGAGCACATTTAAGATAGCACCGATACAATAGTTTCCTAAGCGTTACGATAATCTTCAAACAAGCGTTACGATAATCATCACACACAGACGGGTCCACAATGCAGCACGATGTCACAGCTGCGACCTTCATCACGAGTCTTCAGCAATACCACCATGCTGCATTAAGCAATCACTTGTACAAAGTGCCACATTTATACAAGTAATCGAACAGGTCGCATTAGCAGTGCTTTATAGCATCATAGTCCACTGATAACGGTGTAAACAAGGATCAGTACGATCTACATCTTACATTTATTATGATAAGTTTCTATTCTTTTAGCTACATTAGTAGTAGTAGTAGTAGTAATAGTAGTAGTAGCAGCAGTAGTAGTAGTAGTAGTAGGGGTGGTAGTAGTAGTAGTAGTGGTGGTGGTGGTAGTAGTAGTAGTAGTAGTGGTGGTGGTGGTGGTGGTGGTAGTAGTAGTAGTAGTAGTAGTAGTGGTGGTGGTGGTGGTGGTGGTGGTGATGGTGGTTATAGTAGTAGAAGTAGTAGTAGCGTTAGTAGTAGTAGTAGTAGTAATAGCAGAGTTAGTAAGTTTTTTGTTCGAGTACAAATGAAAGTTATTAATCGTACACATTATTGTCTAGACTATTTCATGATGATTACTTTGATGGATCTACAAGAAGCTTTAATATCTATTAACTATAGTTTAGAGAGTCCAATCTTTTTTTTAGGCCGAATCAAAATATATATATATTCCGCGTAGGTCACTTGTATTCTGTTTACTCTGTCAACAAAATTTGATTAAAACTTCCCAGATCAAGTTATTACATGTAGATTTGTATTGATTTTTAACACAAACTCGACGAATTACATTACGCACCCCTACCAGAAGCGCTTAAAGCACTTATTCGTCAAAAACATTTATAGCATTGCACTCAAGTACGTCTTCACCAAATAAATCACGGCATCTGTTCTATTTTAATCAGCCTACGGTCAGTCAAAATATGTAAATCCGAACTATGAGAGATGGATTCAGTTAATAGCCACCATGCCCCCCCCCCCCCCCCCCTCATGGTTTTGAACACAAGTTTAATGAAACTAAGCACTGATGCAAATGTTAGCCATCTTGTTCTCTTTAAATTAACATCCTAAACCTTGTTGCAGTTCTACTTTACTCTTTCGCTTGCTATTCACGTCAATATACCTACCTGTAAATAGAGAAGACCCAGATGAGACAGCTCCTGCAGGAGCTGTCTCATCAGGGACTGCACTATTTACAAGTTGATTGTTCAACCAGTGCACTCCACAGCAGTGATTGCACAGCGAACTACTTGTACACAGTGAAGATATATGTAAATATACAACAGGGCATGGGTAAAGAAGGAGAAATATATTTTAAAATTCAGCAAGAGAAGGGTTAAATCTATCTTCCGTGCTCTCAGACCTTTGATTATCGCTTGTAGCGTACTTATAAACAGCTTTTATAGACGAGCTACATTACCAGGTGCGGATCCAAGATTTCAGAATGGATGGAAGGGGGGGGGGGGGGGCGTAGAATATTTTTTGGAAGTGGGTGCGTAGATTTTTATGTTTGATGACATAAATAAATACAGTAAAACCTCTCTATAACGGCCACTAAATTACATCAAGTACTGTGTGTTAAAGACAGGTGGCTGCTTAAAGCAAGGGGAAAGTAAAACAGAACGCTCCTATATACCAACTAATTAACACAATTTAGTGACCTTTATAGAGAGGTTTTACTGTAGTGTGTTTGTAATACATGTTGAAAAAGATCGTAATTGGGCGAGGGAAATAAAGCAAACTCAGATTAAATCAATGTTTTATTCATTTTTAGTAGATCAAGATCTAAAATATTACTAAAACAGTTTGTTTGGGATTTTTTTTTTGGGGGGGGGGGGGGCGTACGCCGGCTCCACCACCTCTAAATCCGCGACAGATTACACATTCTCTGAACGGATTCACGACGCGTGGTTGACTTGAGTTAACCTTATACAACTTTTCGCGACCTTATTCGCATTTGCAAACATACTGGATTACTGGATCCTGATGAGACAACGAGTAACTCGGCATCTGATCAGGATCCAACATGTTTCACACTCAACCAATCGCTTTACAAAAGCTTTAACGAATCGGAACTGTCAAATATTTCACCAGACATTTTGTTTTCGACAGTGGGTTAAGGGTAAATATTTCATCGAAGTGATTGCCATAGTTATTAAGTGCTCATAAGTTAAGCAAGTATAACTAGTAGGTTATTGACGTTTGCACTGTGCTCATGAATCCGAAAATGTGGACTATTTAAGTAATTTGTTGGATACGGAATTGGAGGCATTTTGTCAGACCAACAGTAACGGTGGGTTTACTCAAACAGTAAAATCCCTCTAAACCGGAATTCTAGTAGAGAAGAATTTTGATACTATTAGGCAGGGGACTCCTAGAGGAGCTTTCTGCATGACTTTCACCCTGCATTAACTCTTTCCTTGATGAATATTCATGTAGGAAAATTAATATTGAAGTCATGAATATTAATAAGATTATTTTTTTTATAATGGCATATGAACACATGACATTTTGGCTCAGGCAGTAGCAGTATAATCATATCTATATTACACCATAAGCAAAACAGAGCAGACCCTGATCAGACGGCTCCTATAGGAGCCGTCTGATCTGGGTCTACTCTGTTTGCAGATGCGTCGAAATGCGCTTACATAAGAGAAAGGGTCAAGCTGTGACCTGTCTCCAAGACCGATATTAATACCAAATTTAAAATCCGGTTTAGAGATGTTTTACAGCACAGGGTTTATCATTCAACTAAGACAAACATATAATCATTGCATACGTATATTGTCTTAGGCTTACACTTTTTCAATGCTTCTGAATGTGTTATAATTTTGTTATATTAGCATTACATGTTAACTTTCGGGATAGAGCAATCATACGATGTCCATCTTTTAAAAAATAATGTTCGTGAGCGGATGTTATTGCTGAATTGTCAACATTTCAATAGTAAAACGTTGCTTAACCCGTTACTCCATAAATACGCTTTTGCAAACAGAGCAGACCCAGATCAGACGCCTCCTGTAGGAGCCGTCTAATCAGGGTCTGCTCTGTTTGCTTATTATATTATATATATATCACTCAACAGTTTCTGTCATTGCCAAACATTCGTCTTCTTCATTGTGCCATTATTATACCGCATTTATATAGCGCTCTTTTCACACAGGATAATGTGCGTTCAAAAGCGTTTCACATGAAATAAATCACTAACCGGAACGAACAGCATGAGTATCTATCCAGGCAATGAAATATTTGCGATAGATATACAATATATATGAAATCACTAGCCGAAAGGAACCTCATAATTGTACAATAAAACTAGACTGGTAAATTTAAAGTTTATTTCCCCCTGAACCTCCAGTTGACGCATGTACATGGGCGATAGGCACAGAAAGATACTCTAAGTCACGTTTAAAGTTTCACCTTTTATCATGTCAAAGTCTTATTTTTTACCATTCTTGGTGTTGTCCTTATCATGTATAAAGTTTTTATCTAGCACAAGTTCTTAAACATGTCGCTTTTAAAAACGTTTAGTACTTTTAATATATTTTAATGTTTTAAACCAGCGCCTACACATAATCCTCAATGTAATGAGGGAGTGTAGTATCCACAAAGAAGAAGAAGAAAAACAGTCTTTAATTAGGAGGAGGAAAATGGGTGAATGGGGAAATGGGTGAATTATTTACATCCATTAATCTAATTTAAATTCACGATGTCAATATTTCTTACATGTGTAAGGGTTAAGTGGTCATTTTAACCCTTAAACTCTAGAAGAATATAAGACCAAATCGTCTTTATGATAAGAAGATATTTGGGAAAATGGTGTAATGTTGTGCTCGGCATACTGCCAAACATGTTATTTTCAATATTGTTTCTCTGTTTTCTTATCACCAATTAATATTCACGAGGATGCAAATGAGGTAATTTGCATAAAGTAAACGAAACATGAAGATTCATATATCAACTATATGTTTATATCATTTATAATTATCGCCAAAGTAGACTGCGATATCTTTGTATGTTGCAGGTATATGAACAATGAGATTAGAATGGTTGCCGAGAAAACAGATATATCACCATCAGTGCTATATAATTTATTTATCTAACAATCTTGGTGATATTCAGTGATCATTGTAAACTGTAGCTAACCACTTTGCATTTCGTTTGCTTTATAAGAGAAAGACTGGTGTCTTTTGAAAAACATCAACATCTTTTACTGCTCTCATAAATATTCATACATATGCAAATTAGTTTATATCAGAAAAGTAATATTTACTATTAAAGCAATGCCTCATATCTATGTTTGTGACAATTGATTTCAGGATTCATAAAAAGAACTGAGATCTAGCGGAGTATTACAGGTAGATGTTAATTTTCCAAAAAATTTGTTAAAAATCGGTTACCATGGAAACAGTCACAATGTTACTTACAGTTCTTTGTTTGGTTATTAATTTAGATACTTTGCTTTCTGAGTATTTTGTCATCAATTTAAAGAACATTTGAAGTTATTTTCTGATATAAGTAGGATAAAAATTGAGAGGTTTACGTTATTTCTGTAATTTATTTTTACTATTTTTTAATCACTCTCATTTATATTCATGTGTATGCAAATAAGGTAATTCCTCAGTATAACCTTTAAACAAAAACACAAGGTCTTAGCTTTAAGTTGGTACCAGTTTTATACAGTTAGCATAAAACTTTCTGTGACATGGAAGATTGTTGCAGGTAGGTGTCGACTAACAAAATATGTGTGAACAGAGTGAAATGAATGGTTACTATGGAAACAGTTCAAACGTTACTTAGAGTTAGATTTTTTGGTCCTCAAACTTGATATTTTGTTTTCTGAAGATTTTCTCATAATGTTAAACTGCATTTGAAGTTGTTTCTGATATGTGTAGGATAAAAGGTGTATAGTTTACATTATTTACGTTATTTCTATATTGTCTTTAGTATGTGTAATGTTCTCATTAATATTCATGAGTATGCAAATAAGGTAATAAAAACCAGCTTGAAATAAAATCACAGTGTCTAATCTTTTGTTTGGTGCCAGTGTTATAGGTTTAGAACAAAAACTGGCTGTGATATGGACGATTTTGTAGGTACGGGCCGTCATTACGAAAACTGGGATGTTGCCATGGAAACGGTGAAAAACGTACTTAAAGTTAATGCTTTTGTCCTCAAATTGGATATTTTGTTTTCTGGGGGTCTTGTCTTCATGAACTGCATTTGAAGTTGTTTTATGATATTTGTAGGATAAAAAAAGAAAGGTGTACGTTCTTTCTATACGTTTTCTGCTAATTTTAATGTTCTCATTAATATCGATGAGTATGCAAATAAGGCAACTTAAAGAAACAAATTGGAAATAAAAGCACAATGTCTTATCTTTCATTTGGTACCAGTTTTATAGGTTTAGGACAAAAACTGGCTGTGATATGGGCGAATATGCAGGTATGTGTCATCATTACGAAAACAGGGTGGTTGCCATGGAAACGGTTAAAATACACATAACCTAAAAGAATTTAAATTTGAGTACATTCACGATTCTGATTCAGGAGACTTATCTGAACATTTTGGTACCCATGAAAAAAAGTCTAGGGGTGCATGGTAGACCCACTGGCTCCCTGAGTGATATATCCTGGGTCCAAGGTTATAACCCCGCCGGACCAAGTCCTTCGGACAAAACTATAAACCGAGATCCGATGTATCAATGCTTTTATTTACACTGGGCATCTAAAAGAACCAGGGAAACTCAGTCGATAATAAGAGTAGGACATCGCGCCCAGGTTTCTCTGTATCCCCTCCCCTCTCTCTTGTGCGTCCAATTAGCTCATAGTGAGCAGAAACGGACGTTAATCAACACAAACAAACAAAACAAGGTTATAAACTTCTGAGTCTGAGTCTGAGATCATTATCAAGTATCTGATTGGTCAGATTCTGAGTAAGCCCAGAATCTGACCAATCAGATGACTGAGAATAATCTTAGACTCAAGCAAAAAGTTTATAACCTCGGGACCTGTTGAAATCTCTGGACATTGAATCGAACAGCAAGCAGTGCAGACCTTGATCAAATGAGCCCTCTTATCTAGATCTACATTATTTGGGACTGCGGGAAGTTAGTGCATAGTGGGCAATAAAGTGTTTATAGCGTAACTGATAGTATGACGAGGATACATTATGCGGCAAAAAATAACTAGAAGTGATGTGCATCACAGTAAGAATATAAATGGACACACATGAATACTCTCGCGAGATTTGCTACGAAGTAAGAATGATTTATTTCATAACACATTCGTCTTTGGTTGAGAAATATTTCCGCTAATAAGAATAATGTTTAACCCTTTCGGTGCCAGCAATGTCGTCTGCTGGGCACATTTTCGTTTATTTTTAGTGTAAGTGTGTGCATTTCTTCTATTTTCTTTATAAAACAGTAAACAGAGTGTCAAACAGTTTGGATCCTGATGAGATGCCGGGTTACTCGGCGTCTCATCTGGATCCAAACTGTTTGCATGTGATATCATAAACCCGTCATTGTGGCACGGAAGGGGTTAAAGTGACAGTATCTACTTCCAGCGTGTTTTAACAAGCCTAGAACAATTACATTAATCATTTGTTTATATGCTGAAAAGAAGTATATCGCCAGAAAAACAGTCGAATAAACACTTAAGAAGACACGATGTTTATGTGTTTGGTATATTGGTCGACAATGTATTAGCATCTATTCGGCTAGCGTTTTAGTTTCATTAACTGTTCGACCAAGGTCGATAACATTTTGTTGTAGAACAAAAAAATTTAAGTATCGATGAACACAGTTTATTTGTATCACAGGGGCGTTTTTCGATAAAAAAAAATCAAATTGACAGTATTCATAATAATGATTTAACATAACAAATACAAAGTTTTATGATATTATTGAAAATATGTACTCATTGTAGGGACTTCCTGTTTAAAGAAGCTGCAATATATATATATATCAACCTTTAGTCTGCTATAGGCGAATGACTGAATACCTATGCAAACAGATTGGATCCAGATGAGACGCCGAGTAACTCGGCGTCTTATCAGGATCCAAACTTTTTGACACCCTGGTTGCATTTTGGTAGACAAATTAATTATAGCTTGAATTTTGAAAATGTAGTTTGTGAAATATTTGGTAAAAAATTGCTCAGCAGGCTAAAGGTTTAGAGTATCTGACTGAAATCGTCGTTGCATAAAGAGTCTGGTGAAGAAACAGTTGTTGTGTTAATAGAGCCATCCGAATGAACTTGCTACAGTTCAACCCTTTATTCCATGAATATTCACATAAGAAATAATTACATCATGAATATGAATTAGATTAATTTCTATAATGGCAAATGGACACAGGAGTTTTTTGTCAAAGCAGCAACTTTAGAATCATAGCTATAGGCTGGGTCCTAGTAGTGGTTACCGTAGCATCCCACCCTAGACTTTTTTTCATGGGTACCAAATTGTTCGTTGGGGTCCTCAGAACACATTTTGAGCATGCCCCCCAAAATAAGTTTGTCCCAGCTATGTTTTATTTAACGGTAATTTTCGAAACTACATTGGTTCAGAAAATGCGCCATAACTTTGTTTTTAGAAGCAATAGAAGGACAAAACAAAAACCAAAGTAAATCAGAGACATATAGCTTCAATATGATATATATTTTATTAATATTCATAAATGCATTCTTATGAATATTAATGAGGAAGTAAAAAATGTGATTTTTTTTTAGAAAAAAGGAGTTTGTTGTTTAGTCTGAGAGGCTTATTAATGCACAGAAATTATTGAATTTAGGTTTAAGTTGTTCGTTGGAGTCCTCAGAACACATTTTGAGTATTTTCCCAAATAATTTTGTCCCATCTATGTTTTATTAAACGGTTTCCATGGTAACCCGAGGTAAATTCCGAAACATCATTGGTTCAGAAAATGCGTAATAACTTTGCTTTTAGAGGTAATAGAAGGACAAAACAAGTACCAAAGTAAAGCAGAAACATATAGCTTGAATATGGTTTGTGATTTAATTAATATTCATAAATGCATTCTTATGAATATTCATGAGAATGTAAAAAAATGCGTTTTTTAGAAAAAGGAGCTTGTTGTTTAGTCTGAGAGGCTTATTAATGCACACAAATTATTGAATTCAGGTTTAAATTGTTTAATGGGGTCATCAAAACACATTCCCCTAAAGTAATTTTGTCCCATCTATGTTTTATTGAACGGTTTCCATGGTAACCCGAGGAGGTAAATTTCGAAACATCATTGGTTCAGAAAATGCATAATAACTTTACTTTTAGAGGCAATAGAAGGACAAAACAAAAACCAAAGTAACGCAGAGACATATAACTTGATTATGATATATAATTTTAATAATATTCATATATGATTGCTTATGAATATTAATGAGGAAGTATAAAAATCCGCTTTTTAGAAAAATGAGTTTTTTGTTTAGTCTTAGAGGCCTATTAATGCACAAAAATTATTGAATTCAGGTTTAAATTGTTCATTGGGGTCCGCAGAACACCACTTGAGCATTCCCAAAAATAATTATGTCCAAGCTATGTTTTTAACGGTTTCCATGGTAACCCGAGGTAAATTTCGAAACATCCATGGTTAAACAAATACGTCATAACTTTGCTTTTAGAGGCAAAAGAAGGACAAAACAAGAACCTGAATAAAGCAAAGACATATAACTTGAATATGATATGTAATTTAACTAATTTTCATAAATGTATTCTTATGAATATTAATGAAGAATTAAAACAATCCGATTTTTGTTTAGAAAAAAGGAGTTTATTGTTTAGTCTGAGATGCCTATTAATAAACAAGGGTTATTGAATTCATGTTTGAATGTTTTCATGTGATCATACAAGGAAAATAAACCATCTTTGTTTCAGGTAATATTTCTATAAAGCATGCGTATTTCAGCTAATTTGCATATAATGTGCGTATATGAATAAGCAATTTTCTATGAGCATTGTATTTAGTATATTTTGAGTATACGGTAAAATCTCGATTATTCGAATTTTCTTTATAGAAGCATTTAGACCCTTTTAGGCAGGTGACTTCTTAATGCATGGTGAAAGTCATGCAGAAAGCTCCACTCCATGACTTTCACCATGCATTAAGCTGTCACCTGTCTTAAATATCGATAATAATACGTACGTCAATGATAATACGTCAATGTTTGAAGTGAACCCCATCTGTTGGATGCAAATCCCGGTGCTAAAGAAGTGAGTGATTGAGAGAGAGAGAGAGAGAGAGAGAGAGAGAGAGAGAGAGAGAGAGAAAGAGATCGGGAGAGGAAGGCCTAATGCCCGCCCTGGGGATGTCGGAATCATCCCAGGTCGATTTTCATTTGAAACCGGAGGCCTAAGAGATACCCAGGGATAGGTCTAGGGCAGACAGAGGGTGGGAGGATTCTAAAACAATCTTCACACGCATTCTCAATAGAAAATATTGATGTTCAGAATCATCTAAAGAGAAAGAGGACTAAGTCCCGTCTAAATCTGAGTGAGAGGCATCCACAAAGTCTGATTCCTTTAAAAAATAGGACCACCCCTAGGAGCCATAATGGACAAAGTGTCTTCCTGCTCTCCCTCAGAATCCGCCCTGGTGAACGCCATGGATGGCAGCACCCGGGAAGAGTGGGACCCGCCACAGGCATAGAAGTGTGGACTGTGGGTTCACGTGAGAGCTATTCTCCCTCTAGGTGAAGCTTGCTGGTTCCCAGAATGAGTGTCGGCTAGCCAGAGCGACCAGCCGGCGAATCTGAGGAGGCAGAGCGATGTCTTCACATAGAAGAGTAATGGTAAGACCTCGATCTGTGATGAGAGCGGTGCAAGTGCCGGTTCCCATTAGAAGAACAAGAAGGTTTTTACGCCTCTTACGGGGTGGGTGGGATATGGGCTGGGGAGTCCGAAGTGTGCTCAGAAGATGAAAAGTAATTGCAGGGTCTAGACGACCAAGAACGTCTAGACTTAGCCAGAGCAGCTTCCTGTTGACTTTCGCCACTGTAATGCGGTGTAGAGACAGAATGCCCTGTAGAAAATATTGGTCCACTTGGGTATCCCGGTCCAAAGGACCAGACCGGGCCACCGGAGGACCATTGGAGAGCAAACTTAGGACACCGGGCCAAAGAATACACAGTGACATCTTTGGGCCGGGGCTCGGTAGAACGGTCTGCTGGTGACGTCATGAAACGGAAGCACTAACGCCAGGACACCGGGGACCGGTGACGCATAACTGGGCCTAGATTCAGCGGGACCAGGCAAAACTCTCCACACAACAAGCGGACCGGGAGACCTGGCAAAACTAGTACCTGGGACCAGAACAAAGGGCACCATTCAAGTGGTAAACGGGGAACCCGCGCCCGGGCCAGCAGTTGGGTGCCGATCTGCAACTAACAACTGGGGAATCGACTGCACCACAGGGGCTGTTGACGAAAGAGATCTTAAAGAAGAAGCAGACTTCTTCTGAGCTTTAGAGGACAGTGATGTGTCTGTTGCGAGGGAGTCGCTGACCAAAGAGAAGAATACTTCTTCCGTCGGGCAGCCAGCTCCCGCGTCTCCCCTGTCCAGAGGGATGAAACTGGACAGTGAGCTGACGCGGAGCATCCGCAGCAGGCCAGACACACTTAATGAGTTGTCCAGCCTGTCGCGAAATGCTCGCAAGAAGCCTTGTGTTGCTCTGGCATGCTGTGGTAAATAATCAAGCAAATGCATAAGACATTGCGAGTAAGTTAGAAGTCACGCAAGGCTAATATGGGTAAACATAAGCTGATGATTACAGTCGAGATGCTATATATTTTCTATTGCATTGCAAAACACCCATAACAGTAATATTATTCATAAAACATGCATGACGCTCAATTCATCTGCTGTATTTTCTTACAAGAAATGTGTTGTTCACATACATGTATATTGCAATATAATAGAAAAACTTACTTTTCTACAACAGTTTATATTCCCATTAATACTCATGATTTTGAAAATAATATTCATTATCTACATATTTATATATATGAACATCAATATCGCTGTTTCAGTCAGTATCAAGCTCTATACTGGGTAACTAAAATAATCTCAGATAAAAAGAACAGCTCATTCAAGTGTGTTTATTTTACATCTCATTAATATTCATAATTATGCATTAATATTCAAGAACCCAAAGTAATGACCCTCTGCTCTTGTCAATTTTTGTTCAATATCTGGTATTTTACGTAAAATAAATACTAGAAAAGATAGTACACTCGAAACAATGCTAAATATAGGGCTTATGTTAAATTGCTTATTCATTTACGCACGTTATATGCAAATTAGCTTAAATATACATGTTTTTTAGAAATATTACATGAACCAAAGATGTTTTCCTTCATTTGTATGTTGATATTAAAACATTTAAATCTGAATTCAATAACTATTTGGCCTCTCAGACTAAAAACAAACTCGTCGAACTAAAAACGCATTTTTACTTCCCCATTAATATTCATAAGAATGCATTATAAGAATGCATTATGAGTATTAATAGAATTACATATCGTATGCAAGCTATATGTCTCTGCTTTACGTTGGTTCTTGTTTTGTCCTTCTATTGTCTCTAAAAGCAAAGTTATGAAGCATTTTCTTAATCAAGATAGTTCAAGAAATTTACCTCGTGTTACCATGGAAATCGTTTAATAAAACATAGCTGGGACACGATTATTTTGGGGGAATGCTCAAAAAATGTTTTGAGAACCCCAACGAACAATTTAAATCTGAATTCAATATTTTTTGTGCATTAATAGGCCTCTAAGACTAAACAAAAAACTCATTTTTCTAAAAAAGCGGAATTGTTTACTTCCTCATTAATATTCATAAGTAATAATTTATTAATATTATCAAAATTATATATCATATTCAAGCTACATGTCTCTGCTTTACTTTGGTACTTGTTTTGTCCTTCTATGGCCTCTAAAAGCAAAGTTATTACGCATTTTCTGAACCAATGATGTTTTGAAATTTACCTCGGGTTACCATGGAAACCGTTTAATAAAACATAGATGGGACAAACTTATTTGGGGAAATACTCAAAATGTGTTCTGAGGACTCCAACGAACAACTTAAACCTAAATTCAATAATTTCTGTGCATTAATAAGCCTCTCAGACTAAACAACAAACTCCTGTTTTCTAAAAAAATCACATTTTTTTACATTCTCATGAATATTCATAAGAATGCATTTATAAATATTAATAAAATCATATATCATATTGAAGCTATATGTCTCTGCTTTACTTTGGTTTTTGTTTTGTCCTTCTATTGCTTCTAAAAACAAAGTTATGGCGCATTTTCTGAACCAAGGTAGTTTCGAAAATTACATCGGGTTACCATGGAAACCGTTAAATAAAACATAGCTGGGACAAACTTATTTTGGGGGGCATGCTCAAAATGTGTTCTGAGGACCCCAACGAACAATTTGGTACCCATGAAAAAAGTCTAGGGGGGATGCTACGGTAACCACTACTAGGACCCAGCCTATATATTATAGCATAAGCAAACAGAACAGACCCTGATCATACGGCTCCTATACGAGCCGTCTGATATTGGTCTACTCTGTTTGCAAAAGCGAAGTAAATGCGTATTTTTGGAGTAAAGGGTTAAAGAACAATTAAACAATTGTTGTGTTACAAGTGTCGCATTATGGGCTTCATTTACAACACATTTTCAGTCTTAGATACTTTAATAAACACATTTCATAAACTCTAGTACAGCAACACATAGTTAAAGTTCTATAACATGACTGTCCCTATTCGTTTCTGAGTCGATACTGGCATATGCCTAATCCACGTACCATGCGGTCCCTAATTTCCCATAATGAATTTCTAACCTGTGATTATGATCATAGCCCTAGTACTATCTCTGTTCCCATCTGATCTAATCTCAACTGAACTGAACTCCTGACTGCCCCACTGTCTACTTTTTGACAGTATATATCTTAGGTGACAGACATTTCCTGTTTACAGCGGAAGTCTGCTCTCATACCATATCAAAACAGTTGCCATAGCAATATACCCGGAAGCTATATAATTGTCAATCAGAGCAGGTCACATAACCAAGTAACCTAACCCTATTTCCTGGTTTATGTTTTAGTACTATGTCTATATTATGTTTGGATCCAAACCAAGATATTGAATCCAAATTAAGAGGTTAAAAGTCACTATGTGACACTAGGGCCGTCGACTGAAACGGTTGCTGTTTAAATACGACTCGGTATGATAATGAAACACCTGTTGTGTTACTAGGGCCATCCCACTAAAATGAATGGTTCTTAAGGATCCTTTGGATGGAACTGGGGCGTTCGTTGTTTACTATGGCCATCCAACTGAAATGGCTGCTGTTTAAAAAGAAAGGGACATAGGGGCAATACGGCAGCGTTTGTTGTGCCAATTAGGCCAAGGGACTGAAATAGATGTAATTTTAAACCTTTTCCTAATATAAACACTTTCTCGTGGCTTTGCAAATAAAGAATATCAGACGGTTGATCAGGGACTGTTCTGTTCTGCTTGTGACATTTGAATATTACAAATTAACCCATTTGCGCCCAGTGGATTCTTCCATGCTTATATATTGGACTAGTCCATTTTTATCTAAGGGATGTCTGGTCTAAATTTCCTTTTTTGTTTTGTTTATATTGAATTTCCTATCAGCAAACAGTGTAGACTCTGATCACACGCTACTGTTTGCCTACGTCCCATATATGGGATCGTGGGAGCAAATGGGTTAATATAAATGGTCGTATGCATCCGTTTGTTGTTTTCACAGGAATGATTTGATTTTAAAATATTTATAAGGGAAATTGTTACTTATTAATTCATGAAACAGGACAAGTGTACAATTATTATTGTACCATTTTATAGCGTATTAGCGATAACCGTTAGTGTACATTATCGGGGATTGCAAATGGCTAGGGGTGTTTATGTGTAATTCAATACCAATATGTGTGAAATGATAAGAGGGACATGGCAGGTTTTGAAGAAATAACGTTTTAAATTTTATTTCAAAAATGCAACAAATATAGTACGAGAAACATGTTTTTGATTTCACTTTATTAACAGTTAATAACAGCGGTGACCGTGATATTACCACGTCGAATAAGAGTATACTGTAATACCATTAAACACGGAATAGTTTAAAATGAATTAGTTATTTTGGATTTTGATCACATGATATTTTTAACAGGTATTAACCCTTTCTCTCCTACTGACGCCATTTTGCTCCTCTGTAAAATATGGTCTGTTAAACCATTGTGATAAATAGAGTATTTGCTCCAGAGGAGCAAATGCTCTATTTATCACAACGGTTCAAAAACTACGCTGCACTTTTCTATTTATAGAAGTTAAAGGCAGGTGGCTAATATGAGCGTTCTGTTTTACATTCACCTTGCTTTAAGCAGCCACCTGCCCTAAATACCAACTAATTAACACAATTTAGTGGCCGTTATAGAGAGGTTTTACTGTTTATGCTTATTACTTGTCTGTATAACCACAGGTAACTCCGGAACAAATGCATGGTTTGTGACACGTTTTACCTCTACGGGTGGACTGGTCCAAAAGGTCACAGCTCACGGGTCAAAATCGAACTATAGTCTTACAAACATCCAGTTATTATTTTACACAACCAGACGCTACGCTATCTGAGGGATTATGACTCCAAATGAAAAATGCATTGACTCGAAAACTAGAAATGCCAGTCGATCCCCGACACTTGACAGAACACTCGAGTACTGGTGTGCGGTGGTCTAGTGGCAATGCGCTTGATAGCCGGTCCGGAGGTCCGGGGTTCAAATCCCGGTCCCTCTCGGAAATTTCAGAGACGCTTTTCAGTGTCTCCCATCCGCACCTCCTCTCCACCAAGGGGTTAAAATGGGTATTTGTGAAAGTCACTAGCCGGTAATGCGGCTGCATGATTGCGCCATATGTTAGTAGTGCTCAATGTTATAGGCGAATGACTCGATGACCAGGGGAGTAAATGTACAGTCGGCTGAGCGGTCCTTCAGTCCTTTTTTAACTCGATCCATTCCCTATTTCCCACCAATACCAGACATTGCTATGTGCATATGCCATTCCATTATACAATTAACTAATAAATATTCATGATGTCATTATTGTTTACATGAATATTCAACTGGGAAAAGGTTAAGGGACCCACTGTGAGACTGAAAGGGTTATTGTGTTCTTAAAGCAATCTGAGTGAAATGGCTGCTGTTTTAAGGGTTCCGGGTGAAGCATTTGTTGTGTTACTATAGGGCCATATTTTATGGTGTAATACACAGATGTTGTTCACATTATATTATATTTAACGTGTTCGATTATTATTAACTTTTGCAGTAATCGACACCCTTTGGGGCTTGCATCAATACTTTTCTTGTAATTTGTTAATATAGCCTATTAACCCTTTCCCTGTTCTATATATATTACAATTCTAATACCTACCGAATATTCATCGACAAAATAGTGAAATATAGAGGAAGGAACATTGTAGCCATTTTAGAAAATAAAGAAATAGATCTTTCAATTTCCACTAGCAAACAGAACAGACCCTGATCAGACGGCTCCTAAAGGACATTTTATGAGATATATATAACTTCAAAGACAAGTAGGTTTTGCTATTAACTGTTACAAAGACTGCACAAAGCAAAGTTGACATTCTCAAAACAAACTTGATGACGCGTGTCTACCGAATAAATCGAAAGGTCACAATAAATATCAGAATACGTGTATAATATAAGGAGTGATGTTATTCAACAAGCACAGTAAAACTCCTCTATCTCGACCACTTTATGAATAAATATAGGTGTTTAACCCTTTCCCCTGTTGAATATGCATGTAAGAAATAATGACACCACGACTACTTATTGTACACAGGTACCTGCAGAAACTACAGAGTCAGATTTATTGTAATTTCATAAGCAAACAGAGCTGGGTCCATGCTTATAAAACGTTTAGTTGAGTCCGAGTTCGTTCTCAAGTTTTTGATTGGTCAGATTTGAGCCAAAGGCTCAAATCTGACCAATCAAAAGCTTAAGAACTCAAATCTGACCAATCAAAAGCTTGCGAACGAAACTCAAAGACGTGAACACGCAATTGTGCGTGGGAAATGGTTAAAGACAGGCGGTTGCTTAATGCAGGATGATAGGAATATAGAAAACACATGCAGGAATTTTGTTTATTACTTAAGTAGTCATGACTTAACCTGCCCGTGAGACCCGGAAACTGATTTCACTTTGACTCCGCCTCAGCGGCGTTTCACTGTATGAGTAATATCTATATCCCAACTCCTAAAGAGTGACGGCAGTTTATGACTTACTCTTATTAAACTGTAAACGACGGTAAACATAGCACACGAGAGCACTCAAGAGATATGACAAATAGACTTACAGTAAAAACTCTCTATAACGGCCACTAAATTGCATCAAGTATTTTGTGTTCAAGGCAGGTGGCTGCTTAAAGCAAGGTGAAAGTAAAACAGAACGCTCCTATAGGAACGTTCTGTTTTACTTTCAACTTGCTTTTAGCAGCCACCTGCCCTAATTACCAACTAATTAACACAATTTAGTGGTCGTTATATAGAGGTTTTACTGTATACCCCTTGCCATACCATTCTATTGCTGCACACCCATATATGTACTTGCCATACACGTAGTAATAACCGTGTCTTATGGAAACAACGTGCGGCATTGACTGCCAGTCCATTTTCTGAATAGTTTAAACTGGCATCCCCTTTTCAGAACATTTATTAAAACATTGTATCAAAATGCATCACGAAGAAAATGATCATTTTGACAAACAGTACAGATCCTAATCAAAGGACCCTTTCCTCCATAAATACACCTTTCTACGTCTCTGTAATAGTCTCTTCTTGAAACCATTGTGATAACAGGAGCAAATGCTCTATTTATCACAATGGTTTCAAACTACAAAATGCTAACATTTTCCTTTTCTCTATTTAATGCTCCTTTCCTGTAGATTTATTCATAGAGGTTGTATCTAAAAATAACCTATGAGATAATGGGTTTAGACGGGTTTTACTATAGTAAAACAGTTTCATTCACTTTTGCCTTCTGTGGATATATTCTTAACTATACTCGAAGAGTCAGAGGTTGGACATGTAAATTTTAATGGCCATCGTGTATATTGATTCATTGCCATTTTCTTGATTATAATTATACCTTCAATGGTGCTAATTCCTTAGTCAAAGGAATGTATAAAAAAGTGACTTTTAGCCTGCCGAGCAAATTACACAATATTTTCACCGGCTACATTTTCAAATTTCAATCTGTCAGTACGTCAAACAGGTTTACTCGTCTGGATCCAAACTGCCTGCATAGGGAGTCACACATTCAACCACAGCAGGCTAAATGTTTTAAGTATAACATTTTTGTTAAACAATTACCTTTTTAATAACTTCAATAGATTCTATTATGTAAAGTGTTTAATATTCATCATTAATAGATTGTAAAGACGCTAAGTAAAGCTCATAATGGAAACATAGTTCAAGTAGGGCCACTTTATTTCAGATATATTTCTGCAAAATTATATTGTAATCCGACCTTTCGTTTTAATTTATTGTATTTACAATTTCATTACATAGACAATCTTACAGGAGTGTTTATTACACATTTGTTTTTTTATGATTACGAAATGAGTGTCATATTCATTGTAGTAAACGAAATTCATAAAAGCAATTTGAAATGAACGGTCGGATTTAAACAGTTTTGACTATAACAAATACACTAGAGCATTGTTAACGGTACTCAATTTCGGCACACCCGCACCGCAGGTAATGTGATAAAGTCATATACAAAAACCCCATCCCTGGTTGCACGTATTTGTTACGAATAACATGATCTTGAATAATACTGATAAAGAGTCATCTAAGGAATATTCCTACAGAACCATATTGATTTCAGAACAAAATGTAAATTAGCTGTATAGCGATATAAGGAAAACTATCTCTGCCCCTGTCCTCGATGAATTTGACGATTCCATACATGTAACAATAATAAATATTAATTAAAAAAAACCTGGAACATTTCTACAAATCGATGATGGTGTGTGGTTTCATCGGATTTTTTCAAACTTTGCTATATAGCTACATATGGAAAGTTGCCATGGTTTATATCAACAACAGCAATATAGGAAGCCACATCGGGATCATTCCTGCAAACTTAAGTTACAAGCGGGCTTGTGGTTTCAGAGGAGTAATTTTAAGCTAAATGTATATGAAATATAACATCGCACCTAGCAGTCATATTTTTATACTAAAATGGTTTCAAAATCGTGTTTATGGTTTACATAATGATAATTTTCTAAGATGTTATATTGAAGTCTGTTCATTAGCTTCAGAAAGGAGGATATTTAATACATTTTCTTAATTAAAGCAAAGACGGCAAGAAGTATGTTCCATCACTTCAGGTCCTCATGCTACCAATCACCATGGCTTGAACAGCGATCTTATGTTGGATCAAATTGAAGTAATGTTAACTTTAATTTAAATTTGGATATGGCTCTTGCCTTTGCCAAGCCAAATTGTTTTCAATTGCAAGGAATAGTAAACAAACAAGGGAATATTTATTTAAGATATCACATCTCCGTCTTTATTGTAGCAACACAGAGTATGTATATATCCAAGATCTTGATTTATTATTACATTTGTGTAGTTTAAGTTAATGAATAAGGAAACACTCTACCGGCATCCACGAGTCATACGTGTGCCTTTAAGACCATACATTGTGTACTCAAGTTTGGATCTGATGCAAATTTGACTACTTCCGATTCAATCAAACTTTGAGAAATTATTGACCGAGTGTCAAACGGCTTGGATCCTGATGAGACACCGAGTCACTCCGCGTCTCATCTGGATCCAAGCTGTTTTGCAAATGCCAGTCTGGTCGCAGATAGTAAGACACGAGTTAATATACTGTAAAACCTCTCTATAACGGTCACTAAATGACATCAAATATTTTGTGTTAAATGCAGGTGGATGCTTAAAGCAAGGTGAGAGTAAAACAGAAGGCTCCTATAGGAGCGTTCTGTTTCACTCTCACCTTGCTTTAAGCAGCCATCTGTCCTAAATACCAACTAATTAACACAATTTAGTGGCAGTTATAGAGAGGTTTTACTGTATCAGGATAAGTGACACAGTGATTCAAGGTAGAGAGCACTGGAGAAAGGTGAATGATACGTGACGAGTCAATCGGTTCTGCTACTTGCACAATGCGAACATATTAAATTACAGTAGAACCTGTTTTAAGCGGCCATTAAAACGATGTCAAAGTATGGGTATGTAAGGCATGTGGTAGCTTAATGCAGAACAAGTGCAATACATAAAGATCTAATAGGAGCTTTCTGTATTACTTTTGCCCTGTATCAAGTAACCCCTTGCTTTTTAAGACTCCTATGATGAATAAATGAGTGGTCGATTAGGAAACAATCTACTGTACTCCATTTAACCCTTCTCTTGCTGAATTTTAAAATACATTTCTCCTTCTTTACCCATGCCCTGTTGTATAATTACATATATCTTCACTGTGTACACGTATTTCTTTGCGCAATTACTGCTGTGTAGTGCATTTTTTGTACAATCAACTAGTAAATAGTGCAGACCCTGATGAGACAGCTCCTGCAGGAGCTGTCTCATCTGGGTCTTCACTATTTACAGGTAGGTATATTGACGTGAATAGTAAGCGAAGGGTTAATACGACATACCTATAACCGAAGTGAAGTACAGTTTGTATGCGTACATACCAAATTTACCAATTTATCTGATGATAAAGCAAACCTTTTTATACCCTATCACCTTCATTTCTACAATATTTCACTATTACTTTTTATAATAATTGTAATTGTTAACGGTGCACTTACAATTACACTTAGAATTACTGTACCATGTCTAGTCTTAACCCATTCCCTCATATTGACGCCTTTTGTCGCCTCTGTAAAAGTCACTCTCTGAAACCATTGTGATAAACAGAGCATTTGCTTCAATGGAGCAAATTGAATGCTCCTTTTCGGTAGATTTATTCAAAGAAGTTGGATCTAAATATAGCCTATAAGGTAATAAGTTAATGTTGTTCGGAACCAAAGATCAAAATTTCTCCTACAAAACAACCACCATTTAACAAATAAACATATCTGTATCAGTATTGTTTTAAATGACCTGGTGCATTGATCATTTACATGTACAAATTTAGTCTTGTGCGTTAACAAACAGAGCTATTCCGCGCCAGAAAGACCCTACAGGAGCTTATGGGTTGGAATTGTCATGTTTGAAAGTATGAACAATATTTTTATACTTACATGTAAATTTTACCATAGCATATACATACAGTGTTGTGTTGACAAACCAGTTTTGTGACTATGTTTTCCGATATCTATCACTTGATTTTTGTGATTTTTCTATGTGTTGTATAGACACAGACTATGTACAGAGTAATACTTTAGATAAAGAATTTCCCTGACTGGAAAATTTCTGTGACAGTTTCTGGTCTTGGTATACACAATTGTAATGTCATGTTTCAAACCAGTCTTCGCATTCAATCTGCTTAAATCAATTAAAACGTACACATTTTATATCTACTCTATCCTGTCTTTTAAATTACAGATACTGGTTATATTTCCATTTGTTAAATATTTGTATGAAATGCCCTGAGGAGACAGATTAAGTATATCAGTGCACATCAGTTCAGTTGAAGGCCAGCTCAATTTAAGGTATGTCATGGTTTGTGACAGCATGTCTATACTCTTTCATTCTGACATACATAAACGAATAAAATTTAAAAAAATTAAAATACTGATAAGAGGCTTAAATCGGGCATGTAAAATCACAACCATATCCCTTAACCCTTTACTCCATAAATACGCATTTCTACGCCTTTACAAACATAGTAGAACCAGATTGGACGGCTGCTATAGGAGCCGTCTCATCATAGTCTGCTCTGTTGTTATGATTCATCAATATGCATGGCGTCGTTTTTTCGTACATGCATATTAATGGAGGAAAGGGTTAAATTAGATCGAGATATAACGTTTATAATGTTGTCACTATCACCTTCGTTTTACTGCATATTATGTATATTATGCAACATAGACATGTCGATATCCCTAGATTTATATCGCTATACTTAAGTATTCAGTCAACCAGTGCATTGGTTTCTATTCATAGAATGAAGAATTAAACTTTGCTTCTTTACATGCTTTTTTAATTTACGAAGTGCGTCTATAGCCCTATCATCCATAAATACGCCTTTCTTCGCCTCTGTAAAAGTCACTTTTGGAAACCATTGTGATAAATAGAGCATTTGCTCTATTTATCAATGGTTTCAGAACTACAAACTTTCAAATGTTTCCTTTTCTCTAGTTAATGCTCCTTTTAGGTAGATTTATTCAAAGTGGTTAGATATAAAAAAAAAATAGCGTATGAAGGAATGGGTTAATAGATTGTAATGACAATAACTAAAACTCATAAAAAAAATGGAAACATGGTTCATGTAGGGCCATTTTATTTCAGATATATTTCTGCAAAATTATATTGTAATCCGACCATTTCGTTTTATTTTAAAGTATTTAAGATTCCATTACATAGAGAATCCTACAGGAGTGTTCATTAATTTTATTTTATTTTTATGAAATGAGTGTCATATTCATTGTAGTAAATGAAATTCATAAAAACACAATTTGAAACGAACACGCATGTAAGATTTTTCTTTATCACATTACCCTAACCATGTGCCATAGAAAGTGAAACAGGCTATAGGTGGCGGCTGTTTCGGCCATTGTTTACAAACAGCTGCGCTAGGATTGGCTTACAATTAAATGGCATCATGCATTGGTTCCACGTATTCTCTTTAAGATTCATTATCGGCCGGATTTAACCCTTTCGTCTGCTAACTTTGTCGTCTGCTACAAATTTTCATTCTTTTGATTTTCTTCACTTTTGTTTCAAAACCATAGTAACAGTAACAAACAGTTTGGATCCTGATGAGACGCCGAGTTACTCGGCGTCTCATCTGGATCCAAACTGTTTGCATAGGTAATCACAGATCCGGCATTGACAGCGAAATGGTTAAACAGCTTATTTGACTAAACAATACACTAGTGCATTGTTTACGGCACTCAGTTTCGGCACTCCCACACCGCAGGTAATGTGATAAAATCATATACAAAGCCCAGAGTCATCTTAGGAATATTCCTAAAAACCATATTGATTTCAGAAAAAATGTAAATTAGCTGTATAGCCATATAAGGAAAATTATCTCTGTCCCTGTCCTCGATGAATTTAACGATTCCATTACACAATGATGAAAATATTACAAAACAGGGACTTAATATAATACATAAATATTTGAATTGCTCTGATCTAATATTTCGACCACTAAGAGAGCTATATGAAGTTGGCTGTGAGTTGAGGGTTGGGGGTTGGACATTCATTTCTATAACTTTGCGTGCAAATACCCAAATGGTAACGAAAGCACAGCCAGCAGTGAGTTGGACATTCGTTCCCTATAATGCGAACACACAGCTAGAAGTGCATTGCTAGAAGTGGGTTGGACATTCAAACACGTGATCACATGTTAATTCGAATACACTTCTAGCCGCGAATACACAGCAAGAAGGGAGTTGGACATTCATTACATGCGAACCCACAACTGAAAATCGAATGTCTATCTGGCAGTGGGTTGGACATTCAAACACATGATCACATGTTCATTCGAATACACTTCCAGTCGGGAATACTCAGACAGAAGTGAGTTTGACATTCGTAAAATGCGAACCCACAACTGAAATCGAATGTCTAACTGACAGTGGGTTGGACATTCAAACACATGATCACATGTTATTTCGAATACACTTCCAGCCGTGAATACCCAGCCTGAAGTGAGTTGGACATTCGTTAAATGCGAACCCACAACAGAAAATCGAATGTCGAATTGGCAGTGGATTGGACATTCAAACACATGAACACATGTTAATTCGAATACACTTCTAGCCGTGAATACACATCCAGAAGTGAGTTGTACATTAGATAAATGAATACCACAACTGAAAATCGAATGTCTATCTGGTAGTGAGTTGGACATTCAAACACATGATAATTTGTTACTTCGGATACACTTCTAGTCGCGAATACCCAGCCAGAAGTGAGTTGGACATTCGTTAAATGCGAACCCACAACTGAAAATCGAATGTCAATCTGGTAGTGGGTTGGTACATTCAAATACATGATCCCGAGGTGACAGTGAGTTGGATATCCAAACGCTTGATCACATATTAATTCGAATACACTTCTAGCAGCGAATACCCAGCCATAAGTGATTTGCACATTCGTTAAATGCGAACCCACAACTAAAAAATCGAATGTCTGTCTGACAGTGAGTTGGTACAAATACATGATAATATGTTAAGTCGAATACACTTCTAGTCGCGAATACCCAGCCATAAGTGAGTTGGACATTCGTTAAATGCGAACCCACAACTTAAAATCGAATGTCAATCTGGCAGTGGGTTGGTACATTCAAATACATGATCCCGAGGTGGCTACCTATATTGATTATTTTCTTTGATTTTATGGCTGAATGCATGTAACAAAAATGTGACGAGTGTTTTGACATGATAATCTTTGAAAAATGCCCTTAGTGAGCTATGTGAAGTTCGCAGTGAGTTGAGGGTCGGGGTAGGACATTCATTTCTAAAACTTTGCGTGCGAATACCCAAATGGTAACGAAACCACAGCCAGAAGTGAGTTGGGCATTCGTTCCCTATAGTGCGAACACACAGCTAGAAGTGCATTGCTGGAAGTAGGTTGGACATTCAAACACGTGATCACATGTTAATTCGAATACACTTCTAGCCGCGAATACACAGCAAGAAGGGAGTTGGACATTCATTACATGCGAACCCACAACTGAAAATCGAATGTCTATCTGGCAGTGGGTTGGACATTCAAACACATGATCACATGTCCATTCGAATACACTTCCAGTCGGGAATACCCAGACAGAAGTGAGTTGGACATTCGTAAAATGCGAACCCACAACTGAAATCGAATGTCTAACTGACAGTGGGCCGGACATTCAAACACATGATCACATGTTAATTCGAATACACTTCCAGCCGCGAATACCCAGCCAGAAGTGAGTTGGACATTCGTTAAATGCGAACCCACAACAGAAAATCGAATGTCGAACTGGCAGTGGGTTGGACATTCAAACACATGATCACATGTTAATTCGAATACACTTCTAGCCGCGAATACCCAGCCAGAAGTGAATTGTACATTGGATAAATGAATACCACAACTGAAAATCGAATGTCTATCTGGTAGTGAGTTGGACATTCAAACACATGATAATTTGTTAAGTCGAATACACTTCTAGTCGCGAATACCCAGCCAGAAGTGAGTTGGACATTCGTGAAATGCGAACCCACAACTGAAAATCGAATGTCTATCTGACAGTGAGTTGGACATTCAAACACTTGATCACATATTAATTCGAATACATTTCTAGCCGCGAATACCCAGCCATAAGTGATTTTCACATTCGTTAAATGCGAACCCACAACTAAAAATCGAATGTCTGTCTGACAGTGAGTTGGTACATTCAAATACATGATAATATGTTAAGTCGAATACACTTTTAATCGCGAATACCCAGCCATAAGTGAGTTGGACATTCGTGAAATGCGAACCCACAACTGAAAATCGAATGTCTATCTGACAGTGAGTTGGACATTCAAACACATGATCACATATTAATTCGAATACACTTCAAGCCGCGAATACCCAGTCAGAAGTGAGTTGGACATTCGATAAATGCTAACCCACAACTTAAAATCGAATGTCAATCTGGCAGTGGGTTGGTACATTCAAATACATGATCCCGAGGTGGCTACCTATATTGATTATTCTCTTTGATTTTATGGCTGAATGCATGTAACAAAAATGTGACGAGTGTTTTGACATGATAATCTTTGAAAAATGCCCTTGGTGAGCTATGTGAAGTTAGCAGTGCGTTGAGGGTTGGACATTCATTTCTAAAACTTTGCGTGCGAATACCCAAATGGTAACGAAACCACAGCCAGAAGTGAGTTGGGCATTCGTTCCCTATAGTGCGAACACACAGCTAGAAGTGCATTGCTGGAAGTAGGTTGGACATTCAAACACGTGATTACATGTTAATTCGAATACACTTCTTGCCGCGAATACCCAACCAGAAGTAAGATGGACATTCGTTAAATGCGAACCAACAACTGGAAATCGAATTGTCTAACTGGCAGTGAATACATTTCTAGCCGCGAATACCCAGCCATAAGTGATTTTCACATTCGTTAAATGCGAACCCACAACTAAAAATCGAATGTCTGTCTGACAGTGAGTTGGTACATTCAAATACATGATAATATGTTAATGGAAAAGTAGTAAAGTCAAGCAGGCAAAGCCACATGCAAGACGCAACCACCACCAAAACACCGATAGACAGCATGACACACACACACACACAACCACACACCCAAACGCACACACACACACACACACACACGAAATGAACACAGAAAACACCAAAAGAGACACAAGAACCAGGGACAAACGTTCCACAACATGAACAATCCACAAGCACAAAGACGCAAGGCAAACAAAAGGAAGGGTGACAAAGAGAGTACCGCCTTGGCACGGTCAGCAGCAAAAACACCACTGGGTCGAATACACTTTTAATCGCGAATACCCAGCCATAAGTGAGTTGGACATTCGTGAAATGCGAACCCACAACTGAAAATCGAATGTCTATCTGACAGTGAGTTGGTCATTCAAACACATGATCACATGTTAATTCGAATACACTTCTAGCCGCGAATACCCAGTCAGAAGTGAGTTGGACATTCGATAAATGAATACCACAACTGAAAATCGAATGTCTATCTGGCAGTGAGTTGGACATTCAACATCCGATCATGAATTCATGCGAATACACTGCTAGCCACGAATACCCTGTAAGACGTGAGTTGGATATTCTTTAAATGCGAACCCTCAACCGAAAAACGAATGTCTAACTGTTTTATGGCAGTGGGTTGGACATTCAAACACAGGATTACATGTAAATTCGAATACACTTCTAGCCGCGAATATTCAGCCAAACGTGTGTTGGACATTCGTTCAATGCGAACCCACGACTGATAATTGAATGTCTAACTGGCAATGAGTTGATCATTCAAACGTATCATATGTTATTGAGAATACGCTTCCAGCAGCGAACGTTTTTTCCGAATTTGAATCTTAGGGTTAGGCTCTACCCTTTACTATAACCCCGAAAAATCGACTTTTTTATTAAGGGGGTTATTGTTTTCTTATTGTGGCATAAGGAATACTCATAACATTGAGTGAAATTGACGATTTTACTTTTTCAAATTTCTCAAAAATTGCTCGGGATGAGGTAGGGTCAGGGTGTGTCAGGATGTTGAGTGTTGATATAGTCTTTAAAGCTTGTAAAGTTGGTCCCTGTATGGCTCTGCGCTACAGCGTAGGTATATGTGTAAAGTTATGCTACATTTTGAGGGTCCTAGGGTAGCCTTGACCCCCGTGTTTGGGGTATAATGATGAAAATAGAACATGAATATATTGATGGGAAATTCTCCAAATACGGATCTGAATAGAGTTGTGAAGTTTCAGGAAAATCGGAGAGACCAAAAACACACACAAAAATAAAAGGCCGCTAAGTTGAAATAGACAGAGGGTAGCCCGGACCCCTCTGGTTCGGGTATAAGGAGACGGAATCAAACGTGAAGATATGAATTGGATACGCCCCGAATAAGGATCTGAAGCGATCTGTGAAGTCTCAAGGAAATTTGACCAAGGAAACAAAAGTTTTGGATTTTTAGTAGAGGTTTAGCGTAGTAAAAAATGGAAAATACTCCGCGGAAAATGGTCCGGTTTAAGATCTTGCTTCGGTTCTGAACTGGTGACCCTCTATATTTCTATATTAACTTCAACATCATTTCCGTAATAATAACAATATTCTGAAAGAGGGAAATGCTTCGAAAGCAAAAGCAGCAATGCAAATAGAGAAATTTGCAGACTCGATTTTATTGAATCTATTCATGAGTAGTAATTAAAAGTGCAACACTACCCACGCCCCCTAGTCATCATCTTGTTCAAAATAAATGATGGAAAGCGATCGATGAAATGAATCAGTTATTGGGTTTGTCGCTGACCAACTACGGAAATATAGGGGGTCTTTAGGCTGGGTATTCGCGGCTGGAACTTCGAAGAGTATTCGAATTAATATATGATCAAGTATTTAAATGTCCAACCCACTGCCAGTTCGACATTCGAATTTCCGTTGTGGATTCGCATTTAACGAATATACAACTCACTTCTGGCTGGGTATTCACGGCTGGAAGTGTATTCGAATTAATATGTGATCATGTGTTTGAATGTCCAACCCACTGCAGTTCGACATTCGATTTTCCGTTGTGGGTTCGCATTTAACGAATGTCCAACTCACTTCTGGTCGGGTCTTCGCGGCTAGAAGTGTATTCGAATTAACATGTGATCATGTGTTTGAATGTCCAACCGACTGCCAGTTCGACATTAGATTTGCAGCTGTGGGTTCGCATTGAAGCAATGTCCAACTCACTTCTGGCAGGGTATTCGCAGCTAGAAGTGTATTCGAATTAACATGTGATCCTGTGCTTGAAAGTCCAACCCACTTCCAGCTATGCACTTCTAGCTGTGTGTTCGCACTATAGGGAATGAATGTTCAACTCACTGCTGGCTGCGGTTTCGTTACCATATGGTTATTCACACGAAAAGTTATAGAAATGAATGTCCAACGCGCAACCCACAACTCACTGCCAACTTCACATAGCTCAGTTTGCCAGTTAGACGTTCGATTTTCTGTTGTTAGTTCGCATTTAACGAATGTCCAACTCACTTCTGGCTGGGTATAAGCGAATATAAGTGTATTCGAATTAACATGTCATCATGTGTTTGAATGTCCAACCCACTGCCAGTTAGACATTCGATTTTCTGTTGTGGCTTCGCATTTAACGAATGTTCAACTCACTTCTGGCTGGGTATTCGCGGCTGGAAGTGTAATCGAATTAACATATGATTATGTGTTTGCATGTCCAACATTCTGCCAGTTAGACGTTCGATTTTCTAATGTTGGTTCGCATTTAACGAATGTCCAACTCACCTCTGGCTGGGTATTCGCGGCTAGAAGTGTATTTGAATTAACATGTGATTATGTGTTTGAATTTCCAACCCACTGCCAGTTAGACATTCGATTTTCAGTTGTGGGTTCGCATTTAACGAATGTCCAACTCACTTCTGGCTGGGTATTCGCGGCTGGAAGTGTATTCGAATCAACATGTGATTATATGTTTGAATGTCCAACATTCTGTCAGTTAAACGTTCGATTTTCTGTTGTGGGTTCGCATTTCACGAATGTCCAACTCACTTCTGGCTGGGTATTCGCGGCTAGAAGTGTATTCGAATTAACATGGCATCGTGTGTTTGAATGTCCAACCCCTGCCAGTTAGACATTCGATTTTCAGTTGTGGGTTCGTATTTAATGAATGTCCAACTCCCTTCTGGCAGGGTATTTGCGGCTAGAAGTGTATTCGAATTAACATGTAATCACGTGTTTGAAATGTCCAACCTACTTCCAAACAATGCACTTCTAGTTGTGTTTTCGCACTATAGGGAACGAATGCCCAACTCACTTCTGGCTGTGGTTTCGTTACCATTTGGGTATTCGCACGCAAAGTTTTAGAAATGAATGTCCTACCCCGACCCTCAACTCACTGCTAACTTCACATAGCTCACTAAGGGCATTTTTCAAAGATTATCATGTCAAAACACTCGTCACATTTTTGTTACATGCATTCAGCCATAAAATCAAAGAAAATAATCAATATAGGTAGCCACCTCGGGATTATGTTTCGGCAAAATTAAATTACAAGCTGTCTTGTGGTTTCAGAGGAGTAATGCTAAGCTAAATGTATATGAAATATAACCTCGCACCTAGCAGTCATGTTTTTAAACTAAAATGGTTTCGAAATCGTGTTTAAGGTTTACAAAATGATACTTTTTAAGATGTTATATTGAAATATGATCATTAGTTTCAGAAAGGAATATGTTTAATACCTTTTCTTAATTAAAGCAAAGACGGCAAGAAGTATGTTCCATCACTGCAGGCTCTGATGTTACCAATCACCATTGCTTGAACAACAATCTTAGGTTTGATCAAATTAAAATCATGTTAACTTTAATTTAAATTTAGATAGGGCGCTTGCCGTTGTCAAGCCAAATCGTTTTCAATTGCAAGGAATAGTAAACTAAGGAATATTTATGTAAGATATCAACAAGTGCAATCCAGCAGTTTGGGCAATTTGAAACTGTTTATGCTCTAGTTTCTCCATTTCTGTCTTCATTTTTATTGTAGCAATACAGAGTATGTATATATCCAAGATCTTGATTTATTATTAAAGTACAATCCCTCTAATGCGACCACCAAAACGGGCCATAATTCACAGTGACAAAGGCAGGTAGTAGCCTAATGCTGGACGAAAGTTATCCAAAAAGCTCTTATAGGAGCTTTCTGCATAACTTTCGTCCTGCATTAAGCAATCCCCTGCTTATGAAGACAGTCATGTTTGTTCATTAAGTGGTCGCATAAGAGGGTTTTTTACTGTAGTTTAAGTAAGTGGATTAGGAAACACCCTACCGGCATCCACGAGTCATACGTGTGCCTTTAAGACCATACACTGTGTACTTAAGTTTGGATCTTATGCAAATTTGACTACTTCCGATTGAATGAAGCCTAACGTTGAGAAATTATTGACCGAGTGTCAAACGGATTTGATCCTGATGAGACACCGAGTTACTCGGCGTCTCATCTGGATCCAAGCTGTTTGCAAATGCCAGTCTGGTCTCAGATAGTAGGACTCGAGTTAATATATCAGGATAAGTGACACAGTGATTCACAGTAGAGAGCACTGGAGAAAGGTAAATGATATGAGTCAATCGGTTCTGCTACTTACATAATGCGAACATATTAAATTACAGTAGAACCTGCTTTAGTTTGTAGAGGCAAGCGGTAGCTTAATACAGGACAAAAGCAATGCAGAAAGCTCCCAGAAGAGCTTTCTGCATTCTTTTTGTCCTGTTAAGCAACCGCCTGCTTATAAAGACACCCATATTTATTCATTAAGTGGTCGCATTAGAGGGGTTCCACTGTATATTACAGGAATTACAAGCAATATAGACACGTCAATATGTCCAGATTTATATCGCTAAACTTAGGTATTCGGTCCACCAGTGCTTTGGTTTCATCTGGGATTCAAACTCTCTCTCATTTACTCTAGCCTGAGGTCTGTCGCCGCCATGAGCGAATCCTCGATAAAGTTTGTAAAAAGGTTGGACCTAGAAAAACTCAACTCGGTGTCTTTCCAGATAAAAACTGTTTGAACCCCTGATTTTGTTGTAATGAAAATTGAAGACATATGAAGCATGTGAAATTTATTTGGATACGAAAGGGTTAATTGCCCAGATAGAATGACAGCATATTGAGATAAGGTGGCCTTGTGATAAGATTATGCCAACAGAGCGAGTCGTCAGTCTTTTTTAGCTTTAAAGGAAAGATGGTATGGTTGCATTGTATTCATACATGTACTGAATAAATCAGCCTTCTTTGTTATTATTATAGCTCGCACTTATTTAATTAAAAATATGTAATAAAATGCTGCTAATTGCTTGCAATATTGATAACTTAAGCACAAACGCATTATCTGATTTATTGTGTATTCTTATTATTAGTGGAACAATGTGTGAACGGTGAGGACCCTGAGATGGTTGCCCTCTAGTCCCCCAATGAGGCCCCCGGTCCCCCGTTGGGCGCCATTGTTACCGAGGGCTTTATATACGGCTAGTATATATGCAGATTCTGAGAGTTGTGTCGAGGCCCGAAATAAAGGACTGCAAATATATATGAAATATATATATTTAATACGATGTTGACCAAGTCAAGTGTAGAAAAAAAAGTGATCGAAGTATGTAAAATAGCCTAAAACTATCTATTTGAACCTTAAACCACTCCAAAAAACAAGAAAAACACGACCCGGAAAAAAAAATTCTTTCGGGTCTATATATGTATTGAAAGGTACCTAATTACGTCAGATCAGCGGCGGAAAATACAACAGTCATGTTTTTTCAAAGTCTTACAGCAAAGCCAATTCAACACCGATTTCAATTATTTTGATCTTGATCTGTTCCAAATTCCATATGCTAAGCGGCACAGTTAGTGCTTTCCTTAAATATTGCCCCGTCTTGTCGCTGCAAGACCGCGAATTTGAAAATACGCTAGAGCGAAACGATGTGACTCCCGCCAGGATGCATAGAAGTATATAGGGGGTCTGTATTCGTTAAGCTTTTCAACAAAAACGCGAATTATGCTGAAATACATTTGTAAAACATTCAACTCACCGCAGTTAAAACGGTGCTGGCTATTTCCAGTCTGCTACGAGACGCCAGTTTTCTTTCTCCTACTTTCGTTTTGAACGGAGGTGGCTATTTCGCTGTGGCCCGGAAGTAGTAGTCAATTTGCATATCGAATAGTTTATGAGCCGGATCACAGCAAAATGGTCGCATCTGTTCAAAAGGAAAGTTGGAGAAAGAAAACTGGCGTCTCGTAGAAGAATGGAAATAGTAAGCGCCGTTTTAATTGCGGTGAGTTTAATATTTTTCGATAGTGTTTCACCATAATTCGCGTTTTTGTTGAAAAGTTTAACGAATACAGAGCTCCCTATATACGTCTATGCATCCTGGCGGGAGTCACATCGTTTCGCTCTAGCGTTTATTCAAATTCGCAGTCTTGCAGCGACAGGACGGAGCAATATTTAAGGAAAACACTAATTGTGCTGCTTAGCATATGGAGTTTGGAACGGATCAAGACCAAAATGATTGAAATCGGTGTTAAATTGGCTTTGCTGTAAGACTTTGAAAAACATGACTGTTGTATTTTCCGCCGCTGATCTGACGTAGTTAGATACCTTTCAATACATATATAGACCCGATAGGACTTTTTTCCGGATCGTGTTTTTCTTGTTTTTCTGAGTGGTTTAAGGTCCAAATAGATAGTTTTAGGCTAGTTTTACATACTTCGATCACATTTATTTCTTTTTTTTTTTTTTTTTTTTTTTGGGGGGGGGGGGTCCGTGGGTGAGTCCAAGCATGCGTCGGGCACCTTTGATTACAACCAAACATGGCTGCCTGTCGATGGAAATTACCACATGAATAATTAACAAATAACTCATCTATTACATGCTATTAACAATAAGATTTACAAACACTTTACATTTAGAAAGCTAATGTAAACTAATAAGCAAATAATAAGATATATTTACCTGCAAATATATATGAAATATATATATTTAATACGATGTTGACCAAGTCAAGTGTATCAGTGGAAGTACAAAGAAGGTTTGAATTCCAGCGATCCACTCGATAGGGCAACGGCCGCGTGAATTGCATAATAATAGACGGGAAACGTACGATCGCGGGAAAGCTAGAGCGAGATAAATAGAGAGGAAGTACGAGTTTAGAACGTCGGTCATAATACTGGAAAACTGGATAACCTACATTACACTGAATTACATCTAACTACTGCTACTGCTATTCAAATGATAACTACTTAATGTATCCAGGGATTATATAAGTACGTGAACATATAACACATTCAATATGTAAGCATTACATATAATTTCTCATAAGGGAAAATAGACAAATAACTCTTTCCTCACTCTCTCTGGTTACAGTGTAAACGTATCTGTACATAATCTGCGATTTCTGCACTGTGACACTGAGATGGCTGCCTTCTTGTTCTGTACCCCTATGAGGACCCTGAGATGATTGCCCTCTAGCTTTGACCCCCATCAGGACCATGAAAGGCTGCCCTCTAGCTCTGCCCCCATGAGGACCCTGAGATGGCTGCCCTCTAGCCCTGCCCCCCCCCCCCCCCCCCCCCACACACACACACACACACGCGCGCACACTTTGCAGCTCACCACAATCCTCTTCCAATAGCTGCCACTATATCTAACAAATATCAAAATTATCTCAGTGTCCCAGCATAATCTATTCCAGATATGATGATTTGCGCGGAACTGGATTAATATGCTACAGGAGAGTCTCGCACATGGTTTATTAACATATGAAACTAAAACAGGCGGTTGCTAGATGCAGGACATTAAGTTACCCCGTGTTCAAAACTCCAGAATTAGGCTTCTTTTGTGTGGTCGTATTAGCAAGATTCTTCCAGAGTTGTGTTGCGTGAGATGTTATAGACAAATGTGTACAATGGTGACATCAACTGAAAAGCCATTGACATGTTTTCTCAAACATCATAAAATGCATACGAATGTGACTTCTTTCAGTACAAAAGGCGCAAGACTATATCTAATCTAGTTATAAAAGATACAAGACTGCGTACACTCGTGAAGTCTTGCATCAATCCTTCTCCACTGTGTAAGCAAAATCCGCTTTGTAGTCCCCAAAATTGCGATCAATTGCTTTGTTTTCGATGCAATATGTGCGTTATAAAATGTCCTTAAAGATTTTATTAAGGCTGATAATATTTGTTTAATTTAGTACACAGACTGTTTGTTCTTGATTCTCTATCAACACAAATGTCTCATAATTTCATTAGAGTCCCTTCTTCGTCTTTCTTCGACCTTCTACGTAAACGTCCGGGTATATACGAAATACAGCGGACCCTTACTTATCTAGAAAAAAAATTCAAATTCAGTTAAAGTCTAAAAAGCTGACAAATATTCATAGCAAAGGCGATAATACAAATTTAATCATATGCTAAGACACTGTCCCCGTTCTTTCACAGAGTCTACAGGCTTTCAAAGTACGTCAGTTTCGGGACATGTCCATTTCACTATAGTTTCCAAACCGCTCACAGGGAATAGGGATTTGTTAAATCAGGACTTAATTTGAATGTATATGTATGTGTAATATTAGCACTGCTCTGTTTTATTAGGATTCCTGAATTTTAGCACTATTTACCCTTTCTATGTTCAATATTTATTAAACTTTTCATCGCCGCATGAATATTTGTGCGCATAATCATTTAAATTGAACATGAACAATATATGTTTTTTCTACTTGACATAAACTGAATAAACAGATCTATACAATACTTTTCGGCCATGTCAGAAACCACAGAATCAAATCTACATTATATCATAAGTAAACTATCACTGCTTACTAGCATTTATTAGAACATGTGCTTTACATTTAGGTGTTTTGACCCTTTAATATATAAATACGCTTTTCTACGTCTTTGCTAACAGAGTAGACCCAAATCAGAGGTATCTAATAGAAATAATACGTACAAATATTATTCTTCCGTTTCTGCCATGGCCAAATATTCCTGTGTCAGTATGTCATAAAAATAAATTAAACTAATTACTACTAATGTCATTATTTCTTGCATAACTATTCATGGAATGAAGAATTAAACTTTGCTTCTTTACATGCCTTTTTGAATTTACGAAATGCGTCTATAGCCCTTTCCTCCATAAATACGCCTTTCTACGCCTCTGTAAAAGTCACTTTTTAAAACCATTGTGATAAATAGAGCATTTGCTCCTAATGGTTTCAGAACTACAAACTTCTAAAAATTTCCTTTTCTCTATAGTTAATGCTCCTTTTCGGTAGATTTATTCAAAGAGGTTGGATCTAAAAACAGCCTATGAGGGAATGAGATGGTATACATAAATACCTCTTTCTACGCCTTTGCAAATAGAGTAGACCATGATCAGACGGTCCCTGTATGGGCCGTCTGATCAGGTATGCTCTGTTTGCTTATAGAATTATATAGATCTGATTATATAGTTCTGATTCTACATATTTTGCTTTGACTAGATTTTTACGTATTAACCCTTCTCTTGCTGAATTTTAAAATACATTTCTCCTTCTTTACCCATGCCCTGTTGTATAATTACATATATCTTCACTGTGTACACGTATTTCGCTGTGCAATCACTGCTGTGGAGTGCACTGATTGCACAATCAACTTATAAATAGTGCAGACCCTGATGAGACAGCTCCTGCAGGAGCTTTCTCATCTAGGTCTTCACTATTTACATGTAGGTATATTGACGCGAATAGCAAGCGAAGGGTTAATATGCCATTGTGACTTTATCTAATTAATATTAATGATATCATTATTTCTTACATTAATATTCATGGAGGTACGGGTTGATTCGGTAGTTACAATAGTATGGCACTAATCCTCAAAGTATGAAACAGCGCTTGGTATTGGCTTAATTATTCCGGCCAATTCAGTTTTATTTTCTACAAATACAGATTGTAACCCATTAAATGCTGACTATTTTCCACAGTGGATGCTTCGTCAGTATTTAACAATGGATTCAATTCAGTATGACATACTTAAATTTGAATTATGAACCACAAACACTGATGCAAAGCACATGGGGTCTATACCGCCTCATGGCAGTCTATACATGTATATGCTATACAATAAACAAGGGTTCTATCTAACAGTACAGACACCCGTGTACCTCAAGTTCAAACAAGTCTGTAACAATTACATTTTATATGATAATTTTGTAATTCTTTCGGCTACTGAAAGTAAAGATATTTCACTACCAAGTAAGTATTGGGAGATTCGAGGTCAACCAAGTGCCAAGCAATATGCCAAACTGTATCTCATGGGTGAATGACTCTTATTTAACCAAAACTTAGTGAATTATGAAATTGCTTCACACCCATCTGACCCTTTACTCAGCATCTGATTCACCAAATTAACAACAATATTGTATTTCAATTTACATACAAATATTTATTCAACTGATATATACAATAAAATACACAAGGAAACGTCTGATCCTATTACGTGGTTTGGCTATTATTGGGCATGGTTCCCGCTTCCATCTGTTAACCCAATTGGTTAACGGGACACCGGACAAATCGTCGTATAGGGCGACCTTTGACAGCAATCCTTAAAAGCCACAAAAGGCTACAATCAAATATGCCACAAAAGGCTTCAATCAAATATGCCACAAAAGGCTTCAATCAAATATGCCACAATCAAATATGCCACAAAAGGCTTCAATTAAATGTGCCACAAAAAATTTAATTGTTTGCCTTGCGTCTTTGTGCTTGTGGTTTGTTCATGTTGTGGAGCGTTTGTCCCTGGTTCTTGTGTGTATTTTGGTGTTTTCTGTGTTCATTTCGTGTGTGTGTGCGTTTGGGTGTGTGGTTGTGTGTGTGTGTGTGTCATGCTGTCTATCGGTGTTTTGGTGGTGGTTGCGTCTTGCATGTGGCTTTGCCTGCTTGACTTTACTACTTTTCCATTCAATCAAATATGCCACAAAAGGCTTTAATCAAATGCCACAAAAGGCTTCAATCAAATATGCCACAAAAGGCTTCAATCAAATATGCCACAAAAGGCTTTGAATTAGTCAAATTACAAAATTTTCTTCTGCCCAAAGGCTACAAAGTAAATACCGAACTGCAAATGGATATCTCGCCACTTCCAACTGGCTGATCCTGGGATATCAGTAATCGAGCCATCTTCAATGACGAGACACTCGGGTGCAAAGTAAATACCTAACTTCCAACGGATATTTCGCCACCTCCAACTGGCTGATCCTGGGAATTCAGTAATCAAGCCATCTTCAATGACGAAACACCCGGGCTTGTTTCATAATTGCTGATCTATATAGACTGAAATGCCAAATCCAATAAAATATTGCAATTTAAACCTGACAAATAGATTTATGTTTGCGCTTCGCTGTCTGCCAGTCGACCCCTCGACAAAATATCCCGTTGTAGTGTATCAAATGTTCCATTATAAAGCCAGGTTCTTCTGTGGGAACCATGCCGATGATTCTAGGAGCGCCCCATACTATCACGCAACCGCTGGAAGTGCCCGTGCTAACCAGACTGAAAAGAAAAGCAAAACAACAGCACCCAGCAATAATAGTTTGAACAGCACAAATACAAAGGAAAATATAGACACACTGAATGGGACCTAGCGCATGATTGGAGAACAAGTTTGTTTCATGAAAAGAACACAATCCATGCAAGTAGAACATTAATATTCATTAATAAAACCTAAATACATTTAATCAATCAGCACAGCCTTCCAGTGTCAGTATAGACTACAACAAAGAACACGGTGAACAAAATGACGTAATGATATATTAAACCATGTAATTGGGAGTTGGTGGGTGGGTTGTTTAAAACAAAGGATTGCCACTAAATTCCAAGAGCAAAATTATAACCGACCTACACTGATGACCTTGTACGGAGAAAGGAAGTAGCATGTGCCGAGGCTAAATAATTTACTCGTAAGGCGCCGAAAAATAGACCGCAGATATTCGAACTCCAATAACGGCCGGTTATCTATATTGATAACCGTTAGTATTGGGAGATTCGAGGTCAACCAAGTGCCAAGCAATATGTCAAACTGTATCTCATGGGTGAAGGACTCTTATTTAACCAAAACTTAGTGAATTATGAAATTGCTTCACACCCATCTGACACTTTACTCAGCATCTGATTCACCGAATTAACAACAATATTGTATTTCAATTTACATACAAATATTTATTCAACTGATATATACAATAAAATACACAAGGAAACGTCTGATCCTATTACGTGGTTTGGCTATTATTGGGCATGGTTCCCGCTTCCATCTGTTAACCCAATTGGTTAACGGGACACCGGACAAATCGTCGTATAGGGCGACCTTTGACAGCAATCCTTAAAAGCCACAAAAGGCTACAATCAAATATGCCACAAAAGGCTTCAATCAAATATGCCACAAAAGGCTTCAATCAAATATGCCACAAAAGGCTTCAATCAAATGTGCCACAAAAGGCTTCAATTAAATGTGCCACAAAAGGCTTCAATCAAATATGCCACAAAAGGTTTTTGCTACTGACCGTGCCAAGGCGGTACTCTCTTTGTCACCCTTCCTTTTGTTTGCCTTGCGTCTTTGTGCTTGTGATTTGTTCATGTGTGGAACGTTTGTCCCTGGTTCTTGTGTGTCTTTTGGTGTTGTCTGTGTTCATTTCGTGTGTGTGTGTGTGTGTGTGTGTGTGTGTGTGTGTGTGTGTGTGTGTGTGTGTGTGTGTGTGTGTGTGTGTGTGTGTGTGTGTGTGTGTGTGTGTGTGTGTGTGTGTGTGTGTGTGTGTGTGTGTGTGTGTGTGTGTGTGTGTGTGTGTGTGTGTGTGTGTGTGTGTGTGTGTGTGTGTGTGTGTGTGTGTGTGTGTGTGTGTGTGTGTGTGTGTGTGTGTGTGTGTGTGTGTGTGTGTGTGTGTGTGTGTGTGTGTGTGTGTGTGTGTGTGTGTGTGTGTGTGTGTGTGTGTGTGTGTGTGTGTGTGTGTGTGTGTGTGTGTGTGTGTGTGTGTGTGTGTGTGTGTGTGTGTGTGTGTGTGTGTGTGTGTGTGTGTGTGTGTGTGTGTGTGTGTGTGCGTTTGGGTGTGTGGTTGTGTGTGTGTGTGTGTGTGTGTGTGTGTGTCATGCTGTCTATCGGTGTTTTGGTGGTGGTTGCGTCTTGCATGTGGCTTTGCCTGCTTGACTTTACTACTTTTCCATTTAATCAAATGCCACAAAAGGCTTCAATCAAATATGCCACAAAAGGCTTCAATCAAATATGCCACAAAAGGCTTTGAATTAGTCAAATTACAAAATTTTCTTCTGCCCAAAGGCTACAAAGTAAATACTGAACTGCAAACGGATATCTCGCCACCTCCAACTGGCTGATCCTGGGATATCAGTAATCGAGCCATCTTCAATGACGAGACACTCGGGTGCAAAGTAAATACCTAACTTCCAACGGATATTTCGCCACCTCCAACTGGCTGATCCTGGGAATTCAGTAATCAAGCCATCTTCAATGACGAAACACCCGGGCTTGTTTCATAATTGCTGATCTATATAGACTGAAATGTCAAATCCAATAAAATATTGCAATTTAAACCTGACAAATAGATTTATGTTTGTGCTTCGCTGTCTGCCAAATGGCGACCCACCGATCACACCTTGGTGCGATCGGTGAGCCGCCACCGCCAAAAGTGATAGGAACTTTTGCCACAGCGAAGTAAAACAGGATTGCTGGATGGACGCGGGAACCAAATAACCTTTTATTCACTATTGCCATAAACGACACTTATTGGAATGCCTGAATTGCATAGTATAACTGAATTAAGGAATTGCAGATATCCAGAAATGCAAGATGCACTCCATCGTCTTTGTAGTATGCTGTAGGTGTCTCCTGCAAATCTGGATGTTTAATGTAAAGGTCATTGCCACTGAACACCTGATTTGATACATAGTTGGTTAGACATTTCCATGCAGTTTCTAATACGTTAGAATAACGCCTACTGGTTCTAGGCAAACCTCTGATAGTATTTTCCGTGTAACATAGAGCAAGGATAAATCATTGTACGCTTGCCACCTACTGTCCACTTCATCGAACTCCAAAATAATTCCCCATGGTCGACATCTTGCTAAAGTAAATGCATTCTTTATAAATGAAGAAACGAGGCACAAGATTTGTACTGTACCTGAATTAACTTGTTCAGAATTAGATTGGAATGAGGTGAGAGAGCATATTACCTATGCAGTGGTCTTTGTTATACAATACAATCGACCCTAAATGCAAAGTGGGAGGCGTTACGACTTGACCAGGCTTAATATAAACCCGGTAAGCCTTAGAATGCTATCAACTGGCATTCGTAATTACTTCAACTGGGCAACCCGCCATGTCAGTGGTGGTTGCAGCCCAATATGAAAGGAATATGAGCTATGGCAGCGATAATCGAACTGTAAATTACTCAAAGCCTTTGTAATGCAACAGTAAATAGAAAATGTGTTATTGGTGCATCACCAAAGCGACAAAACAGAGCCCCCTTACATGAGGATGCTGCTGAATACAACGCTCTAAACTAAAAACAGGACGAACCTGTTGACATGTGCGACTAAATTTCAAACGCACAACCGAATTGATCTGATGTAGAGTGCCTGATTAAAACAAAAACAGACTTGCCAACTGAGTCAAAAGTAATATCTGAAATTGCAATGACAACCAAAGTGAAAATTGTGCCTTAAACAACCAACTCACTAACTCGAAGAAATGCGAAAAATGCAAGACAGTACGGTGAAGATAACAAATGGTGTGTCGTATACGCTCATACAAACACTTAAAATAAAACCAGTGTCAGCCCTGGTTCAAATGCTAGGCATAACATGAATATCGGATTAACCCTTTACTCCATAAATACGTCCTTCTACGCCTTTGCAAACAGAGTAGACCCAGATCAGGGTCGAGTGGTATTGGCAGCCATAGCCTGCTTTTGGCATGGTCCTAGAGACCCTCAAGAGATTTCTGAATGACAATAAGTTTGAAGTCAAGTGTCACCAAATGTTTTGGAGTTTACATTGAAATCCAACTGATTTAACATATACCCTGGTCGGACTATATTTAAACCCTTGCAGGGAAAGCCAAGCTATGTACAAAGTAATGCTTGCACTGGTAGATGGCCATGTTTAACCGAGCCATGCTGCGTACAAAAACAGTCATAAACTTTTCAGACTGCAAATCATAGAGTGAAATCTGTCTAGGATGACCTGTGACCCAGACTGTGCCTCTGGCGCAATCCGCCGGAAACGACTCCACTGTAGACGAGAAATTGAATCAGCAAATACCATTTGGCTGCGACTCGATATGTCGAACTGATAAAACTACCCCACTGCCCATAGCTAACAAAATGAATTGTATGACCGACTGTATTAGACGCTTTGACTTTGTTGTTTGATTATTAATGGCCACTACCAAGCCTCATTGTTAATGAACAATACAACTGTTTATTGTTTAGTTGTTTTTCCTACAAGAAAAGTGCCAGCAACATGAAAACCATTTCCAAAAGTGTGATATTCTTCAGAACTCCTGAAGTACACAAAGCCTGTAGCCAATGAAAAAGAAATAAACATTCCACTAGAAAATAACAACCACATCCTAACCCGGGAAACCCTGCACTAGCAGTAAAAACTGTAACATGTCTGCCCAGCCATGCATGTGCTGGAATATGTATAACCCCGTTAAATTTATATAGAAAAGTCAACCACATTTTCAGATCCAGGCGAACACCTTGAGACATGCAAAGCCTGTGGTGTGACTTCTTGATGCCGAACATGAAGTCATAAAATCGCCCTACAAACAGCACAACAAAGAATGTCAGTTGACCAACTAATGCCTGAAACTCGTTCAATGTAATCTTCTTCCATGTAAGCAGTACGAAGCTGATCAATTGTATGAAATGGAATGCTATTAGTCACCAATAAGGAGTCTATTTCAAGGCCTAAAGTTATCAACTTGGGGCATGGATCAATTGATTTTTCACTGGCAATGGAAATCGACAGTTCTGCACAAACCGAAATAAACCCGTCTACGACGACTATGCATTCATGTGTACCCCTAGTCCCTATAACATAAAAGCATCAAAGTAATGATAAAGGGTACGCAACCGCACCCTGTAAATAATTGACCACAGTAAAATTAGGAATTTGCCAAAGTAAATAATTCTTTCCTTATCTTTTAAACCCAAAACCTGAAATCTACTGGTGATATGGACAAAAAGGCGAAACACAAATTTAATATAACGTTTAGCCATTTCCGTCCCTATTCCGAAGAAATATGTTGGCAACAACACCAAAAGAAGTATAACTATCCAAACTCATCACTAATGCCCCAATTTACACTGTAACGCTGCGGATGTGACAAGTGGCAAATACACCTGTAACTGACATCAGACTTTGGAACTAAACCTACTGGCGATAAAGTAATATTTTCTATGGGAGAATTGCGGAAGGGCCAGCAAACCTGCCCGTTGCAACCGCTTTCAATGTTTTGTCTGTCAAAACTTGTGGGTTTAAGCATGCAGACTTTAGATTGATAGGCAATGTGTGATGTCCCTACAAAACCTAACCTAAACCCATGGTCCAATATCTTGGCATCATGCATGTTCGGATACAAATTCAAATGTTGACATAATATCAGTACATTTATAGGAGTTTTGCCGATTGTTATGATATCAAATATAATGTGACCTATTAGTTCAATACTTTAATAATGACTGATTTTAAAATACATGAATAAAAATATACAAATGATGTGACGTCTGCGTAACGGGTCTATAATTGTGACGTCACTGACGTCGCGGAATATTATTGTTAACGTTCGCGCCATTAGATATAACACCGATCTCCAAACTTTTATTAAGAAAAGTATGGCCCTGCAAACCTGGGCCTGAAATCTGGTCCCTGGAACGGTCTGTCCTGAATTATTTCGATTAAAATGCTTCAAAATTACATTGAATATGCTTAAATTGACATAGACATGCAATGAAATACATAAAACGGCACCTCTTAGCATTAAAAACAGTTCTCTGACTCTGACAAAATAAAAAAACTCGTTATGGTATCATACTGTTTCATTCTCAACAATATCCAATCCTATTTAGGGGCATTGCAATTCATGCAAACAAGTTTATATGGGCATTGCATTTTTAACACATTGCTTGAATCTAAACTCATAATATTTCAAAACTGCCAGTGTACTCTCACAACTGGGTTTGGCAAACAATCAATTTGCAACGACACAACATTACCGTAGTCCTGTGCTAACCGACTGGACATCTCCTGATTTTGTATTCATAGCATGGTAGCAGTGGGCCAAGGTGCAACACTCCAGGGTCAGCTGTCTTCTTACGCTTCGACCTGCACTGGTCTTCAGTGGTGTAACCATCTCGATCTATTTCTCTCAAAACTGCCAAAGGTCTTTGTTTACAGGACGTATTATGGTACATGATTTCAGCATGATTATGTACCCTCGGCGTACCTACTCTCGAACCCAACCTGTTTTCGAAACTTTCAATGTTTTGTGATTTATGCTCAAGTGCGTACTAGATCTACATCACTAATTTTCATGAGTATGATGCTTTGTTTATAAACAACACATTCATAGCTTTTAAAATGGAAGATGCGTCATTTATTTGTAAACATGTAATTAGTCTACCTTTCCTTCAACTATGCTAAATATTAAGAGGTTCGAAAGACGGCGAGACCACGCCACCGACAGATAAATTCGAGCTATTTAAACATGCATAGTATCATTGACAGAGCTGTGACTCGCACTAGGACGTCACCAGCGAACTATGAAATGAACGCACTATGACGTCATCAGATTGTTTTACATCAACAGGCACACAAACACGATATTTATTTAAAAACCTGACACACAATTAACGACAAACGAGTGTAACCTAATAAGTATAATAAATTATAGGTCTATAACATGTATGATAATTCGTCTCATTCAGTCATTGCAGAAAACGAAAAAAAATTGACCGACACTGCGACATACAACATGCAAATCGAACCGTATTTAAAAGCCCGCGCACCTATTGCAGTTGAAATTCATTAAAATTCCCAATTAATCCAATGCAGCCATCAATGTACAGATCAAAATTACTAATATAGTTCATTATGCATCAAATGCAAACGGGTTTTGGATTATTTGGTTGTTTGAAACAAAGGATTGCCACTAAATTCCAAGAGCAAAATTATAACCGACCTACACTGATGACCTTGTACGGAGAAGGAAGTAGCATGTGCCGAGGCTAAATAATTTACTCGTAAGGCGCCGAAAAATAGACCGCAGATATTCGAACTCCAATAACGGCCGGTTATCTATATTGATAACCGTTAGTATACTCTTCTGACGGTATCAAATACATTATTATATATCCAACAATGATTTTCTCAAAACTTTGAGTGTTTTCTGGGCCATTGACAAACGTTCGTTCACCCCGGTCTCACCCTATCACAGCGATAACCTGACGACCATATGTTTCAAAGATGGCGTGATTCAATAAAACGACACGATTCTATCACCGATCTCCATCTTTTTAGTCCCCAGCAAGAAAAGAATGATGTAAATCTAGCGAGTTTTGTCAGTTAGCTTCGAATCGTCGAGGAAGGAGCCATTGTACGTGACGTCACGGATTTCCCAAGTTGTCCAGCGCCCATCCAATGAAATGGCTCCATTCATATTTGTTGCAAAATGGCACCATCCGAAATAGAAACATAACGACAGATGGAAAGGCACCTGTTGCTTACTTATTTAGAGGACAAAACAAATGGAGAGTGATGATAGAATTAGTTTGTTTTATTGAACCACGCCATCTTTTGAACTGCAAATCGCCAGGTTATTGATGTGATGTAGTGAGACAGGGGTGAACGAAAGTTTATCAATGACCCAGAAAACACGTGAAATTTTGAGAAAATCAATGTTGGATTGATAATTGCGCATAAGTTACCGTCATATTTGTTACATTCATATTTGTACTTGTGGTACACGGATGTCCGTTCTGCTAGTTGGAACCTTTGTTATTATATAGTACATATAGACCCCCGTGAAGCGGTACATACCCCTGTGATGCAAAAGCCATTACGCTCATTTCCCGCATTCCAATGACCTATATAAAATATCAGCTGAGCAGTTCGAGCTAAACACGATATATCGACATTTAAACATTGCAGTTTCGTCATCCTCGCTACAAAAGAAACACCCCGCGTGTAGAATACAAAGAGAATATTGGAATCATATTTAGCGAGTCTAAAAAAATCGCAAGTGTAAATTTCGCATGTCTCGGGTTGCTTGTGAGTGTCATTTCACACTTTCGGAGATTGTTCGATATTATTATCGTTAATTTTAGAAGAAACGGAGGAAGCCCCGATTTCGAGAATACGCCTGTTTATGTTGTTTTTGGTGTGTTTTTTTGTTGGTTTTTTTTCGGGATGGGTGCGTTGTTTTTTAAACGATACAGTAAAACCCCTCTAAATCGGACTTCTAGTAGAGAAGTGTTTATATACCTTTAGGCAGGTGGCTGCTTAATGCAGGGTGAAAGTCATACAGAAAGCTCCTAAAGGAGCTATCTGCGTGACTTTCGCCCTGCTGTAAGCTGCCACCTGTCTCCAGACCGATATTTATACTAATTCTAACGTCCGGTCTAGAGGGTTTTTACTGTATATATTTACGCTATTTTATGTTGTTATTGTTTTATGACAGTGGTCCCGACGGAGAATATCCTTTCAACTTCGTACATCTTCGTATTTCAGACTGCGCCCGGCTAATCCCGACGGCCTTCTTGATGATCAAGTCGCTGAAAAGACTGCTGAAAAGACTGATACTAGTTGCCGGAATTGGAATGATTGCCACCTGGTTATTCCTTTACACAAAGTTTTTAATACACACAGGTATGGCGTAAGTTACTGGTTCTCCATCTTAATCCATTTATTCCCATATTATTTAACCCTTTCCTCAATAAATTCTGAAGGGAGGTGATCCCCCGAGAGCAAAAATTGCAACACAAAAAGAGAAAACTGCAGACTCGGTTTTATTGAGTCTGTTCATGAACAGTAATTGAAAGTGCAACACTGCTCACGCCCCCTACCACCGGCTTAAGCGGTATTCAATTTTCAGAACAAGAAGTACTGAAATTCATGATCTCGAAGGATCAGAAGGTATAACAACACTGAGAATGAAGTACGGGGCGACGTTTTACGGCCGCCACACAAGCACTTAACACCTGCTGTTGTGAAGATTATAAATCTACGCCTATGTGAAAATCACCTGTTGAAACCATTGTGATAAATACAGCATTTGTGATAAATAGAGAATTTGCTTCTATAGGAGCAAATGCTCTATTAATCACAATGGTTTCAAACTACAAAATTCTAAAATTTTACTTTTCTCTAGTAATTGCTCCTTTTGGGTAGATTCATTCAAACAGGTTGGGTCTAAAAATAGCCTATGGAGGAAAGGGTTAAGGAAACCCGTCTAGATCTTATTTTGGAACCCTTCCATTTTTTACGTTCATGTAGCACATCCATTGGCATCGATGGGTTCAGCAAACAGTGCAGACCCTGATCAGGGAACCCTCCGATCTGAGTATACACTGTGTGTATACAGTAGAACCCCTCAAATGCGACCACTTAATGAATAAACATGGGTGTCGTTATAAGCAGGTGTTTGATTAATGCAGGATAAAAGTAATTCAGAAAGCTCCTCTAGGAGCTTTCTGCATTACTTTTGTCCTGCATTAAGCTACCACTTGCCTCTACAAACCAAAGTAGGTTCTACTGTAATTTAATATGTTCGCATTGTGTAAGTAGCATAACCGATTGACTCGTCACATATCATTTACCTTTCTCCAGTGCTCTCTACTGTGAATCACTGTGTCACTTATAGCTCTTTTAGGTGATCGCATTAGAGGGGGTTTACTGTATATGTTATTTAAGGGACAATGGACACCTGTTTAAAAAATCCAGAATTAGACGTATTTTGGGTGGTTGTATTACCGCTAATGTAGTGTATAGTGTAAGATACCTTTTATTACCCTTTAGGTATATAACTAGCAGATGGTTGTATACGGTAATGTTTCTTTCATTCAAGGGAACAAATTTAATGAACTAAGCAGTAATAATCTTTACCTTCCTGCGAAAAAATAATGGCTGCTCAAATTCGGATATAGTAAAATGTTTGACTACTTTCCATTCACTCAAAGTACTGTCCAAGTGCCTTAGCCCATTACCTCATAGGCTATTTTAGATACAACCTCTGAATAAATGTACCGAAAAGGGGCATTAACTAAAAAAAGGAAAATTTAAAACAATTGTAGTTTTAAACAATTGTGATAAATAGAGCATTTGCTCCTATAGGAGCAAATGCTCTATTTATCACAATGGTTTCAATATGTGAATTTTACAGAGGCGTAGAAAGGCGTATTTATGGAGGAAATGGTTAACACAAGCTTTTAGAAACTCTTGAGCAAGTGTCAGAATGTGTTGATCCTGATGATAAGTCAAGTTACTCTATGTCTCCATATTCGGATACAAGCCGTACAGATAAACAAAAAGGTTTGAGGCGTGACGTTACAGTAGAACCCCTCGAATGCGACTACTTAATGAATCAACATGGCTGTCTTTATAAGCAGGTGGTTGCTTAATGCAGGTAGAAAGTAATGCAGAAAGCTCCTATAGGAGCTCTCTACCACCCAGAATTATACGTCGTTTAGGTGGTCGCATTAGAGAGGTTTTAAAACATATATCTTATTTAAGGGACAATAGGCACATGTTTAAAAATCCAGATTTAGACATATTTTGGGTGATTGTATTAGCGCGAATGTATAGTGTATATTGTAAGAAACGGACAATTTAAGAATTTTGTAGTTTGAAACCATTGTGATAAATAGAGCATTTGCTCCTATAGGAGCAAATGCTCTATTTGTCACAATGGTTTCAATAGGTGACATTTAGAGAGGCGTAGAAAGGCGTATTTATGGAGGAAATGGTTAGCACAAACTGTTAGAAACTCTTGAGCAAGTGTAAAAAATGTGTTGATCCTGACGATAAGCCAAGTTACTCTGTGTCTCATCTGGATGCAAGCCGTATGCCAATGCGGCCCATGTCGCGGTTAGCGTGATATGGTTAATTCCTTCACTAGACGATGGAAATAAAGAACCAAGAGCATCTGAAAATATGAGTATCTTTCTCGTCGTTCAACCCATTCACTCATATTGACGCCTTTTGACATCTCGATGAAAACCATTTTTGAAACCATTGTGATAAATACATGTAGAGTATTTTCTCCATATGAGAAAATGCTGTTTTTTTTATCAAAATGGTTTCTAAACTACTCTCTCGTAAATGCTCCTTTTCGGAAGATTTTTTTTTCCAAGTTTGATCTAAAGATAGCCTATGAGGGAATAGGTTAACTTCTGTTTAGCCCTAGCCTGAATTGTTGCACTCAGTTAAATTTCATTTTGCTGATGTAATAAGAAGAACTCATGAAGAAAAAGTGAACCCCTGTACTGTACTGAAATTTGAGACGGGATAGAAAGTCACAACCACAAAGCCAGCTTGGGGTCGTCATTCTACGACGAGTTAACCCTTTTTTCGATGCCAAACTCTGTCGTCTGGTAACTTTGTCGTCTGCTACAAATTTTCATTCTTTTGATTTTCTTCATTTTTGTTTCAAAAACATAGTAACAGAAACAAACAGTTTGGATCCTGATGAAACGCCGAGTTACTCGTCGTCTTATCTGGATCCAAACTGTTTGCATAGGTAATCACAGATCCGGCATTGGCAGCGAAAAGGTTAATATCCCGGGTCAGTTTTCGATGTAGTAGGCCGGCAAGGCAAGTCATAATTTATCAAAATGGTTTCAAAAATAAACAATACGAAAGAATGGGTCAAAGGTCGTCAATATGAGGGAATGGATTAAAAGACATCAATAGGAGGGAATGGGTTAAACTGTTTGCAACTGCCCTGGTGTCATTAACGCTTGACACCGATGCTGTATACTCCTTTAACCCTTTCCCATGTTCTATGTTTATTCCAAATTCCAGTACCTAATGAATATTAATTAACAAAATAGTTATAAAGAAATATGGAAGGTTGAACATTGTAGGGATTTTAGAAAGCAAAGAAACATACCTATCAAATTCTATTAGCAAACAGAGCAGAGCTTGATCAGACGGCTCCTCTAGGAGCCGTCTGATCTGGGTCTACTCTGTTTGCAAATGCGTAAAAAACACGTTTATATGAGGGGGAGGGTTAACACTTCCCTTCATTTACAAACAGAGTAGATCCAGATCAGACGGCAACAGGTCGTCTGATCAGGGTCAGCTCTGTTGCTAATGAAATTATAGTGGCTCTGACTCTACAGTTTGTACAGCTATCAAACAATCATGTTTATATACACCATTATAAAACTTCAGCTAGGAAATAGCAAACAGAGCAGTCCCTTATCAGACGGCTACTATAGGAGTATACTCTGTTTGCAAATGCGTAGAAAGGCGTATTTATGGAGTAACGGGTTTAAGAGATTTATAGGATTTCAGTACCTGAATAAATTACAATGTTTCGGGTATAAAACAATTGTACGTTATGGTATATGTAGAGTTGTTTAACCCTTTCACCGCCGCAGTAGCATAAATGCACCACGACAAATAGTGCAGTCCCAGATCAGATGCCCCCTTTTCAAGGCGGCGTCTGATCAGGGACTTCGTTATTTGTCTCAATCCTTATTTCTTATTGCTTTATCCCTTTGAAATTTGCATTTATTTATCCTATTTCCTTATTTTACTGAATGGTTTAACAAACTTGGATTGCAGACGACAATTAGAAATGTGGCGCCGAAATAGTTACGTTTTCTAAATACTACACTGTGTTTCAAGAACGTCTAAAGTAAACAGTATTTCTCTCTCAGCTGGTGCCATTATTCACTTGGGACGTTGCGTTTCTAATACCACTAAATAAATGAATGCTGCATGCCTGGTACATGTATCAATATATGCACTAACAGCAATAAATGTTACGACAGTTGTAGTCAAAACAGAACGGAAATTTTATATAATTCTGGGTTATACTTATTATGCTCATGTATATGTACATTGATTCTACGACAGTTGGTCAACAATAGGGATTGAAGACGTCTCCTTTATTATGTAATCAGATTTGCAAACAGCTTCAATCAAACTCATGCATTATATCAGGATAAAAGCTGATTGCCATTAGGTCAGTGGGTCAATAGGTTAATGGGTCAATAGTGTCAAAGGTCAAAGTATTAATAGTTCAAAGTAAGTGTGTGTAAATAACCAATCTACATTATGTGTTGTCAATATATTTTATTCTGTTACTTTTGTTTTAGTTCAAACTAAGGAAAGGTAAGTACAGTAAAACCTTTCTATAATGACCACTAAATCACACCAATTATTTAATGTTAGAGGCAGGTGGCTGCTTAAAGCAAGGTGAAAGTAAAACAGAACGCTCCTATAGGAGCGTTCTGTTTTACTTTCACCTTGCTTTAAGCAGCCACCTGCCCTAATATACCAACTAATGAACACAATTTAGTGGTCGTTATAGAGAGGTTTTACTGTATAGAAGTGATCTTCATGAATTTACATGTACGTGTCTCACTGCTGGAAAAACATCTAGAAAACACAAGTATGCAAAATAGGGTTTGAGGGCAAATAGTATTTTTTGGGAGTTTAAGGTAACATACTACATTGTACATACTATTTAGAATTGCACAGAAAAATGATTTTGTGAATTCATATATGTTATGAATCCATGTGTATTAAATACGCTTTTAGTATAAACATGTGGAAAACTCAAACCAAAATCCAAATTTCTGGAATTCTACATAAATATCCTATTTAAATGATACACAGAAATTATTTTTCCGAACCCATGTCCTATAAAAGGTACCTCGTTATAAGGAGAAAAATCTTGGAAATGCAAGTATGCAGAGTACGGTTTTAGGACAACCATGTAAAATCATAAAGTGAATTGTCCAATAATCTGATGTACGCTCGTAGTATACACTTTAAAACGGAAATTTGCTTATAATTAGTTAATGACAAATTAAACCATAATTTTCAATATGCATTAATAGTTTATTTTGATATGTAATAGATGCAACTAAATTGTAAACTAAGATTTATTCACGCGACCACATAACATTTTAGGCTGGGTCCTAGTAGTGGTTACCGTAGCATCCCCCCTAGACTTTTTTTCATGGGTACCAAATTGTTCGTTGGGGTCCTCAGAACACATTTTGAGCATGCCCCCCAAAATAAGTTTGTCCCAGCTATGTTTTATTTAACGGTTTCCATGGTAACCCGAGGTAATTTTCGAAACTACCTTGGTTCAGAAAATGCGCCATAACTTTGTTTTTAGAAGCAATAGAAGGACAAAACAAGTACCAAAGTAAACCAGAGACATATAGCTTGAACATGATATATGATTTTATTAATATTCATAAATGCATTCTTATGAATATTAATGAGGAAGTAAAAAATGTAATTTTTTTAGAAAAAAGGAGTTTGTTGTTTAGTCTGAGAGGCTTATTAATGCACAGAAATTATTGAATTTAGGTCTAAGTTGTTCGTTGGAGTCCTCAGAACACATTATGAGTATTTCCCTAAATAATTTTGTCCCATCTATGTTTTATTAAACGGTTTCCATGGTAACCCGAGGTAAATTCCGAAACATTCTTGGTTCAGAAAATGCGTAATAACTTTGCTTTTAGAGGTAATAGAAGGACAAAACAAGTACCAAAGTAAAGCAGAGACATATAGCTTGAATATGGTATATGATTTAATTAATATTCATAATGCATTCTTATGAATATTCATGAAAATGTAAAAAAAATGCGTTTTTTAGAAAATGGAGCTTGGTGTTTAGTCTGATAGGCTTATTAATGCACACAAATTATTGAATTCAGATTTAAATTGTTTGTTTGGTTCATCAGAACACATTTTGAGCATTCCCCCAAAGTAATTTTGTCCCATCTATGTTTTATTGAACGGTTTCCATGGTAACGCGAGGAGGTAAATTTCGAAACATCATTGGTTCAGAAAATGCATAATAACTTTGCTTTTAGAGGCAATAGAAGGACAAAACAAAAACCAAAGTAAAGCAGAGACATATATCTTGATTATGATATATAATTTTAATAATATTCATATATGATTGCTTATGAATATTAATGAGGAAGTATAAAAATCCGCTTTTTTAGAAAAATGAGTTTTTTGTTTAGTCTTAGAGGCATATTAATGCACAAAAATTATTGAATTCAGGTTTAAATTGTTCGTTGGGGTCCGCAGAACACCACTTGAGCATTCCCCAAAATAATTGTGTCCAAGCTATGTTTTAACGGTTTCCATGGTAACCCGAGGTAAATTTCGGAACATCCATGGTTAAACAAATGCGTCATAACTTTGCTTTTAGAGGCGAAAGAAGGACAAAACAAGAACCTGAATAAAGCAAAGACATATAACTTGAATATGATATGTAATTTAACTAATTTTCATAAATGTATTCTTATGAATATTAATGAGGAAGTAAAACAATCCGATTTTTGTTTAGAAAAAAGGAGTTTATTGTTTAGTCTGAGATGTCTATTAATAAACAAGAGTTATTGAATTCATGTTTGAATGTTTTCATGTGAAGGCAAATAAACCATCTTTGTTTCAGGTAATATTTCTATAAAGCATGCGTAGTTCAGCTTATTTGCATATAATGTACGTATATGAATAAGCAATTTTCTATGAGCATTGTATTTAGTATTATTTTGAGTATACGGTAAAATCTCGATTATTCGAAATTTCTTTATAGAAGCATTAAGACCCTTTTATGCAGGTGACTTCTTAATGCATGGTGAAGGTCATGCAGAAAGCTGCACTAGGAGCTTTCTGCATGACTTTCACCATGCATTAAGCTGTCACCTGTCTTAAATATCGATAATAATACGTACGTCAATGATAATACGTCAATGTTTGAAGCGAATCCCATCTGTTGGATGCAACTGCCGGTGCTAAACAAGTGAATGAGAGAGAGAGAGAGAGAGAGAGAGAGAGAGAGAGAGAGAGAGAGAGAGAGAGAGAGAGAGAGAGAGAGAGAGAGAGAGAGAGAGAGAGAGAGAGAGAGAGAGAGAGAGAGAGACCGTTCAATAAAACATAGATGGGACACATTTCCTTTGGGGGAATGCTCAAAATGTGTTCTGATGAACCAAACAAACAATTTAAACCTGAATTCAATAATTTGTGTGCATTATTAAGCCTATCAGACTAAACAACAAGCTCCTTTTTCTAAAAAACGCATTTTTTTACATTCTCATGAATATTCATAAGAATGCATTTATGAATATTTATTAAATCTGTTTGCTGATAGGAATTTCAATATAAAACAAAACGAAATTGAACATTTAGATCAGGCACTCCTTAGCTAAAGAATGGACAAATCAAATACCGGTATATAAACATGGAAGAATCCACTAGGAGCAAATGGGTTAATCCGTAGTCCGCTATCCGCGACATGACTCGCAACTACAAACAGCTCGGACCCTTATTAGCATCTAAGCTGTGTGTGACACTCGTAAATAGGTTTTTTGGTGTGTGTTTTTTTTCAGCTTGATCTTATCGTAAATATTCGAAATTGAACTAATAAATACATGTGCATCTAGCTGTATACACTTTTCAGCTGTATTACCTAAATCTCTGACTTTGATTGGCATAGCAAATAGTGCAGACCCTGATTACAGGGCTCCTTCAAGGGCCCTCTGATCTTGGCCTACAAGGTTTGCCTATGTCCCATGTATGTCTCACAGGTATTCACGGGTCTCTGCTATCAGTTTTGGGCGGATATATTGATTTTAAAGCAACAGTGGCGAATTTTCCTAACATCAGTTTCCGTTATGGTTTAAATGGTTTAAACTAAGATTTCTTTCACGAGTTTCGGGGGTTGGCTTTCATTGCATGTTTAACCATTTTCTCAATAAATACGCCTTTTCTACGCCTTTGCAAAAACAGTAGACCCAGATCAGACGGCCCCTGTAGGAGCCTGCTCTGTTTGCTTATGACATAATATACTCGTAGATACAGTTGAACTTCGATTTCTCGAACTCGGATAACTCGAGCTGAAAGTTCGGTCCTACCACAATTTACAATACAGAATTGTTCAAAAATGGGTATCACTACAATATCTATAAACACATGTGACAGCTTAATGCAGGTCGAAAGTAATGCTGAAAGCTCATCCAGGAGCTTTCAGCATTACTTTAGACCTGTATAAAGCTATGAATTTGAGATATTGGTCAGATTATAAATCGGATGACTCGAACCTCTGTTATCTAGAACTATTTTTTATGGTCCCTGGGAGTTCGAGATATCGAAGTCCAACTGCATGTTGCTACAGTTTCTACTATGGTCAACAATTCCCGTGGCAATGTGTTGATCTTGGATAACTCGACCTTCAAAGGACCATACAAATTAGTTCGAGATAACAGAAGTTCGAGTTATCCGATATCTAACATGAACCATTTCTCAAGGCCACATCTTAATACAGGACTAAAGTAATGCTAAAAGCTCCTGTAGGAGCTTTCAGCATTACTTTAGACCTGTATTAAGCTGTAACATGTGTATCTAGATATCTGTAGCGATACATTTTAGAGCAATTATGTATTGTAAGTTTTGAGGGACTGAATTTTTTGTTCGAGTTATCCCGAAGTTCGAGTTATCCGAGTTCGAGATACCGAAATTCAACTGTAATTAAAACTCGTGATGTCATTACTTCATATATGAATTTTCATGGAATAAAGAGTTACATTACAGATGATGATAACTGAATCAATGAAAATCAATTTTGTACAATTTTATTCCAATATTAAAATTGAAAACCACATTATAACAGAAAGTCCGACTTTTGTTCGCGTTTTCCCAAGATTTCATTCAAAAGCTGTGGACTTTCATTTGGCATCTTTTGTCTGACTTCTGTTCTATTTTTTTTATTACAGTTGATCTTCGATATCTCGAACTCGGATAACTCGAACTTCGGGATAACTCGAACTGAAAGTTCGGTCCTACCAAAATTTACAATACAGGATTGTTCTAAAATGGGTATCACTACAATATATAGAAACACATGTGACAGCTTAATGCAGGTCGAAAGTAATGCTGAAAGTTCCTACAGGAGCTTTCAGCATTACTTTAGACCTGTATTAAGCTATGAACTTGAGACATTGGTCAGATTATAAATCAGATGACTCGAACCTCTGTTATCTCGAACTAATTTTTATGGTCCATTGGAGTTCGAGATATCGAAGTTCAACTGTAATTTCATTATATTGTTTTTATTGACCTGTTCTTCTTTTACCATCTGCATGCTAAGGTCATAAGAAAATGTTGTTGGCCTGTTATTGTTGAACAGAAATACTCTGACAATGCTGAGTTTTCAAATGGACTATCCCAAATACCAAACAGGTAAAGCTTATGGTTAATATTTAGAGTTTTTTTCCAAAAAATGAGTAACATAACAAACAGTGGAGACCCTGATGAGAGGGCTCTCATCTTGGTCTACATTGTTTGAAAAGGACATTAGTGGCTCGTGTCCCGCACAGTAAGGGTTAAAAAGCAACATTAGATGTATTCCAAATCTTGCGTTTTCATTTTTACCCCAAAAGTCAAATTTGACTAACGCGTTTCAGGTTCGGATTTTAATATGTCAAAAAAATGTGCTAAGACAAGAATCAATAAAAATCAATTCTTAATGGTAAAATCTTTGAAGCCAGTCATACTACAGAAATGCACACTTTGGTGTGCTTTTTCAACGTTTCTACCCATAAAAGAAATGTGTATTAAGCTTATTTTGATGGAAGTTCATCTGTGTGGTATTGTCCATTATACTGAATGTTTTTAAAACTTTTAAATCTCACACACAATTTAAATTTGAAAGCATACCCGGAGCTTTCGACCGAGTACTTCACATTAACCAAGACTGCCCAGGACACTCAGTGAAATTAGACTCTGTAAATATATTGGACCGTGAACCTTCCTGGTTTGAACGGGTGTCAAAGAGGCTATATACATCAGAGCGCACCAGCCGGCGCTGAACAGGGACGGGACCTTTTCAATCTGCCGCACGTGAACTCCCTCGAGCGATGTTAACTCCCAATAACACCGGTGTGCTGACGAAGGCCGAAGTACTCGGTCGAAAGCTCCAGGTATGCTTTCAAATTTAAATTGTGTGTGAGATTTAAACGTTTTAAAAACATTCGGTATAGTGTATTAAGCTTGTTTTTGTTTTTACCATTTGCAGAAATAGCTTGGATTTAACTCTCAATGAGCGGAAACCGACTAATCCTTTGCAAACAGTGCACTAGTTGTGAAAACATTATTTATATCAGTGATAAATTTTGATACAATTTGATACACTTTTGTTTAATTAATATTCAGAAAAGAAAGAGACAGGTTTAATTATTCAGCAGATTACGGGTTAATGGTTGTACTGATTTTAACTCTTTTGGCGCCAAATTTAGAAGTGCCGTCTGCAATAATAATTTCATATCAAATATAATTCTAAACTAAATAATAAAGGTATATTAGTAAAACATTTGTTTTTAAAAACCTGTATGCTTGGGCTAAAATAATACAGAAAACAGTGAAGTCCCAGGTCAGATGCCGCCTTGAAAAGGCGGCATCTGACCTGGGACTTCACTGTTTTCAATGGTGCCAACAGGCGACATTTGCGCCGCAAGAGGTAAAGCACCGGTGGAGATTATCCAATACTTCCTATATTCATGAACTATTTTCATACCTTCACCCCAAACAATTTCGCATGCTAGCGTCAGGTTAGATTTTTAATGGAAAAGATAAATATGATGAAACATGAATCAATCGGCAAAATCAAATCTGTACCCCCCCCCCCCCCCCCCACACACACACACACACACACACACTTCCCTCCCTCAATATATGCATTGTATCTACATGTACCTGCTGCTATATGGAACACTTACAGTTAAACCTTTAGCCATTACAACGAATGTTTTCGAATGGGCCATTCCAAAATTGAAACTGGTCAAGCTTATATGGAATATTTAGGGCATTTTCCAAAGAAAAGTGTAACAAAACAAACAGTGTAGACCCTGATTAGAGGACTCCTCTAGGAGCCCTCTCATCTAGGTATACGCTGTTTGCAAAGGACATTAGTGACTCGTGTTCCGCACTATAAGGGTTCATGACCTGACTGCATATTAAATGTTTTCGTTTCTTTTCTAGTTAAACCGAAGCAGATTGCAGGAGGATACATAGATGTGACCTGGAAAACTACAAAAAGTAGGACACAATATGTATAACATGTGTACACGTCTTCTGTCTCCGAATATATTATACTACAGGCCTGTTTTGATGTTTCTGTCCGTTTAGGTTATCCCGTTATGTTTATGTATTCACTTTTTCTTAGAATTTTGGAAAATTATCCAAACGTATAATCATGTGACATTTGTCCAATGACTGCGGTCGTACAATTATTCCTCTATTTCTTATTTTTGTAGAATACAGTAAAACCCCTCTAATGCGACCACTTAAAAGAGTAATAGAATCAAGCATGGGGTTTGTTAAAGACGGGGGTTTCTATACCCGAGGTTGGTCTGTTCCAGTCGGAAACGAGCTTTAGCGAGTTTCCGACAGGAACAGACCAACCGAGGGTATAGAACACCCCGGCTTTAACAAAACCCATGCTTGATTTTTTTTTCTCGCTGAAATACGCCCTAAAACCAATTAAATTAACGAATTTTGTGAAGTACTACTTTACATTGCGTAATACGACTTCCATATCTAATAGCAACAGACCGCAGCATAACTTTAGGCGTGACACCAAAATGACGTCATTTGTTATGACAACCACAAACGTTACGTTTTGGCGTAAATATAAATGACCGAGTGACTACAAAACAACGTCTTCGGTTAATTAATTAGGCTTTTAAAGTGTTTATATGATAAATAGAATTTCATATTCGTGCTAATTACTTATATTAATTTCAATTCATAAGGTTGTTGCCTATAGAAATGTTGGTATAATTCTGTAAGAATTCCTTCCCCGTATGAATACACTAGTCACGGGGTGTTCCAGATAAGGATTTCTAGTACGGCTATTTTTAGTAACTCATCTTATCTAGCACGGCTGAGAAGCGAGAAGGATAATTCTGGATGACAAAGGCAGGTGGTAGCTTAATGCAGGACAAAGATAATACAGAAGGTTCCTAGAGGAGCTTTCTGTATTACTATTGTCCTGCATTAAGCAACCACCTGTTTATAAAGACACTGATGTTTATTCATTAAGTTGTCGCATTAGAGGGGTACTATTGTATATCAATTCTCCTTAATTTATTCCCATTGTCGATTTATACAGAAATACTGAGGCAGATTTATTAGCCATATGTCATTTTCTATATATTTGCTATTTCATTTCATTTCCTAGTAAAACAACTTGTGAAAAGGAATGATGAAATGTCTATCAAAGGACAGCAGTTAACAGTTAACCCTTCTCTTGCTGAATTTTAAAATTCATTTCTCCTTCTTTACCCATGCCCTGTTGTATAATTACATATATCTTCACTGTGTACACATATTTCGCTGTGCAATCACTGCTGTGGAATACACTGGTTGCACAATCAACTTGTAAATAGTGCAGACCCAGGTGAGACAGCTCTTGCAGGAGCTGTCTCATCTGGGCCTTCACTATTTACAGATATTATATTGACGCGAATAGCAAGCGAAGGGTTAAGAAGCCTTCAAGAACTCGAAATGCACATACTATATTCTGAAAAATGGGTGATCCTTCGAAAGCAAAAGTAGAAATGCAAAATGAGAAAATTGCACACTCGGTTTAATTGAGTCTGTTCATGGGTAGTAATTAAAAGTGCAACACTACTCATGCCTCCCTAGCGCCGGCTTAAGCAATATCGATATGTCATTATCGATATGCTCATACTATGTCATTATCGCAAAATACAACAAACAATATCGAACGCCAATTTGCTACTTACAGGCGTCATTTTACCATTAACGAACACCAATTGACTATTAACAAGATCCACTTTACCATTAACAAACGATAATATTCCATTATTGAACACCAACTTGCTATAAACAAACGCCAATTTACCAATAACGAACGCTAAATGACAATTAACAAACGTCAATTTACCAATATACATATGTTGTCATTAAAGTTTTGAGGTGATAACATTTCTATATTTATTACAAGTACAAAACAATTATTGAAATATATTAACCCTTCGCTTGCTATTCAAGTCAATATAACTACCTGTAAATAGTGAACAGCTCCTGCAGGAGCTGTCTCACCTGGGTCTGCACTATTTACAAGTTAATTGTGCATCCAGTGCACTCCACAGCAGTAATTGCACAGCGAAATACATGTACACAATAAAGATATATGTAATTATACAACAGGACATGGGTAAAGAAGGAGAAATATATTTTGAAATTCAGCAAGAGAAGGGTTAACAAACTATTCATTTGTAAGAAAATGTACACATCGTTGTGGTTCTTATCCCGATCTGGACTTTTGGGGTTTTTTTCATGTGAGGAAGCATTCCAGTTGACTTGTGGTAGGTCGATGGTTCCAGGTGCGGATCCAGGATTTCAGATTAGGGGGGAATAAGCTGTATAAATGTTTGTGTTTAACCTTTTCCAAGATTCTACTTTTTGTAGAGGACTAGAAGCTACCTAAATAATGCATTTTAGGGCTGCATAATGAACAGCAGAATTGTTACATTAATACATTTTACTATTTTTACTATATAATTACCTGTTTGTCACAACCTACATGATCTATTTTACCGCTGCAGGGTCTTTAGAGACAGTTCCTACCATTTATGTTATTACCCCGACACACAAACGCCTGGAACAGAAAGCGGACTTGACCCGTATGTCCTACGCTCTACGATTAGTACCAAACCTTCACTGGATTCTTGTAGAAGACAGCACAACCAAAACTGCACTCGTTTCAAACTTTCTGAATATGTCCAAGCTATCATACACTCATCTTAATGTTATGTCGCCCAAGACTATGAAAAAGAAAGCGCATGAAAGTCGACTTAAACATCCACGTGGGGTTGCCCAGAGAAATGCTGGCATATCATGGATAAGAAAGAATGTGCGGAAGCCAGGTGTCTTATACTTCGCTGATGATGACAATACTTACGACATACGGATCTTTGAAGAGGTATGCTCATTTTATGTTTGGTGTTTTTTAATAATTCGTCAAGTAATATTTATTTACAAAGTCGGGTATATAGAACAAACTCGTATGCTCGCTCTGTAGAGCTTTTAAAAATCGACTCGGATATAAGACGAAGAAAACATCATCAATTACGTATATAACTAGTGATTATAAGAGCATATATCATTTAAGCTTCATTATATTTAAAGTCTTCAATACAAGGGAGAAAACTCTTACCATTTTGCCACTGAATTGGGTTTTTCTCACATACCTTCCCTTATCTCCGAGTTAGAACAACAGGTTAAGATTGCCCTATCTGTAACACGTGTAAGATCACTTTAGAACATATATGACTTCATACGTCATATACGACGTCAAACCACGGAAATCTATGTTTACATGTCATTTAAACGGCGAAAATACACTTTTTGATATGTGAGAAAAAGAATCTGATGCTCGTTGTCTTTTAAGATCACATGTTCCTAAACTCACCAAGAAACTGTTATTAAACTCGCCAAGGCTCGCTTAATGACATTTTCTAAGGTTCGTTTAGGAACATGTGATCTTAAAAGACAACTCGCACAGATCCTCTATGTCTCTTATTCAAATAATGTAGTACTCTAAGTTGATGTTAATCTTGGCATAATAGTTTTAGACTGGAAATGAAAATTATTACTGTATAAGAAATGACAAGTCTAGAAACGAAAATCGCCACTACACACATGTACATTGTTTAGAATAAGGTAGTTATCACAAACCTAGCAACAACCTTCTCAATACTGACTGAAAGTAAATCTTTCGAAAGGAATGTGAAAAGAGAAAATTGCAGACTCGGGTATTTAGTCTGTTGGTGGGCAGTTATTAACACATGCTGTTGTAAAGTACATACTTTCTGAAAGTAGGAGATCCTTCGACAAGTAAAAATCAATCATATAAAAGAAAGTTATGTGTTATTTGTTGTGTCAAGATAATCAAACTAGCTAGCACAAAAACACATAACATTGGCACATCCTGCAAAGGGGTTTAACAAACAATTGCATACATTTCAGTTAACAACCATGAAATAAATCATAGCCGGGAAAGAAAGGTAAAGTTGGTATGTCTTTATTAGTGTATGCAGTCACAGCCTAAATGAGGACACCTAAATATTTTTTTCTTATTAATGCAAGCAGAACATAAACAGTTTTCGCCAGTCCATATTTTAATCTGGAACCTGAAGTGGCTAAAAGAAGATACATTCTGAAAGTAGGAGACCATTCGAAAGCAAATGTAGCAATGCAAAAAGAGAATTTTGCAGACTCAGTTAAAAACCCATGGGTACAAATTGTTCCCCTCTTGTTGCAGATTTGTTTTTGTATTGCTATGAGAGGGATTTTATGCTTAGCTTAAAACCTGATACACAGATGATAGGCCAAAGGGTAGTACTCTATGATGGTATACTCTTAAACTCGGATACGGGATGAGCTTACCAGACTTCCCTGTCGTGCCCTTAACGGCTTACCTGCTCTGACTTCAGCAGTCATTGAGTACATATTTGACGGATTGTCACAGTTATTATTCTATGTTTTACATATTGTCCTGTGTTCACCGTCGTCTATGTTGTGGGTAAGTCCAGCGGGGATACCTTTATGTACACTATTTGTAAAGCTAGGGTGACTTTGCGAGTTAGGACGTCCGTAAACCGGATTAAACCCCCAGTGGTGTTTTTGCTACTGACCGTGCCAAGGCGGTACTCTCTTTGTAACCCTTCCTTTTGTTTTCCTTACGCCTTTGTGCTTGTTGTTTTGTTCATGTATGGAGTGTTTGTCTCTAGTTCTTGTGTGTCTGTTGATGTTTTCTGTGTTTATCTCGTGTGTGAGTGTGCGTTTGGGTGTGTGGTTGTGTGTGTGTGTATGTGTGTGTCATGCTGTACATTGGTGTTTTGGTGGTGGTTGCGTCTTGTATGTAGCTTTGCCTGCTTGACTTTACTACTTTTCCATTTATTGAGTTTGTCCATGAGTGCAACACACTCACGCCCACTAGCACCGGCTTAAGTTGTATTCAATTTTCATAACTAAAACATTAAAATTCATGATCCTGGAGAACTAGAAAATATAACAACACTGAAAATGAAGTACGGGGTAACTTATTTACGACAGCCACACAAGCACACTTAACACCTGCTGTTGTGAAGTACATAAATTCTAAAAGTAGGAGATCATTTGAAAGCAAAAGGAGCAATGCAAAAAGAGAAATGTGTATTCGGGTTTATTGAGTCTGTTTATGAGCAGTTATTAAAAGTTCAACACTACTCACGACCCCTAGCACCGGCTTAAGCGATAATTAATTTGCATAATTAAAGGCATTGAAATTATTGATCCGGAATGACCAGAAAATATAATAAGAATGAGAATGAAGTATTGTCTAAATGAGTCTGGAAGAGCATTTTATTGAGGTGCAGCTGCATACCTAAATGACTTTTTACTATTCTTTCCAGTTTTTGTATTTGGGACATCTGCCTGATTTGTTGATCTAAATTGTACTTAGAAGACGTGTGTTTCACTAAGTCATGTAGATAGTTAGGGTTCATTAAATATGTAAAACTTTGAAGGCCTCTGGTGGAATAGCTCCGACGCGCGAATTACTTTTAAAAATGGTTATTCAGGTGTATGAAACAATTGCTCATAATCATTTTTGTAATCTTCGTATGTAAACCTGTTGGTCCGTTCCTGATTGTTTTCTCTTTTTCTTGGTATTAATTTTATTTGTAAAGTGCAAAAGTAAAGGTCAGAGATCAGCTTTTGGAATAACGAAAGCTTAGACTACCGAGCCTAGTCAGGTATTTGCCTATTCTCCAAAGGACATTAATAACATTATCATGGATTTTGAATATCAGATTATGCTGTTGAGTGCTATTGTCTGAAATTGTTCAGCGTTTGCTTTTAATTGATTCTATGAAAAACAGTTTGTTAAGGAAGGGCTATCTTTTTTAAATGTTTCCACTAGGTCATGTACATATATACTTGCATTGGATAATGTATTGTCGTCAAGCTGGCTTTTACATACAAAATGGAGAAAATCATTGATAAATATATTGAAAAATACCAGCCCTAGAATATTGTCTTGGTGGACGCCTTTAATTATTCCCGTGGATTTACTGTGGACATTATCAATGTTTTACAGAGTGTCTACGCCTATCTACATGTGTAAGTAACTCTTTACAAGATGGACGGCTGATTATGAAAGATCATAATGCTTTAGCTTCAATAATAGTAAATTATTAGGCAGGCAGGCGAAGGCCTTTGAGAGACCAGTCAAGGGGGCTGTAAGATATCGATTATCATCAAAGAACTTTTCCCAGTGTTCAACTACTCGGAGTAAAGTTGTATTACATCGAAAGCCGGGCCTGAAGGCACTTAAAAGGGATCAAATATGTTTTGAAATGACCCATAAGTTCTTGATAAATGGCTCTGTCAAATACCTTTGTCATTATTTGCGGTGACCTAACTGGTCTGTAATTACTCTTATCAAGTATTTTTTTCTTGTGTTTCGGAACAGCTTGAGTTACTTCCATTTTCTCGGGGAAAAAACATTCTTCTAAACAGCGATTTAGTAACATTGCCAATGGTTCAGAGATAACAGTTTTCAATATTTTCAAGGATAACCTGTTATGTCCTGCAGCCTTTCTAACATTCGTGGATCTTATTTGTATTGAAATAAAGTATGTTGGTATTGGTTAAACCTTTTCAATCCGAGAGACACTTGCGCTGCCGTTTTAAAGCAGTGTAGACCCAGATCAGAGGGCTCCTATAAGACCTGATAAGGGTCTGCATTGCTTGTTATTCAAACTCTTCTGACAAGTTTAAGTCTTCTTTCATACATAGTAGACTCTATAATTAACACTGATATCTCACGACATCATAAATATTAATTAGATTAATTGTTATAATACTACATAGACACAAGCCGTTTTGGTCATGGCAGAAACTGTAGAATCACATCTATAATAATTCATTAGCAAACAGAGCAGATCCTGATCAAACAGCTCCTATGCGTATTTCATTTTTATGTCACCCCACTGAGATATGCATTGGTTGTTTCCATTGCAATTTGTTAAGCGCCGAGACATTTACCTAAGAGCATGCTACTTTTAACAGAACAGAATAGAACAGTAAAGATAGTTTTACTTCACACTTATACATAATGTATACAGTCTATTTTACAAAGGGCATCATACTGATAAAATATTATAGTATAGCAGTTTAACCCTTTACTTTTCACACACTTGAAAACAGAGTAAACCCAGATCAAACGGTTCTTTTATGAGCCATCTGATCAGGGTCTGGTCTGTTTGCTTATGAACTTATATAGACATGTCTGTCGTTATAATGTATTTATGAAGTATAAGTTAATTAATACTTATGATTACTAAATGCTCATGAGGTAAATGATTTATGACTCTTCATTTGCTCATGGATCTACTTATTTGGTGTATTCTGGCGAATAAAATGTAAAAAACATGTTATGGACCATCAAGCGTTGCAATATTCAATGAAACGTACATATACATAATAATAAATTATATATGTTCTATAATGGTATGTTTATATTGCAAAATTCCATATATTTCACGTTTATATTTCATGATTAGATCTACATAAAAAACCTTTGAATATAAATATGAAAACATATAACATATATATGGATTTTGCAACCGTTTTTTATATTTATGGTATAATTAACCAATGGAATATGTTCACATTTGCAACGCAGGATCTGACTGGACGATGAATCTTCTCATGTTTTCAACAGCATCCACAATGGCTGCATCCAGTAGGTAAGCGCGTAACTATCGCGCGTGGCATAGCGGTCGTCTGGGTCAGTCTGTATCTGTTACTCGCAGCAATTTCAACATCCAGTCAGATTCATCGTTACAAATGTGACCCTATTTCACTGGTCAATTATATAATAACGCGCGTTATACCATAAGTATATTGATATAAAAAAAATATACAATATATATGCATATGCGTGTGTTATATATATATATATATATATATATATATATATATATATATATATATATATATATATATATATATATATATATGATACAATATACTGGTACGTATATAAACTTATAGAATAAAAACTTTTTTACAATATAAATATACCATTATAGAACAAATATATGCAATTTACAATAGTATACGCTTTACTGAATATTGCAACGCCTGACACGCCATACATATCCGCCCACGAGATACGTCCGAAATCTGATCACCCTTTTCGAAATTAGACGATTATTTCCGACTGGTTCTATTCTGCAATGTCTGCACTCGATGACATTTCTTGATGCTTCATGTGTTTTTCTGCAGATGCGTTACACGAGAAAGGTTTCCGTGTGGCCAGTTGGTCTTGTTGCTAGACAGATGTACGAGTCACCCCTAGTGAAGAACGGAACGGTAAGGAGACGTGTATTAACCCATTTGCTCCCACATTTTGGAAGTAGGCTAACAGTGTAGACTCTGATCAGACGCCGCATATAATGCGGCGTCTGATCAGACTCTACACCGTTTGCTTATAGGAAATTCAATATAAAATAAAACAAAAATGAAAATTTAGACCAGACATCCCTTGTTTGGAATGCAAATTATAACCACAGGAGAGAAAGCGGACTTTATGGGTAAGCTCATCTGATTTAAAAACTATCCAACCTGCGATAACCGCTTTCTCTCCCCTAGTAACCGTAGGAATTAATTTCCTTCGAGTTAGCACAATATTAGGTAACAACTATACAATACAGAAGTATATGAATCAATTTTCTTACTTTTATTCATTTAACCTAATAATGGCGAATAGTTGGCGTGAACCCCAGATATATTTACAAACGTTTCTTTGGGCCACAATCTCAAGCTTTCCAAATATTGAAAACATACCGAAACTCTTTACTAATAGGACTGCGAAATACAGTGGCCCAAAGTATAGCAAATTTACATAGCACAAACCCATTGTCAATATCAGGCACTAAACACAAAATAGCACAAAGCGTTGGGACCCGAATGAAACATGGTGTCCCGTCTTTATAACATTATGTGGTGCCACAAAATAGCAGTATGGCACCTTTAAAGCAAAACACAGCCAACTGGCGGGCCCGAAATAACATGGTGCCCCCTAACAAATTCAGGTAGGTCGGCTGAAGCTGATGGCCAAATGGAAGGGAACCGAAGGAGATACCTCAATGACGCCCATTCGGAGCCATTCCACCACCCAAAAGCGGCAGCGAGGCCGACCTATTATTATTCAATGTACTGGAGGTTCACGCCCAACAACGCGATATGATATAATTATTCACGCGAACCAAGGTTGCTGACCAATCAGAAAATGGCTTAACCCAAATGCTATATTATTCAGAAAGAGACGATTTCCAGCCTGCGACAAATGTACGCCATCTGGTAAATTATTCAATTCGTTAACTGAAAGGAGATGTAAATGCCGCAAATGAAAATCCCCAGTCTTCTTCACAGTTTTCGGGCTGCTGACAAAGCTCTGCTATCTGAGCCCCAATTGCGAGCTAAAATTTCAGACCAAATTATTACTGCGTTTGGCATTGCGCCTCGAATAAACTGTATGAGTCTTGCCACTATATTCGTGAGCTTCTTTAAAGGCGTGTGGCCCAAGTCATCGTCCCCGACATGGAGAACTATGTAACCTGGAGGGTCCTCCACCTTTAGGAGAGTTGTCAATTGGTCTCGAGTCCTCTTAAGGGTCAAACCACAATACCCTTGCCACCACAGGCGAGCTTTCAAGTTGAGACTGCTCCCCTCTGGCTGGCCTCTTGCATATGGAAAAGCCCTTTTCACAATAGATGACCCTACTATCCACACACAGACGGCATACCTGGAATATCTTTGGCAACAGTTAAGCTCTGTTGCCTGCTAAAAATGGCTCCATGAACCAAATTAAAAAAATAAAATTACGGACTTATCATTCTGACTAAGATTCCCAATGGATAAAATTATTACCTCTACCATTAAATGGTGTGTCTATATCTGCTGCACCTATACTAAAAGTAAGTGTCTGAAGCCCCGCGACCTGACTTTTAATTTGATCTATCGACCAACCCCACTTAGCAGCTGACAAAGCTGCCCCAAGACGGAAGCTATGCGAAGTGCAGGCTTGCAGTTGAGGGTCTAAAGCTCTAAGGGAAGTCTTAAGCATGGCTGAGAATTGGTAACGCGTGAGGGGTTGACCATTAAGGTGGCAAAGCAACGGACCTAAACAGGGTGGTCTGATGGCCAAGTACTTCCTAAACATCAGTACTGGACACATTTGAGAGTGCTTTTGTCTGGTAAATTTTAAAGTCTGGCCTTTGCCCAATTGATCTGCTTTAGAAAAACGTATTGTAATTTGAAAAGCCTCCCCTTGATCGACCCACGCAACATCCTGTATGCTTACTATTTTCGACATCGCGGTATCTGATTGACAGTAAAATTGTTTCGAACGAATCTCGGCATACTGCTGAAATCTTAGTCAGAATGCCTTAAGGAGTTCTAATGTAATAAGGAGTCGCACCGTCTTTGGTTTCGCTGTAAGCTTCAGTCCTCCTAATGCTTTTTTAACCACGAAATGTTTTGTTGGCTCGAGCATATTCTGCATTTTACATTGAAATCCAATAGCTGCCAAATACAGTTATGCTGCCCGATAGCTGACATGATTCAAGGACGAAGACGCTATGAAAAATATGATTTCTTGGACTGATGGAGGCCACATGTCCTGACAACAGAAACCAGTTCTAAATGACCCTGTACTATAAGCCTTAAATGTATTCGCAGCTAAAGAGGCTGTTACCAATCGACCAGCTTCAGTTTGGAGATCGTATAGAGAAACGGGGATTTCTAAAGGTTCTTGTTCTGCTTCCGGAGCTGACTGTCGAAACCGTTGCCACTGCCGACGAGAAATAGAATCAGCTATAACATTAACCTTAGATGAAATATGAACGACCCGAAACGAAATATTGTGTTGCATGCAGTGGAGTACCAATGGGCGCACAAGCTGCGTGATCCGTTTAGATTTTGACGTCTGTTTATTAAGAACCTGCACCAAAGCTTCATTGTCAATAAACAGTCTTACTGTTTTGTTTCGGAGGCGTTTGTGCCAGAGATGAATGGCAAATAGGACTGGTAACCTAGTAATGCTAGAGAAACAGCAGACAGCATGCGTGAGAAACATGGCACTCGTTCTTAGCCATGTTCACCGCTTTATCCAGGAAAATAGAAATAAACATCCACCTATGCAAATCATCTACATTATAAACCAGATATTCGACTGCACTATAGCGACAATATTAGAAATTAAAACGTTACAACAGCCTATATATTTTACGATTTTTAATGGAACAATTTACGCTTGCCTGTTTCCTATTGAGTATAATTCGGAAAGGCGATTCCTTGAAAATGTTGAGGCCTCGTGAATTTCACTCCGGGTAGAACCTAAAACACGGACTCGGCACAACCCAAAATCTATAATCAAATTGCTCCAAACAAACGGTGCTATTCTGAATAATAACACTCCTTAGATAAATGAGACTAATCCAATATATACGCACGGAAGAGCCCACTGGGAGCAAATGGGTTAATACTAAATTCTTCTCATGTTAAGCGCGTATTGACTGACATTTGCTAACAGCTAGGATCACGACGAGAGGCCAAGTAACTCGTTGTCAGCTGGTCAATAGTTTCTCAATCATGTGATCGAATCAGATGTCAGTGAAAGGTTCAGCAACAACCTCCAAAGCAGTGATCTCCCCTAATCGCTACGCTGAAGAAGTGACAAGGGAGATCACTGTGAGGAGTTTGGTTAAGCAAATCAAAGATGGAGCAGACATTTTTCAGCTTTAGAAGGTTTAATCATGATTAAATGTTCAAACATGGATCCAGATTAGTAAGTAACTGATATTAGTCTCAACAGGATCCAGACTTTCATCTTTTTCGGAAAATATATCAGTATTGAAATACATGTAGTTTATTTTTCAGTCAAACCATATCTTGCTGCGGCTCGTTAGAATCGCCTCTGGTGAGTCGCAGGAAGATACGAGTTAGCAGAGAAATATAAGATAAATATACAGTAAAACCTCTCTATAACGGCCATTAAATTACATCAAGTATTTTGTGTTAAAGGCATGTGACTGCTTAAAACATTGTGAAAGTAAACCAGAACGCTCTTATAGGAGCGTTCGGTTTTACTTTCACCTTGCTTTAAGCAGCCACCTGCCCACCTGCCCTAAATACCAACTAATTAACACAATTCAATGGTCGTTATAGTGAGGTTTTACTGTAAAAAATAGTGTGTTGTGTTACTAAACACATGCACTGCATTATCAAACATTGTTTCAATTATTTGTGACAGTTTCTGTTCTACGCTGGAGAACCTTTATCAGACTGTGAACCCCTTTGTGACACAGTCTGGTGAAGGTTCTCCAATGAAGGATCGAAACGGCCACAAGTAAGTGACAAACTATTGGATATGCAAATAGAATATGTTCGAAAATAATTTACTTAGATCTCTATAATACTCGCCTTATATATGTACAGCTCTGACATACAAAGAATATGTCCCAAAATATAGTACATGTGCAAACATAGTAGCAACAACAGATACTGTCCCTGTGTTCTAGAATAGAACCTAAAATTATGACAATATCTCGACATAATATGGTAATATTAACCCGTTACTTGCTAAGCACGGCCTAACTAGCATTTACAAACAGCTTGGATCCAGATGAGATACTGAATCATTACAGAGGTCCAGATAAGATGCGTAAATTTAAACATTTTCAACAATAGCTCCTTTATTTCTCCACCAAACCCTATACATGTACTGTGATCACTCTTAAGAATCGTCTCTTCGAAGCGATTCTAAAGAGTTGCCACAGTATAGGGTTTGGTGGAGAAATGACGATTTTAGTATTTGGGTACGCACCTTTATTTGTTGCTCTGTCAGAATAACTCGGCGTCTCAACAGGATCCAAGCTACTTGACACTCAATCAGTCGTTTAACAGACATCATTTTAGAAGCAGTGTGTAGCATGTACTGAGTCTGAGGACACACCTAAAAAGTGTGTAGAAAATCCAATTGTACTGAGTTTGAGTACATACCTAAACAAAGTGTGTAGAATGTCTAATTGCCCGGAGTCTGGGAACACACCTAACCAAATTTCAAACATATTTCAGCTCCACTATTAGAATGTCCAATTGTACGGACATGCCTATCCAAACTGTTTTCACAGACTCGTCCATTCGGGGTTACAACTATTCTAACTACAGCAAACCCCTCTAAACCAGAATTCTAAAAGAGAAGAATTTACGTACTTTAAGGCAGGGGTTGCTTAATGCTGGGTGAAAGTCATGCAGAAAGCTCCTAGAGGAGCTTTCTGCATGGCTTTCACCCTGTATAAGCTGCCACCAGTCTCGAAACCCGATATTTATACTAAATTTATCGTCCGGTTTAAAGGGATTCTACTGTATATATTGGTTGTTTTTTTTCAGGTAGTAGGATGGTTAACTACCTTTGACAGGAACAGGACATTCGGTATAGATATGGCAGGGTTCGCTATAAATGTCCAGCTTATTCACAACACCACGAAGCTTCAATTCAGAAACACACCTGGCCACCTGGAAACAGATCTTCTCTCGCAGTTTAATATAACACTTAAGGATTCCACGGGCCGATAATTGTACTAAGGTGTGCTTACGTTTAATGATTGCAATTCTATGAATGCAACAAATATGACAACTTTATTTATTTCATATTGGACTATACTGATCACAGTCGGCATTGTTTATCGTTCATAATATGGCAACTTTATTTATTTCATATTGGACTACACTTATAACAGTTTGCATTGCTTATCGTTCATAATATAACAACTTTATTTATTTCATATTGGACTATACTGATCACAGTCGGCATTGTTTATCGCTCATAATATATTATGGCTGGCAACTTTATTCATTTCATATTGGACTATACTGATAACAGTTTGCATTGCTTATCGTTCATAATATGGCAACTTTATTTATTTCATATTGGACTATACTGACAACAGTCTGCATGGTATATCGTTCATAATATGGTAGCTTTATATATTTCATATTGGACTGTACGGATAACATAGATCGATCATTCCACTATAAACATTTATTATTCGAGGGGTTCTCCCAAGGAGGGCGTGCACCACTGCATTAGCCCTTTCCATGTTCTATGTTTATTCCAAAGTTCAATACCTGCTGAATATGAATGTATAAAATTGTTATAATACAATATAGAACGTGAACAAATGTAGCCATTTTAGTAAGTGAAATAAACAGATAATTAAAATTTTGTTAGCAAACAGAACAGACCCTGATCAGACGGCTCCAATAGTAGCCGTCTGATCTGGGTCTACTCTGTTTGTAAAAGATGAAGGCGACAATGCGTTTATATGAGGGAAACGTTTAAATGTCTCTATATAGTGGTCGCATATCAAAACATATCTTGAACCTTTACCCTTCTTAGTAGCGTTTTTAGAAGTAGAAATGGTGTATCCATTCGATTTATATTGCGCTTCTTTCCAGACACAGTCAGAGTGTCAAACAGTATGGATCATGATGAGACGCCGAGATATTCGGTATCTCATCTGGATCCAAACTGTTTCACTCATCCGTCCACAGCAGGTTTAATGTAAAAGCAGGTATTCTCTATCTATATTGTTAATTTTCCCATTACCTCATAGGCTATTTTAGATACAACCTCTTTGAATAGAAAAGGAGCATTAACTCGAGAAAAGGAAAACTTTAGAATTTTGTAGTTTTAAACCATTGTTACTATTTATCACAATGGTTTCACAAAGTGACTTTTACGAAGTCGTGAAAAGTCGTGAATATGAGGGAATGGGTTAAACCTTTCTTAACTCTGTAAGAAATAATGATATTGTAATTATTTATCATATTTATTTTTATTATGAAATATGAGCACATCTTTTGTTTGGCCATGAAAAAACCTGTATATTCAGAGCATTATTATTTAATAAGTAAACAGAGCAGACCCTGATCAAATTGCATCTATATGAGCCATCTGATCTTGCTCTACTATGTATGCAAAGCTTTCAAATTAGTATTTGTGGAATAAAGGATTAAGCTATCACTCAAAACAAGCATTGGTGTTGGTTTTAACCCTTACATTGTTGAATATTCATGTAAGAAATAATTACATTATGAATATGTATGTATTTGCTGAAGTTTAATTATGGCATATGAACACAGAAAATGTTATTGAGTATAGGGTTAAAGTACCAGCCAAAAGAATTGTAGATAGACTCAATAGCTTAATGGCAAATAATACTGAATGCTCACAAAGACGAAGTGTCTGTACTACGTGTCTCCTGTTGTTAGTAAACTTGCTTATTAACCCTTCCTCCATAAATACGCCTTTCTGCGCCTCTGTAAACGTCATTTTTTGAAACGATTGTGATAAATAGAGCATTTGCTCCTATAGGAGCAAATGCTCTATTTATCACAATGGTTTCAAAATACAAAATTCTAACAGTTTCCCCTTCTCTAGTTAATGCTCCTTTTCGGTAGATTTATTCAAAGAGGTCCGATCTAAAAATAGCCTATGCAGGAACGGGTTAAGACCCTTATGTGCATTCATGGAGGGACTATTTAAACAGGGTTTACTGTATAGTGTATATATAAACTAGAAAACTGTCACTGTAAGACACAGCGCTGTCGCCGTGGTGGTGCTTGCCTAGCTGCACGTAAAATTCCTTAGTCATTTGACCTTGACCTTGGGCTTGCGGGCAGCATGCGTTGGGTGCGTACTGAAAGTATGGATTGTGTTTAATGTGTATATGCAATTGCATGTCAATAACTATAGTGGTTAGTGAGATATAAGACTAAAAAAACTGTGACAACCAACTGGACGTAAATGTGACAACCAGTCTGCTTGTAAAATTTCCAAGTAATCCCTAAGTCATTTGACCTTGACATTAGGCTTGCGGGCAGCATGGGCTGAGTGCGCAATGAAAATATGGATGATGTTTAATTATTATATGCAATTCCATGCCACAGACGGACAGACGGACGGACGGACATGTGCAAAACATAATGTTCCCTGACTATCGTCAACGGGATCATACAAAATCTGATATTAGACATGAACCATTTACTAAAGCCACTGAGACTGTCATCCTCTTTTATAAGAAACTTGATTATGATCTGTTTGGGGGTTTTATGTTTAACTCTTTGAATGCTATTTAATCCATTCCCTCATATACTGACGACTTTTGACGACTCTGTAAAAGTCACTTTTTGAAACCATTGTGATAAACAGAGCATTTGCTCCTATAGGAGCGAATGCTCTATTTACCACAATGGTTTCAAACTACAAAATTCTAAAAGTTTCCATTTCTCTAGTTAATGCTCCTTTTAGGTAGATTTATTCAAAGAGGTTGTATCCTAAGAATAGCCGATGAGATAATGGGTTAAGGGTGGGATCAGTCTATCAATGTTTAACTATATAGTGCAATAAGAGGATTGGGGATGACAAACAGTGCATACCCTGATAAGAGGGTTCTACTAGGAGTCCGCTGATCCGGATCTACACTATTTGCGAATGCCTGTTTATATACGGTTAATCAAGTCATGTAAAAATCTTAGTCGTAGTAGTAGTAATAATAGTAGTAGTAGTAGTAGTAGAAGCAGTGGTAGTAGCAGCAGCGGCAGTAGTAGTAGTAGTAGTAGCAGCAGCAGCAGTAGTAGTAGTAGTAGTAGTAGTAGTAGCAGCAGTAGTAGTAGTAGTAGTAGTAGTAGTAGTAGTAGTAGTAGTAGTAGCAGTGGTAGTAGTAGTAGTAATAGTAGTAGTAGTAGTAGTAGTAGTAGTAGTAGTAGTAGGTAGTAGTAGTAGTAGTAGCAAAAGCAGCAGCAGTAGCAGTAGTAGTAGTAGTAGTAGTAGTAGTAGTAGTAGTAGTAGTAGTAGTAGTAGTAGTAGTAGTAGTAGTAGTAGTAGTAGTAGTAGTAGTAGTAGTAGTAGTAGTAGTAGTAGTAGTAGTAGTAGTAGTAGTAGTAGTAGTAGTAGTAGTAGCAGTAGTAGTAGTAGTAGTAATAGTAGTAGTAGTAGTAGTAGGTAGTAGTAGTAGTAGTAGTAGCAAAAGCAGCAGCAGTAGCAGTAGTAGTAGTAGTAGTAGTAGTAGTAGTAGTAGTAGCAGTAGTAGTAGTAGTAGTAGTAGTAGTAGTAGTAGTAGCAGTAGTAGTAGTAGTAGTAGTAGTAGTAGTAGTAGTAGGTAGTAGTAGTAGTAGTAGCAAAAGCAGCAGCAGTAGCAGTAGTAGTAGTAGTAGTAGTAGTAGTAGTAGTAGTAGTAGTAGTAGTAGTAGTAGTAGTAGTAGTAGTAGTAGTAGTAGTAGTAGTAGGTAGTAGTAGTAGTAGTAGTAGTAGTAGTAGTAGTAGTAGTAGTAGTAGTAGTAGTAGTAGTAGTAGTAGTAGTAGTAGTAGTAGTAGTAGTAGTAGTAGTAGTAGTAGTAGTAGTAGTAGTAGTAGTAGTAGTAGTAGTAGTAGTAGTAGTAGTAGGTAGTAGTAGTAGTAGTAGTAGTAGTAGTAGTAGTAGTAGTATTAGTAGTAGTAGTAGTAGTAGTAGTAGTAGGTAGTAGTAGTAGTAGTAGTAGTAGTAGTAGTAGTAGTAGTAGTAGTAGTAGTAGTAGTAGTAGTAGGTAGTAGTAGTAGTAGTAGTAGTAGTAGTAGTAGTAGTAGTAGTAGTAGTAGTAGTAGCAGTAGCAGTAGCAGTAGCAGTAGCAGTAGCAGTAGCAGTAGTAGTAGTAGTAGTAGTAGTAGCAGTAGCAGTAGCAGTAGCAGTAGCAGTAGCAGTAGTAGTAGTAGTAGTAGTAGTAGTAGGTAGTAGTAGTAGTAGTAGTAGTAGTAGTAGTAGTAGTAGTAGTAGTAGGTAGTAGTAGTAGTAGTAGTAGTAGTAGTAGTAGTAGTAGTAGTAGCAGTAGCAGTAGCAGTAGTAGTAGTAGTAGTAGTAGTAGTAGCAGTAGCAGTAGTAGTAGTAGTAGTAGTAAGAGTAGTAGTAGTAGTAGTAGTAGTAAATGCTACTTAATATCGAAGTTCTACTTTCTGTTTCAGGTTCTTGTCTGGCACACCAGGACTGAAGGTTCATCCATAGCAAGAGAAAAGGAATTCCAGAAATTATATAAAAACAATATAACGCATAGAATAGAGGTTTGACAGACCGCTCTGAGATGACGTTCCAGTAACTCAATAAATATGTTTAACAATTGGCTGATTTATCAGGAGAAATAGTAGAAGTATGAACGTTTAGCCTGCTTAGAAAATATGTGTTCGTAGAAAATGTCACCGACTTCAGTTGTCACAGTTTATTTATCTTGCTTTTGTTTTCAACAACACAGTCAACGTATCAAAGAGTTTGGATCTTGATAAGACCCAGACTTACTCAGCGTCTCATCTGGATAAAAACTAAATGTTTAACCCTTTTACCGCCGAAGTCGCAAAAATACACAACGATAAATAGTGCAGACCCAGATTAGACGCCGCCTTGTCTCAGTCTCTATTTCCACATCTGTGCTTTATTCCTTTGAAATTTGCATTTATTTATCTCATTTCTTTATTTTACCATATAATTTCACAAAATTCGATTGCAGACGACAATTAGAAATTTGGCGCCAAAAGGATTAAATCTGAAACAGGCGACATAATTACTTAATGCTGAAAGGGTACCATATTATCCTATGTATTTAGACAGATCACTTAGGTAAATAGTGCAGACCCAGATCAAGCCGCTCATGAAGGAGCAGTTTAATCAGGCTCTACACTATTTGCTACTATGCCAGTCTAATTTAGTTAACCCTTTCACCGTCGAAGTCGCATAAATGCACCACGACAAATAGTGCAGTCCCAGGTCTGATCAGGAAGTTTACTTTTTGTCTCAGTCTCTATTTCTATACCCTTGCTTTACTCCTTTGAAATTTGCATTTATTTATCTCATTTCCTTGTTGTACCGAATGATTTAACAAAAATTGGATTGCAGACGAAAATTAGAAATTTGGCACCGAAAGGGTTAATAAAGATATCGGAATGTTGCCGAATTCACTCGGCGTTGCAAATCTCTCGAGAGGTGGGGAGGGGTGTCAGAATACTCAAAATACTAGGATACTACTTGAAAAACTTATGGATGATGACATGAAAAACGGGAGCACATTGGCGGGTAGTTTGCCTAGTGTCCTTTAACCCTTTCCATCATATGAACGCCGTTTTCACGCATTTGAAACAGAGTACGCCCAGATCAGACGGTTTGTATATGGGATTACTCGTGTTTGCTTATTACATGATATAGATCTGATTCTTCAGTTTAAGTCAAAACCGAAATTAATGTTGTCAGTATGTCTTACATGAATATTGAACAGGGAAATGTTTAACCCTTGTTATGCGGAACACGAGTCACTGATGTCCCGTGCAAACGGCGTAGACCCATATGAGAGGGCTCCTCAGCAGGATCTGCACTGTTTGTCCTGTTACAACTTTCTTTAGAAAAATCCCTAAAGATTGACCTGTTTGAATTTTGAAATAGTCCATTTGAAAGCTCGGCGTTGTAATGGTTTAACCCTTTCCCTGTTCTATGTTTATTCCAAATTTCAATACCCACTGAATATTCATGGACATACTAGTTATAGCAAAACATGGAAGGTGGAAAAGTGTAGCTATTTTAGAAAGTAAAGACACAGATGTTTCAAATTCCATTAGCAAATAGAGCAGACCCTGATAGGAGCCGTCTGATCTGGGTCTACTCTGTTTGCAAACAGTGAATGGCCATACGGTATAGTTCGATTTCGAGCGCTGAGCCGTGATTGCACTTTTCTATTTATAGAAGTTGCAACCATTCTAATTTATAGGTAAGTGGACAATGGTTGTCACAAGAAGCTCGTAGTAATCGTGCAGTATTAGTATATACAGTAAATTACATCGAAAAAAAATGTGTTAAAGGCAAGTGGCAACTTAAAGCAAGGTGAAAGTAAAACAGAACACTCCTATAGGAGCGTTCTGTTTTACTTTCACCTTGCTTTAAGCAGCCACCTGCTCTAAATACCAACTAATTAACACAATTTAGTGGCCGTTATAGAGAGGTTTACTGCATATGCTTATTACATGTCTGTATAACCACAGGTAACTCCGGAACAAATACATGGTTTGTGACGCGTTTTACCTCTACGAGTGGACTGGTCCTAAAGGTCACAGCTCACGGGTCAAAATCGAACAATAGGGCTGTAGGAACGCTCTAATCAGGGAGGGGGGGGGTTCAATGCAAAATTCTCTTGTAGATTATTCCCTACTGATGATTATAAGATGCTTATAATGATATACAGTGATAGTGGCAGGACATACTTTTTGTGCTCTCCTTTATATTGGATCTACATATTGTAATATAAGGACATTTTGGATGAAAATTATATGTGCGTGTTGGTAATAGTGTGGAGGACAGATGCAGATAGACTACAGATAGAAAGCAGACAGAATCAGTGAGTTATCAAGAAAAATAGATTTCTTATTGTGAATAATAAATTTCCACGCATGACTGAGTCCACTTACCAATATCAAGCCTACCTAATGCAGATTGACACCTATAGTCACCTATCTATATTGGTGTAGATAAACTGTTATACATTGTGACTGTTTACCTGTGTAAGCTTACCTGGTTTACCTGGCTATTGTGAATTGTAGTCAAGACGTGATAGGTCTACTGATTGAGTGTATGGTGTATGGTGTGCAACTTGTGCCATTAATTGTAAATCATTAATATGGAAGTAAGCATCTCAGAGTATCGAGTTCGCATTGGACGGTTTGCAGGTGGCTGTGGCAAGAAACGCTTAGGACGCCGTAATAAGGAAGGGGTATATTCACCATACACAAGCTCAACTGACGTCCACTTTAGGACACTGACAGTATTCATGATTCTTTTGCCTCTTATACTGATTTGCAAACATACAGTTATGACTTACAGTTCATACGTCATGTCACAAACTGTGAATAGGTCCATATTTGTATGCACTGACACCATGAGCTTGTATAGTACTGTTGGTCTTGAGTGTACATTCAATTTTGAACAGCTGAAGTTGAAACTATCTAACGATGTAGAAAGTAACCCAGGTCCTGCAGACATGGATACTGTTTTGAAGGCAATCAAAGATTCTGAGTTGAACTTAATGACCCAAATGAAAGCTATGCAGGCAGATATTTCTGAATTGAAAGATGATATGCGGGGTATCAAAACGGAACAGGATGCAATTAATACTGAATTAAGTGCTATTAAAGAAAAGCAGCAGTCTTTTGAGTTTAGTTTGAACTTGACAGACCAGACAAGTGAAAAGTGGCAGGGCATTACGGAAACTATGCAGATAGATATGGACCATCTAATCGATGTAACTGGTGAGCAGGACGGTAAATTGGAAAGTCTGAAATCCGATGTTGAAATGCTGAGCAGAAAAGCTATCGAAGGTAATATGAGAGTATTTGGGTTAACAATTGACAGTAATAAGAGTAATAATGAAATGAAATCTGATGTTATTGAAAATGTGTTGAAAGTTGCATGTCCTAATGAACGTTGGATACCAGATGACATTAAGAAAGTCCGGGTATACACTAGTGCCCAAAATGCAACCCCCCTAGTTATAGTTACCTTTCGGCATGATGATGATAAGTTTCGTGTATATTCTGGCAGAGATGAATTACGCAAACATTCAATAAAAGTCGGTGATGATATGACATATGAACAGAGAAAAACTCTAAAGACGTTGAAATCCAAAGGGAAAACGGGTTACTTTTACAAAGGCGAATTGTGTTTTCGATCTGACGACAGGGGCCAGGATGGTACCCAACAGCGAGAGTTCCGTACTGCTGCACGGAGGTTACCGAAAGGCCCTTCGCCTAATGTTAGTGAAAGTGTTCCAAATGAACCAGTTATTATGGAAACTGTATAGGGGTCAGGTCAAAGCCATTGTGAAAATAAGGACCCTATTAAACTGATGTGTTGGAATATTGATGGTATACAACATAAGTTAGATTACAATGATATGACTGACTACTTAAGATCTTTTCATGTATTTGGTTTAATGGAAACATGGGAAACAAATATGGACAAAATTTCGCGGTTATTTCCAGACTATAAATGTTATGTCAAAAATGCTTTTAGAAATCAATCCAGAGGAAGAGCAATGGCTGGCATATGTATATGTGTGCATAAGTCACTAGACAAAATGTATGAATATTTACAGACAGATACTCAACTTTGTTTATTCTTAAAATTTGACAAATGTCTGTTAAAAAGGCAGAAAGACTTGTTGTTATGTTTGACATATTTACCACCTGACAATTCTCCAGCATATAGAGATGAACCATTTAAAGGTATTGATTTATTAGAACACTACATAAACCAGCTAGAGCTTAATCCTCTGAATGCAGATGTGCTTATAATGGGCGATCTCAATGCTCGAACAGGTAATGAAAAAGACTTCATTGAGGTATTACACAATGTGCCTGAACTTGATGAATATACAGATGTTTGGTATACGAATATTCCCAAAAGATCATCTTGTGATAAAATTGTCAATGTGTCTGGTGTTAAGTTATTAGAATTTTGTAAAACATACGGTGTCTGCATCATGAATGGAAGATGTGGGAGTGATATAGATATTGGAAATCTCACTTTTGTAAATATGAATGGGTCAAGTGTTATAGATTACATGTTGATATCCAATGAATGCCTTGAACATATACAATCTTTTAATATTGGTGAGAGAACAGAGTCTAGCCATTTTCCTGTAGAAGCAGGTATAAGTGTACATACAAAAACTGAGAGTAAGGCAGTACCTGAAACTTCTGATTATACCAAGCCAAGTAAACATAACTATGTATTTAATGATACTACTGTTGATGGTCTGAGAGCTAACCTGAGGTCACAACTAAATTGTTCTGAAACAAAGTATTTACTGGATTTAATAAATGACATTGATGAAAATATTGATAATGTGGTTGAAAAGGTTGTGGCATTTATGACAAAAGCACTGAGTTGTTGTGACAGGAAAACATTTAATAAGAAAAAAGTACACCAGCCTGCATGGTTTGGTGCAGATTGTGTGAACCTTAAAAGAGAAAAAATGAAAGCCTTGCGTAGATACAGGAAGGAAAGAGTGCCATCTAATCTGAATCTGTATTTGAATTCAAAACAGAAGTTCAAACAATTGTGCAAATTGAAAAAATCTTCAATGGCTGATAAACAGTTAGATGACTTAATAAGAAATGTAGACAATCCAAAGTCATTCTGGAAGAAACTAAAGTGTTTTACAAGTAGGCCAACTGTACAGAATGACATTCCAATTGATGATTGGAAAAATCATTTTGAACAGTTGTTTCAAGGTGCTGATAATGCTGATGTGAATCTCTTAACCCAAGAAGATGATTTAAATGAAATTGAAAACAGTATATTTAATGCAGAAATAACAGACGAAGAAATTGCAAACAGTATTCAATCATTAAAGAACTCTAAATCACCAGGTGAAGATGGTATTCCACCAGAATTTTTCAAATATTCAGTAGACATCATTATGCCTATACTGGTCAAATTGTTTAATAGATTGTTTGAGATGGGGGAATTTCCTATGGCTTGGAGTAGTGCAATTATAGTGCCTATATTTAAAAAGGGAGATCAAAATAACCCTTCAAACTACAGGGGGATATCACTACTTGATATTTTTGGTAAGATATATACAAGTATCATTAATAGAAGACTTACATTCTTTGTAAGTATATTTGATAAAATTGATGAATCACAATCAGGGTTTCGAAATGGCTACGCAGCCGTTGACAACGCCTTTGTCTTGCAGTCACTTATCTCCAAAGTCCTTGCTAAAAAAAGGGGCAAAATGTATGTTGCTTTCATTGATTTTAAAACGGCATTTGACTCAGTAGTAAGAAGCAAATTATGGGACGTTTTAATTAATGCTGATATAAAAGGCCATCTATTTGAATCTTTTGAAGCAATGTACAAAAAAGTTAAGGCCTGTGTTAGATGCAACGGACATATATCTGATTATTTCGAATGTCCAATTGGTTTGAAGCAAGGGTGTATAGCTTCGCCGAAACTTTTTTCTCTCTTTATAAATGAGCTAGCATTAAAAATGAAACATGATCCAAACCTCAGAGGAATCCAGGTCCAGCCAAATGGCCTGGAAATTTTAATTTTAATGTTTGCTGATGATGTTGCATTAATGGCTGATACCGTCAGAGGCTTACAAAACCAGCTAAATGTTCTGTATGACTTTTGTCAGAGCAGTTGTTTAAAGGTAAATATTCAGAAAACTAAGGTCATGGCTTTCAAAAAAGGTGGCAGATTATCTAGAAATGAATGTTGGAACTATGGTGGTGAAATTCTAGAAATTGTTCCGAAATTTACTTATGTTGGTGTAACTTTCACATCCAAATTGTCATTTAATTTAATGGCTGATGATATGGCTATTAAAGCAAAAAGGGCACTTTTATCCATCTTATCATCATTATATTCATACGGACAACTTCCGCATAGTGTATTTTTTAAACTTTTTGATACGAAAATTTTACCTATCATTCTCTATGGTACAGAAATTTGGGGCTTTACCTCAAGAGAACCGTCAGAAAAAGTATTGACATATGCATGTAAGAGATTTCTATGTGTTAATACAAATTCGACAAATGCAGCAGTATTAGGTGACTGCGGTCGGTATCCATTGTATATTGAAAGTGCAAGACGGTGTATTAAATATTGGTTAAAGATCTTAAAGATGCCAGAGGAAAGATTTGTAAAGATTTGTTACAATATGCTAGTAAATAACACTAATAGTAACTATTTCAATTGGGCTAGAGAAGTTAGAAATTTGATATGTCAAAATGGCTTTGCTTATATATGGAATAGCCAATCTGTTGGAAATGATGGTTTGTTTTTAAAAGAATTTACTCAAAGGTTGGTAGATCAATACCTACAAACCTGGTTTGGATACATTTATACCTGTCCTAAACTGAAGGTTTATAAATGTATAAAATCTTCATTTGATCAAGAATACTTTATAGATGTACTAAGTGTTCGAAAATTTAGACATGCATATGCACAGTTCCGCACTGGTGTACATGCGCTGGAAATAGAGAGAGGTAGATACTACGGTGTACCACAAGAGCAGCGATTGTGCACCGTTTGTTCTTCAAAAGCAGTTGAAGATGAGTACCATTTTATATTAAGATGTAGATTATACTCTGACATAAGAGCATGTTATATTCCTGGAAAATATTATGTTAATCCGACCTTACATAAATTGCATCTGCTATTAGCCAACAAGCAAGATGTAATAATCAGAAATTTAGCGCAATATATATATATTGCATTGAACAGAAGGAAATTGTTCCTACAAATATGATTGATATTATCAAAATTGTAAATTGGTTATAATCGTTTCAACCTGTATTGATCTCAAATTTTCTAGTTTTGTTTGTCAGGGACTAATATACTTCATACAAATAATATCTGACTGTATGTTATGAAATGTTACATAGCGATGGAAAGTCTTTTGTCACTACTGCTCTACCACTGTAAATGTTTTGTATTGTGTTATGTTAATATATGTACTATAGGCTGGAGGCCTGACAAAGTATCAATAAACATTGTATTGTATTGTATTGTATTGTATTGCGGCAAATCTGACGTCTGTGGATATTACGTGCATATGGGTGTTACTTCTGTGGATAATGTATATCGGTGTCACTTCTGTGGATAACACAGGTGCCCTTCGCGTGCTATGTCTCAACAACAGCAACAACTCACAAATATATTGCTTTTTGAATCACATATCATAAGTATCTAAAACATACCAAAAGATAGTTTTCTGACCCAACCCAAAAATAAATTCCGCGAACCCCCCTGTTCTATATAATAAGTAATATTATATAGAGCAGGGGTGTTCGCGACAAAAATAATTTCATTTTTTGTTTGTTTTTGGTTGGGTCAGAAAACTGTATTTTTGGTATGTTTTAGATAAATATGATATGTGATTAAAATAAATAATGTATTTATGGTGGAGTTGTTGTTGAGACAATGCATGCCAGGGGCATCTGTGGTGGATAGTACGTGTACGTATATTAGACTACGTGTTGTTACGTGTGGGTGTTATTGCGTGTATACGGATGTAGCTTCTTTGAATAACACGTGTATATGGGTGTTACTTCTGTGAGATAGTATGATAATTATACCTCTTCTTGTGTCGCTGTAGAGGGATTTTTCTGTACAGTAAACCCTCTCAGTAACGCCCATTAAATTGTTTTAATTAGTTGGTATTTAGGGCAGGTGGTTGCTTAAAGCAAAGTGAAAGTAAAATAGAACGCTCCTATAGGAGCGTTCTGTTTTACTTTCACCTTGCTTTAAGCAGCCACCTGCCTTTAACACAATATACTTGATGTAATTTAGTGACCTTTATAGATAGCTTTTACTGTACACTGTAATTATGTTTCTATGAGCGTCTTTTGTCAGTTATCTGCCCCTGTCCAACCAGGTGGCGCTGCCACCGAGTAGGTCCTTTCTGAAGCATACTTATTATACTGCAAAGTAAAATCCTCACTTCTGATTGGTTAACTAGCCGTGTACATGAGTCCATGTACCCTGTGAGCTGACAGGGTACATGGAAATTCCCCATGGCAGGCCCCATATATGATGATCAGAAACCAAATGACCGACTTCTCGACTCGGCTAAACAGTAGCAAAATTCATAACAGACAACTATTGATACGTATAGAAAAAATGCAGAAATAAATTAAAAATAACTATTGGTTTGAAATGACCAATAAAACAGTTTTTAGAGGAATTATTATATCGTCCATCCATCTATTATAACACGAACGCCGATGAAATACAATAGCACACCACTTCGGATACCTTCGGGAAGAAATAATGTATTGGGGCGCTATTAGGGGAATTATCGTGTTTAATGATTAAATATGGCAAAATGGATTTGTATAAATTATCCGAACCGTAAAACTCTGCAGTATAATAAATTCGTTATACAGTTCTTTCCCAGGGTACATGACGATTTATTCCCGGCTGGTAAAATCATGTTACCCTCGCCTAACGGCTCGGGCAACATGATTTTCCTCAGCCGGGAATAAATCGTCATGTACCCTGGGAAAGAACTGTATAACTAATAATGTATATGTCTCTACAGTAGTACAACGATCAGATGGCGTTGTTTACAAAACAGTGTGTATGTAAACACAGAAAATTAACGATAAGTACAAATGTGGCATGTATATATTAGGATAGGAAGCAGTGGTGTAGTGCTTATGCAGACGACTGGACTAACCTATACATTATGTCGCAGTTTAATTTATCATTAATTTTCTGTGTTTACATACGTACTATTTTGTAAACAACGCCATCTGATCGTTGTACTACTGTAGTCCTTTGTTACACTTTTGTTATTATTGATTGTTTTCACTTTGATTACACAAGTTTTTTTAATCGAGAATAACTAAGCATGTGGAAATATATTGTTTGTCTTTTGAAGTTTTATTTTTGTTTTATTTTTGTAATTCTGGTTTCATATTTATGACGAGTACAGTTTCATATGCTGCGCAAGTTTCCTTCGGTAGAAATTGTCATGTATATTTTTGCCGGAACATGTATTGACTTTTCTCCCATTCTTTAACCCTTACATTGCCGGAAACGAGTCACTGATGTCCTTTGCAAACAGTGTAGACCCAAATGAGAGGGCTCCTAGAGGAACTCTCTCATGAGTGTCTTCATTGTTTGTCATGTTACACTTTTCTTTAGGAAAAAATCCCTAATATTCACCGTAAGTTTGACCTGTGTGAAGTTTGGAATAGTAATATTTAGGCTTCAAAAGTACATTGAGTGTCAAACAAATTGGATACTGTTAAGATGACGAATTACCTTTCACAAAAGTAAAGAATAATTTTCCAACATCGCGTGAAGTTATCTATGTTGACCCTTTTATATATGTCTACAAGCTCATTCACTTAACAATGAAGTCTTGCTCTTTAATCCTTTCCCTCGTAGACTATTTTTAGATCCAACCACTTTGAACAAATCTACAGAAAAGGGGCATTAACTAGAGAAAAGGAAAACATTTAGAATTTTGTAGTTTGAAACCATTGTGATAAATAGAGCATTTGCTCCTATAGGAGCAAATGCTCTATTTATCACCATGGTTTCAATGGGTGAATTTTACAGAGGCGTAGAAAGGCATATTTATGGAGGAAAGGGTTAAACTTTACCTTTAGCCTACAGAGCAAACTAGGTAGTAAATGCCAACGACTTCAGTTGTCACGGTCGACTTATCCTGCATTTCTTTTCAACAATACGGTCAGAGTATAAAACAGTGTTGACCTTGATGAGACAGAGACTATAGAAACATGTATTACAGTAACACCTCTCTATAACGGCCACTAAATTACATCTAGTAGTTTGTCTTAAAGGCAGGTGGTTGCTGAAAGCAAGGCGAAAGTAACTCAGAACGCTCCTATAGGAGCGTTCTGATTTACTTTCACCTTGCTTTCAGCAGCCACCTGCCCTAAATACCAACTAATTAACACAATTTAGTTGCCGTTATAGAAAGGTGTTACTGTATTATTTCATAAAAAATAGAGCAGGTCCTGGTCAGATGTTTCTTACAGGAAGGAGTCGCTTGATCTGGGCGTCAGATCCAAGATTTTGCCCAAGTAATCACATATCCGCAGCAGGTTATTAACAGTTAACATATTAGTATATTTTTATTCGAAGAGTTTAAGCTTGGATACTAATCCATTCTCTCCTACTGTCGCGGTATTGTCACCAAGTTTTAAAACCATTGTGATAAATAGAGCATTTGATCCATAGAAGCAAATGCTTTGTTTATCACAATGGTTTCAAAACTACACAATTCTGAAAGTCTCCTTTTCTATATTTCTCCTATGTTTGGTCTAAAAATAGTATAGGAGGGAACGAATTAAACCATGAGCTGTGCTCTCTTTACGTGTTGGTATTTGGTATTTAAAGCAATGGTGTTCTTGTTAGTATATGTACCCCTATGATAAATGGTCGAGAAGAGAATGGGTTACCCAGAGAATGAGTTTTGTCCGTGCATCAATTCGAATTTCAAACTGAAATAATTCCCGGTACGAAATCGTAGGCAATGCAGATCTAGTGTAGATTAAGTTAGCAGCCTATTTGAAAACTTTTCTTATAAGTCTGCGAGGGTGGATCAATAAATAAGTGCACTTTTCTCCATATCTTACATAAAATACTTTACTTTATATATATATATACAACCAACACTTTTGGAAACAGAATAGACCCAGATCAGACGGCCTAGATGAGTTCTTTTTATCAAGTCAGCACTATTTTTACACTTTTCTTTAAGAAATCCCTAAATATTCACGGTAAGCTTGACCTGTTTGAATTTGGCAGTCCATTTGAAAATTCAGCCTTGAAATGATAAACTAATACGTAGCATGTCAGACGCCACACCATTCAGGTCTACACTGTTTGTAAATGCAACCACATTCGTTTCCCGCATTCAAAGGGTTCATAATGGATAGAAACAAAGGTACATGTACAGTAAACCCCCTCTAAACGGTACTTTAAATTTAGTATAAATATTGGTCTTGGAGACAGGCGGCATCTTAATGCAGGGTGAAAGTCATGCAGAAAGCTCCTCGAGGAGCTTTCTGCATGACATTCACCTCGCATTAAGCAGCGACCTGCCTAAAAGTATCTAAAATCTTCTCCGCTAGAATTCTGGTTTAGAGGGGTTTTACTGTATATAATTTCAGGGATATAGATATACAAGTAACATGTATCATATACAGAGTATTAATTAACATGATTTATTTCATCTATTTTCATATGACACTTTCTAGTGATTACAAATAGCACCGAGTCTAAACAGCAAACAGTAAATCAACGTACAGCTTGGCTGAAAAGAATTACAAAAACAAGACGTGTTTGTGAAACACTATGCCCCCCACCCACGACATTTGACCCTGAAGAATAACCTTGACCTTTGACCCATTGACCAGGGAGTTGAACGCAACACATCCTCTTTGCGTGGTGAACATTTGTGCCAGATTTTTTTTTTGAAATCCATTCACAGATAAAAACAGTTATAGAAGGGACACGAAATTTGGGACCGACGGACAGACGGATGGAAGGACAGACAGACGGACAGACGGAAAATGCAATTACTATATGTCCGCCGTTGGGGGTATGAAAATTAAATTACATATTCAGAATAGTTATTAATCCTGTACTCCATATATATCCGGTAGGAGTCCTCTCATTAGGTCTGCTCTGCTTCCCTATGGAATAATGTAGATCTGATTCTACACATTCTGCCAAAATTCTGTCCAGTGTTCAAATCCAATTACAGTAAAACCTCTCTATAACGGCCACTAAATTGTGTTAATTAGTTGGTATTTAGGGCAAGTGCCTGCTTAGGAGCCTTCTGTTTTACTTTCACCTTACTTTAAGCAGCCACCTGCCTTTGACACAAAATACTTGTAGTTTAGTGGCCGTTATAGAGAGGTTTTACTGGATAAAGATTCATGTAGTTCATATCGAGGGCTTGGTGCAAAACTAATCTAACTCCTTCAAGTGAAGGAGTTAGAATTGTTTTGCACCAAGCCCTCGATATTCATATCAGAAATAATTGCATGAATATTCATTAATATTTATGAAAAGGCTAATATACTGATCATTTAGAGACAGCCAAACATTCATATTGATGTCATCAAATATAAAGCACTTTGTGCCTGTATTACAATCTGATTTGGGTCCACACCATATCTGCTGAATCGACTTTTGTCTAAAGAGACATATCTAAAAGTAAAACCCCTCTAAACCAGAATTCTAGTAGAGAAGAATTTAGATACTTTTAGGCAGGTGGCTGCTTAATGCAGGGTGGAAGTCATGCAGAAAGTTCCTCCAGGAGCTTTCTGCATGACATTCACCCTGCATTAAGCTGCCACTTGTCTCCAAGACCGATATTTATACTAATTTTAATGTCCAGTTTAGAGGGGATTTACTGTACTTTAATTTTCTGCAAAATTCTCTCAACCTGAAATGCACATTTTATGATTTATTCCAACAAGACGAGTCCCATGTGTTAACCATTACCCTCATATAAACGCCTTTTCACATATTCAAACAGAGTTAACCGATATCAGATGACTCCTGTAGGAGATTCAAACCTAAAACTTCAGTAAAACCTCTCTAATGAAAACATCAAAATAAATATCACTATTAGTCTTTACCCCTTTCCCTCATATAAACGCTTTTTCATGTATTTGCAAACAGAGTAGACCCAGATCAGACAGCTCCTATAGGAGCAGTCTGGTCAGGGTCTGGATTGTTTTCTTATGAAATCAAAATAGGTCTGACTCTATAATTTCTGCCATTACCAAAAACAAACAACAGCACCGCTTGCTGGTGCCAAAGAACATCTATTTTATTGTAGCCACCAACATCCAAGTTAATGCTCATGTAAGGACGACATATTCATAACATCAGTAATTCTTTCAAAAATATTAAACAGGGAAAGGGGTTAATCCATTACCTCACAGACTATTTTTAGACCAATACCTCATAGACTATTTTTAGATACAACCTCTTTGAATAAATCTACTGAGAAGGAGCATTAACTAGAGAAAAGGAAAAATTTAGAATTTGTAGTTTTAAACCATTGTGATAAATAAGAGCATTTGCTCCTATAGGAGCAAATGCTCTAATTATCACAATGGTTTCACAAAGTGCCTTTTACAGAGTCGTCAAAAGTCGTCAATATGGTGGTAGCTGCTGCTTAATCCTTTTAAATGATCAATCTCCCTTTAAGAAATAATGAATGCATATTAAAGTATTAAGTTAGATAATTTTTTCAACATGGAAGAAACTGTAGAATCAAATTTACACAATTCCATAAGCAAACACAGCAGACCCTGATCAGACTGCTCCTACAGGGGCCATCTAATCTGGGTCTACTCTGTTAGCAAATGCATCAATAGTGTCTCTACCAGGTAATAGGGTTACAGTTATTTTATAGTATCTAATACAGTTTCAAATGTATCTACATGTCATGGACTTTCTACAAGTTGTGTACAGAATGTACTACCCTGTTCTCTTACAGCAACAGTAGCCCTTTGAATGCTGAATTTTCACAATAGAATGATCCATCATTGTTTAGTGATAGGGTTCATTCAGCATGAAAGGGTATACAGTGAACCCTCGTTATACCGGCAGTATGCATTGAAACAAAATTACAGTTAAGTCTTTGAAACAACCACTGAATAAATAGGTACAATGCAAATAAGACAGGCGATCGCTTTATGCAGAACACAAGTGCAAAAAGCTCCCTTCTTCATTAAGCGTTCACCTGTTGGTACTAGTTTAAAACTGGCCATATGGTTCCTTTCATATCTAAACTCGTTATAACGGCAACCTCGTTATACCAGCAAAATGTCTGGAAACAAACACCTCCGTTGTAACAAGGGTTCACTGTACTTTGTGAGAAGATTTTGAAGGACAAATAGTGCAGAACTTCTGATCTGTATTGTTTGCAAATGGCAGTGCACTCATTTCCCTTTCAACAGAAAATACAGTAAAACCTCTCTATAACGGCCACTAAATTGTGTTAATTAGTTTATATTTAGGGCAGATGGCTGCTTAAAGCAAGGTGAAAGTAAAACAGAATGCTCCTATAGGAGTGTTCTGTTTTACTTTCACCTTGCTTTAAGCAGACGCCTGCCTTTAAAACAAAATATTTGATTTAATTTAGTGGCCATTATAAAGAGGTTTTACTGTAGCTTAAAACATTCTTTGTTTCAATTCTCGAAAAAACTTTCCCCTAATTTCCCTTAACCCTTTCCACCATGAATATTCCTGTAAGATATAATGATGTCATGAATATTAATTAGATTAATTTGCTGTAATAGCACATGGACACAGGAGTGTTTGGCCTGGGCAAAAACTGTAGAATCATATCATAAGCAAACAGAGTAGACCCTGATCAGACGGCTCCTATACCGTCTGATCTGTGTCTATTTTGTTTAAAAATACAATCACTGCCACTAGTCTGCCAGATCTCTTGGATCCTAGTGAGACTAGTAGTTACATTTCATCTGTATCAAAACTGTTTTCACATATTGATCCACTGTGTTGAAAGAGTTCAATTGTAAATTTAAATAAGGTTTCAAGGCAACAAACAAATTTTAATACATTTATTGGAAGAGAGAACATGTGATTTCAGCACCTTGTACAACCACTAACTTTTTTTAACCCTTTACTCTATGAATATTCATGTACTAAATATGACATTATGAATATTGATTAGACTATTTTATGATAGCACATGCACACAGAAAAGTCTTGCCCATGACACTTACTGCAGAACCATATCTATATTATTTCGTAAAGAAACAGAGCAGACCCTGATCAGACAGCTCTTACAAAAGCCATCTGATCTGGGTCTGCTCTGTTTGCAAAAGAGTACAAATGCATATATGAAGTAAAGGGCTAAAAGTGGCTGGTAATTCAATGCAGGCAAACAATACTTTTAAACTGTCTGACTTCTAATAACTTCAATCAGTTTTGTTCTAACTTGCAAACAATGGCACTAAAGACTAGATTTCAATAGTTTTATCTGAATTACGTCCATATAATTTCAACATCTTCTCTTCATTTTTCAGTGATGACTTTTCCGTTCTAGTGTGCCAAACCAGGACCTGAAGTACAAAAAAAAGATAATAATATAAAATATCCTTTCTGATGTCAGACTGAATATTGATGTAATATAAAAAGTCAAGAATTACAAAAACCTTCTCTGTTGATTCAATCATTTAGTTTCATATTATCCCATTCCCTCATATTGACGCCTTTTGACGCCTCTGCAAAAGTCACCTGTTGAAACCATTGTGATAAATAGAGCATTTGCTCCTATAGGAGCAAATGCTCTATTTATCACAATGGTTTCAAACTACAGAATTCTAAATTTGCCCTTTTCTCTAGTTAATGCTCCTTTTCGGTTTATTTATTCAAAGTGGGTGGAACTAAAAATAGTCTATGAGGTAATGGGTTATACATGTATTAATTGTTACTCAACTGTGATAAAATAATGTCTGCTCAAATTTGGATCTGGAGCCAATCTGACCACTTCCAATACCGTTTGAGAAACAATTGACTAAATGTCAAACAGCTTGGACCCTGATGCGACACCAAGTTACTTTGCATCTCAGGAATTTTAAACCATGGCAGAAAGTGTAGAGTTAGTTCTACAGTGCTCCCTCCGTACAACGGCCCTCTCAATAACGATTCCCTCCTTACAACAATGCATGTCACTGTTTCCGAAACAACAAGCCCCCAGAAACAACTTTTTTCCATCATATTTTCTTTATGCCTCCATCAAACCCTATGACGATTCTAAAGAGTGGTCACAACATAGGGTTTGATAGAGGCATAATGGTTTTAGTTTTCGAAATCCACCTTATGTAGGGATCTGCAAACAAGCTAATTATGTTTGATTTTCCCTCCCCATAACAACTCCCTCTGAACAACACATACAATCTTCGTATCCCAAAGGGTGTCGTTGTAGAGAGGGAGCACTGTATATTATAGCACAAGCAACCAGAGTAGACACTGCAGAGGCCTTCACAGCAGTTTTTCACCAACAAATGTTTGATGCAAAAACTGATGTCTTCCTCCATGTAAAAAAGTCCCATAACTCTGCAGAAAATCATCAAACCGGAACAGGAATATGCACAACTAGGCATAATGCTGATCAATCTTATCAAGTTTCATGAAAATCCGACCAAAGATTTTGGAGAAACTGTGTGGACAAATTAAAATCGGATAGATGGACAGACAGACGGATGGATGCTGCCCACATAAACAATATGTCTCCCCAGTATACTGGGGGAGACATGATTAACCCTTCACTCCATGGATATCCATGAAAGAAATAATGACATAATGAACAGCATATGAATTAATTGTTATAATAGCTCATGGACACATGAAGTTTTGCATCTATATATCATAAGCAAACAGAGAAGACCCTGATCAGATGGCTCCTACAGAAGCCGTCTGATCGGGGTCTACTCCTTTTGCAAAGGCGTAAAAAGATGTGAGTAAACATTATTAATGGGAAATTAATGTTCATCCATTAACCCATTCCCTCATATTGACGACTTTTGACGACTCTGTAAAAGTCACTTTGTGAAACCATTGTGATAAATAGAGCATTTGCTCCTATAGGAGCAAATGCTCTATTTATCACAATGGTTTCAAACTACAAAATTCTAAAATGTTCCTTTTCTCTAGTTAATGCTCCTTTTCGGTTGATATATTCAAAGAGTTTGTACCTAAAAATAGCCTATGAGGAAATGGGTTAACATGAACAAAATGCCCTTTAACCAATATGCACCATTTCAGAGTCAACAAGTTGAAAACAAGCGAAGTAGATCAGCTTTTACCTTGGTACAGTTATCTGCCCTTGGCTCCAAATCCTCCAGTTTGATCCCCAGCTGAGTAAGAAGATTGGACTCCTGGTTCCCTCTTCCCGCACTCATTTTAAACTGAGCATGTGGCTGATTGTGTATCAATTTGACATTCACTGCAAAACCCGCCATGTCCATAGCAAAATCACGCTGGGGTTTCCAATATGTGTACCAGCCTACCACCTGCAACAGAGCATAAATACAGTAGTTACATTATACATAAATAATAAACATTATAAATAAACATTATACATTTGAATCCCACAATAGTGGCAACTTAACCCTTTCCTTCATAAATACGCTTTTCTATGCCTCTGTAAAAGTCACCTTTTGAAACCATTGTGATAAATAGAGCATTTGCTCTTATGGGAACAAAAATCTCTATTTATAAATCACAATGGTTTCAAACTACAAAACTCTAAAAGTTTCCATTTCTGTACTTAATGCTCCTTTTGGGTAGATTTATTCAAAGTGGTTGGATCTAAAAATAGTATATGAAGGAATGGGTTAACCCTTTACTTCATACAAATGCCGTATCATACCTAAATGCAAACAGAGTAGATTCAGATCAGATGACTCCTACATGAGCCATCTGATCAGCGTCTACTCCATTAATGAAATTATAAAGATCTCTGATTATTCAGTTTCTACAAATACCAAAACATCCTGTGTTCATATGCCATAATAAATATTCAACTCATAAATATTCACAGTGTCATAATTCTTACATGAATAATCAACAGGCAAAGGGTTTATGATAAAAAATTACCTGTTTAACCCTTTCCCTCATGCATTTGCAAACAGAGTATAGGAGCTGTCTGATCAGGGTCTACTCTGTTTGCTATTTCTTTACTTTCTAAAATGACTACAATATTCCACCTTCCATATTTCTTTATAACTATTTTGTCCAGGAGCATTAACTAGAGAAATTGAAATTTTTAGAATTTTGTAGTTTGAATGGAGCAAATGCTCTATTTATCACAATGGTTTCAAGAATTGACTATTACAGAAGCGTAGAAAGGCGTATTTATGGAGGAAAGGGTTAACACAGAAAGATAGTAATTTTCATTCTGCAGAACTTTCATCCTACATCACAATATCACCTGTCTTAAAAAACAAAGACTTAGATCTATTTTGTGTGGTTGTTACAGAGAAGTCAAACTTCTATATCTTGAAATTCAACTGCAAACAGTAGATACATGTACATAGAAAGAAACTAAGAAAGGACTTAATTATTTCACTGCCATATAATTGCCGTCTGCAAACTGTTCTCTGCTACAAAGTTTACCGTTTAATTTGCCCCTTTCATTTTAAAACATAGTCTATCAAACTGTTTTGAATTTGATGAGACACTAAGTCCCTTCTGGACGCAAACAGTTTGAAAATGTGATAAAAAAAATTCATGGCAACCGAAGAAAAGTAAACAGGTCAGGGCAACAAAATGCCCAAAAACTAAACTAGAAATATGCCCAATGGACACAAATGCCCACCACTCTTCACTTTTGTCCCAAATGCAAGAGCAGAAACTCGGCCAATACAGATAAATTGGCATCAAAGACCAAAAGGGCACAACTTCATATGCTGATATTAAACATTTCTTTAATCCTTTCCTCCATAAATACGCCTTTCTACGCCTCTGTAATAGCCACTTCTTTAAACCATTGTGATAAATAGAGGCATTTGCTCCTATAGGAGCAAATGCTCTATTTATCACAATGGTTTCAAACCACAAAATTCTAAAAAAATTCCTTTTCTCTAGTTAATGCCCCTTTTTGGTAGATTTATTCAAAGTGGTTGGATCTAAAAATAGCCTATTAGGGAATGAGTTTAAGTGGGATAGACCAATGAATGGACTATGGTATTTTCAATCCCCCTCCTTCTTCTTTAGATGTCAAGGCATATAAATTTTCTCAAATATTATTGGTTCTCTGCCAGAATGATAGATAGTTTTCTTCATATAAGCTCTCGTTTTTATCAACCTTTACAGAAGCGAAAATGTGATGGTTTGTGTTTTGCTTAATATAATAATCAATGACCTCAATAATATTTATCATAGTTTTCTAAATATTGCTTACAATACTGCTTTTGTAATTTCTGTCAATAATCAGTTGAAAATAATAAATTCCCAAGTCATTTGACCTTGACCTTTGGCTTGATGGCAGCATGGGTGGGGTGCCAAATGATAGCACAGATGGTGATTAATATGTATGTGAAGTTTCATGTGTATAAGCATAGAAATTACTGACATATAACACTTTATAGCAAAGCTTGACAGACAGACCAGACAGACAGACAGACACAGGCAGACTGGCAGACAGACCAGACAGACAGACAGACAGACACAGACAGACAGACAGACAGACAGACAGACAGACAGAGACAGACAGATAGATAGATAGACAGACAGACAGACAGACAGACAGACAGACAGACAACAGACAGACAGACAGACAGACAGAAATGTGCAAAACATAATGCCCCGTGACTATCGTCAACTGGGACTAAAAACAGTCTGTATTAATATTGACTGATCATGAATTACCTTTCCTTGTTCTACCATCGGTGACTCATATCTAAGATACCCAACCAGTCCAACAGGCCATACAGACACCTTGTTTGTGTAGCGCATCTGTAGTAAGAAAAGACATGAGTTAGGCAAAGTGTCATAACAAAGAAACTCTTTTAGTTGTTTAACCCTTTCCCTGTTCAGTGCTCATGTAAATGTTGACATTATGAATGCATTTTAATAATGTAAAAGTTTAACCCTTTCCTCCATAAATATGCCTTTCTAAGCCTCTGTAAAAATCACATGTTAAAACCATTGTGATAAATAGAGCATTTGCTCCTATAGGAGCAAAATTTTTAATTTTCTACTTATCACAATGGTTTCAAACTACAAAATTCTAAAAAAAATGTCCTTTCCTTTAGTTAATGTTCCTTTTCTGTAGATTTATTCAAAGTGGTTGGATCTAAAAATAGCCTATGAAGGAAAGGGTTAAGCGAATTTTTTGTTTTGACACAAACTAGAATCAGATCTATATCATGTCATAAGCAAAAAGAGCAGACTCTGATCAGATGGCTCCTGCTAGAGAGCTATCTGATCTAGGTCTTCTCTGTTTGCAAATGCGTGAAAAGGTGTTTATATGCTCGGGAAATGATTAACCCTTTCCCTAATGGTCATTCATGCATGAATTGGTCGCTTTATGAATATGCATTAACTTTTTTTTTTTATGTAAAGTTTTCAAGGAAAATTTGTTTTGCTTTGACAAAAATAGTGGATCAGATCTATATAATTCCATATGGAAAAGGAGCAGAATCTGATCAGGCAGCTCCTACAGAAGCTGTCTGCTCTGGGTCTACTCTTTTTGCGAAGACATGAAAATGTGTTGATTTGAGGGAAAGGGTTGAATTCTTAAGAGTAAAGTAAAATCTCCCTAAAGCAACCAAGATGAATCATTACTTTGGCAGAGGAGCTTTCTGCATGACTTTCACCCTGCATTAAGCTGCCACCTGTCTCCAATACCAATATTGATACTAAATTTAACACTCAGTTTAGAGGGGTTTTACTGTATTTCTTATTTTCGGCATCACTGACCATGTAAGGGAGATAATCATGTGATGAAGCAAGAGCTCACCTCTTCAAAAACTTGCAAATCATATGTGTTATCATCATCAGCAAAGTATGCCACTCCTGGACTTCGAACATTTGCCCTAACCCATTGTAAACCTGCATTCCTCTGAAGAACACCCCTTGGCTTCAACCAGTTTGGGTCTGTCTCCTTTAACTTAGCAGCATCTGGCGTCTTTACACTCAAGTGACTATAAGGCAATTTACAGTTTTTCAAAAACTTTGTTACTAGACCTGTTTTTTGTTGTGCATCTTCAACAACTATCCAGTGAACATTTGGTACATGCCTCAAAGTGTATGATAGTCTAGTTAGGTCTGCTTTCTGTTCAAGACGCCCATGTGTGGGTGTTATCACAAAAATTGTTGGCAGTCCCTCTATACGATTTTGCGAACCTTTACAAAGTTCTGCTGACTTGGATAGTTCATTCTTCATTTCTTGGACTTGGTGTCTCAAGGCGTCAATCTGTGTTTTTTCAGTTTCTGACTTGTGTTTTAGTATCTGCAAGTGCTTTCTAAGAAGCTCCACTTCATTGTCATCTTGGCACCAGGTGGCTGCAATAAAACTTTTTCAGATAATAACATAAAAGTGTAAACCTGTTTAACCCTTTCCTCCATAAATACTCCTTTCTACGATGCTGTAATAACCACTTCTTGAAACCATTGTGATAAATAGAGAAATTGCTTCTATAGGGGCAAAAGCTCTATTTAATACAATGGTTTCAAACTACAAAATTCTAAAATTTTACTTTTCTCTAGTAAATGCTCCTTTTGGGTAGACTCATTCAAAGAGGTTGGGTCTAAAAATATCCTATGGAGGAATGGGTTAACATTTACTTCATAAACCCATCTTGCAACACAAACAAAGTAAACCAGATCAAACAGCTCCTGAAGAAACTGTCTGATCAGCGCCTATTCTGTTTGCTTTCAAGCTACATACGGTATCTGATCCCAGAGCTACAGATAAAGGTGTGTAACCAAATACTAAAATTGTCATTTCTCCACCAAACCCTATACTGTGACCACTCTGTAGATTCAAAGGAGAAGAATTTTAAAGGTTCAAATTTTTGATGACAGTCGATGAATGACGCACGGCGCACAACTCACGCCAACGGACATTAGGCGATCACAAAAGCTCACCCTGAGCACTATGTGCTCTGGTGAGCTAAAAACTGTGACAACCAACTGCACGTTAAAAGCGTGACACACAGATTGATGGACAGACAGACGGAAAGGTGCAAAACATAATGCCCCTTGACTATCGTCAGGTCTGATGGTGGGTCTTGTCATTGGGGCATCTCAAAGCATCATGATAACCATAACCTAACCCAAGGTAGTCGAGTTCAGATAATCATCAACCATTATCAGAGAAAAAGATAAAAGCGAGTATTCAAATACTAAAATCGTCATTTCTGCACCAAACTCTATGCTGTGACAACTCTTTACAATTGTCTTGAAGAGATGATTCTAAAGAGTGGACACAACAAAGGGTTTGGTTGAGAAATAATGTCCAGAGCTATTTTTTAACAATAATTTATGCATCCTATCTGGACTTTTGATCATAATTCTCACTCCATGACTCTAGATAAAATACTTTTGGAGCTTAGCAAGATACACAAGAAGTGTGACGAACGAATGGATGAGAAGACACACAGATCTTAAGAGCATTACCCCCAATTTCTAAAATGTGGGGACATAAAACTGGGGATGACGATTCAGACACCCAATCTCCCCTCTCCCTCTGCTTGGAATTCAGACACCTAATCCCCCCCTCCCTCTGCTTGCAAATCAAACATCCAATCTCCCCTCTCCCTCTGCTTGCAATTCAGACACTCAATCTCCCTCTGCTTGAAATTCAGACACTCAATCTCCCCTCTCCTTCTGCTTGCAATTTAGACACTCAACCTCCCCCCTCTCTCTCTCTCTCTCTGCTTGCAATTCAGACACCCAATCTCCCCTCACCCTCTGCTTGCAACTCAGACACTCAATCTCTCTCCCTCTGCTTGCAATTCAGACACTCAATTTCCTGTTTCCATGTTTGTAATTCAGACACTCAATCTCCCCTCTCCATCTTTCTGCAGTTCAGACACCAAATCTCTCCTCTCCCTGTTTTACAATTCAGACACCAAAATTGCAATATCCCCTCTCCCTGTTTGCAATTCAGACACTGAATCACTCATCTCCCTCTGATTGGTGTTCATACACTCCATATCCCCTCTCCCTCTGTTTGCAATTTTGACATCCAATCTCCCCTTTCCCTCTATTTGCAATTCAGACACCTGATCTCTCCTCTCCCCTTTGCAATTTTGACACCCAATCTTTCCTTTTCACTCTGTTTGTAATTCATACACCCAGTCTCTCCTCTCCATCTGTTTGCAATTCGAACTCATAATCTCCCCTCTCTCTCTCTCTCTGTTTGCAATTCGGACACTCAGTCTCCCCACTCCTTCTGTTTGCAATTTGGAGCTCTCTGATCTCAGTCTACAGTGTAAAGTATAATTAAAAGTATAATATAAATTTCATTTTGTACATAAGTACTTTTTTTTTTAAATGTATTGAAAGGTGATACATCAATATGGAAGGCAGCAATGACAGTCCTACATCTAATATAAACAAACCTTACCAAAATTTAGAAATATCCATATGAAAGCTAATGCTGTACCAGCAAAGTATATATACAGAAGTGTTCTTGGGAATCCCCTCATTCTCCTTCATACTGAATAGCCCTGGACTGTCAAACTCGGTGGCTTTACTTGCCAAATAGTCCTACAAGCAGTCCATCCTCAGCAATAGACAGGAAGAACTAGACTCTGAAGTGAAACTGCAAATCTGAAAAATAAATTAAGATGTGTCTGTGAATCACTATGCCCCCAATATGACCTTTGACCTTGATGTATAACCTTGACCTTATTAAGTCACCCCTAAAAATGTTTGCCTCCATAAGTTGCACATGCATGCCGACTTTGAAGTATGTATGTGCAATGAAGACAATTTTAATAGAGCAAACAAGGGGGGGGCAAATTTAGGAAAATTTATATCTATCATCAAAAAAATTTATATCTATTAACAAAAAAGAGCTGAATAGTTACGGGTAAGACCTACAGATTTCAACTCTTTATTTAACCATTTACTCCATGAATATTCATGTAAGAAATAATGATATCATGAATAATGAAGGCTTATGTCAATATGACCAGAATTTTTTTTGCCATAGCAACTGTATCATCATATCTACATGTATATAATTCCAAAAGCAAACAGAGTAGGCCCTAATCAGATGGCTCCTAGAGGAGAGGTCTGATCTGGGTATACTGTTTGCAAAAGAATTGAAAGGTGTATATATATATATGTAGTAAAGGCTTAACCAATATAGTATTTATTAAAGAAAAACAGTGGAAAATAAAATACCATATAGATAAATGGTATGTGTAAGGTTCAAATTATTTCAGAGAATTCTCAGGAGCCTCAATGTGGAAGATTAGGGGCCACTTGTGGGGTATGAGTGATGTGGCAGCTAGACTCCAACATGATGTAGGAGACTTGGTAAGCATGATAGTGGGTATTTGCACATTTATGGGGTAGAAATTTAAGTAGTGCATAACAGTTGTACAAACAGTACATAATTACAGCTTCAGGCAGGAATAATCTATATAAAATAGCTGTTTAAAACCAACAAAGGGTCATAACTCTGCTATAAATATCAGATATCCATAGGCTATTTTTAGACCAAACCTCTTTGAATTAATCTACCGAAAAGGAGCATTTACTAGAGAAAAGGATTTTTTTTAGAATTTTGTAGTTTGAAACCATTGTGATAAATAGAGCATTTGCTCCTATAGGAGCAAATGCTCTATTTATCACAATGGTTTCGAGAAGTGACTATTACAGAGGCGTAGAAAGGCGTATTTATGGAGGAAAGGGTTAATGGAAGGTGTGAAATACCTGTGTAAGTAATTACTATATACCGGTAATCACTATTTTACTGGAACGTAGATTCAGTTTACCAGTACTATATAAATTCAATTTACCGAACTGGTCATTTACCGAAACATGGGTAATTCCGAATTAGGTGAGGTTTGGATCATTAATGAACTGAAGACAGCATGCTACTTTTGTGATGGTTGTCGTCTGCCGAGATATAGTTAAAACAGAAAGTAGCTCGATATCACCATTTAGAGTACTCAAATGTGGGTATAAATGTAGGGACATTTGCCCCCTGACCTTTGCCCTCCTATTTGGGCTTAGGCAGGCATCCCCACCCCCCTACTGTTTCGGCTTGGGCAGACATTTGCCCCCCTGGTATTTTTGACGGGGTGGACTATAATTTATGTGTTGGAGAGCCTAATCTATTACTCTGAAGTTCCTATAACTATGATTCACCATTTTGACAAATAGAAAAGGTTGGGAGTGTCAACCAGATTTGGCTCAACACATAAATGGCTAAAATGTCATGGTGTCTACAATATTTGTAGTGTGTACAGGGGGCAAAAATTGAAGGGGGCAATATTGATACACCGATTGATACATACAGACCTACATAAGAGTTCTTATGTATATATATGTAATCAATGACTTCGACCCAGGATCGATTTTTTTACATGAGCGGCCATTTAGGGTCCAAGATACACTTCACTCGTCAGACCCCTGTGATTTGTATGGGTGCTGGTGAATTCGCCTAATGACCAACTCGCCTACAATTAGATATATAGTAACCCAAATGGTGAATTCACCTAGAAAGCAATTATAATTAAAGCAATTGTATTTCACACCTAATATTACAGGTAGATCTACCAGTAACATGCCAATGAAATAAAGCTGTTTGTAACAAGAACAACTTGTCTTGTTGTTTTCTTATCCAGATGTTTTTTAATTTAACCGAAAGATCAGTGTAGCCCCTAATCACTACATGCAAATTTGACAACCTGGTTGAAAGGGGTGGGGTGCAAACATAGAATACATGCACCATTATCATACTGAAAGTAAAAATGTCGCTTGCACCAACATGAAAAATATGAGTTTTATACATATAGATGACCAGGGTAAATATTGGGTTACTTTAATTTAGTGTCGCAGACCGGGTTTTTACTTAAAAACTCTTTGGTCTGAGCCACAACTAACTCAGTCGTTCCGTTCAATCGTTTTATTTCCTTGACCACAAATGGTCTATAATAGGATTCCTGCAAATATACATAGGACATATTAAAGATATGTGTTTCCTAACATATATGGATAGCATGTATAATTGCAGTGAATATCTACAGTTACTTATATAACAATTAACATAGTTTAATATATATATCGTTAGAAACGAAATGCGATTACTTATGATATGAATAGAATAAATGAAATGCTGCTGTGCTTAACACTATTCTCTTTTGACTTCTCTTCCAAAACTATTATTTACACACCTTTAACATCTTACCGAGTTGTGGACCCAAAATCCCCTCTCTCTCCGTAACGGTCTCTCGTGCGGTGCTCTGGTTAGTAGCAGTATAACTTTGCAAAAACAGAAGCATGGCCTTCAAGCAATACCATTCGTAGTAAGCAATATTCTGAGAGTCCTCTCGCTTGACAAGTGACTTGGAAAGTGACCAGCCTACGTTAACCGTGCAACCCATGTCAACGTTCGGAAATACCATGTGATCCCCAAAATACACAAAGCAGCCAATAGAAACCATTCGACAAAACTCCGAAGACAACCGAAGATTTCACATATCCTAATACCAGGGCTATATCTGGTATTTCTGTAACTAAGCGCTTTTCACGTGCAAAGAAAGATAATTTGAATAGTGCTAACTATACATGGATAATGAATATGCATGACGTTGAAAACTAGTAAAATCTACATCTGCTACATGCTCCCTCTGCCTAGAAAATGATGTCTCATCATTTAACCGTCTTCACTGCATAAAAAACAATACAATGCAATTAGTCTGTATACAAAGAATGTATTGTACTGCAATTAAACTAAGTTTAGTAAGGTAATAACAACGTCTCTGGCTTCATCCTAGGACAAAACAACATTGTTAGTCAAATCTTAACTTAACAAGCATCCATATGATTGGCCTGAAAAGAACAATCAACTAAGTTCACCTGCAAACATATAGCAGAATTTATAAAACAGTTTCCTCTCTGCTCCTCCTGTCCCCAAATTGTGACCACACAATTCCAAGCTTAATACTTATATTAAACTAGGGGAAAGTAGAGAGAACGAAATGGTACAATTACCATATTAACTATACCCAATTCAAGTATTTAGCATTAAAAAAATACACAATTAAAAATAAAACTGTTCACTATATAATCACTGCATGACAGATTGCCAAAGTTTATTAGCTATGTCCACACTGACTTTATTTAAAACACCAGACGAAAGTAATTGGTCTAGAGCATCTGCTCGTCTATCGACTGGCCTCTCAGTAACTCCTCCACAATAAAAATCCTTCAAATATTCTGGTGGTTTTCTTGGTCGAGTAGATCTACGAGGTGGTGGTTTTGGTGGCAACTCCTGGTATGGTTCCTCTGTTCTGATCTCAACTTCTCTTAGTTCTACTGTATTCTCAACCTGCTCTGGCACCTCTTGCTCTTCATTGTTTCCTGCATCTACTAATTCCACATTGATGTCAGTGTGACAATTAACCTCGACTTCAGTATTGTCTTCAACAACTACTGTCTCCACTCCTTGCACCTCCTGTAGTTCCATATGAGTAGCTGACTCTGAATGGTGGGCGTCCCCACTAAGATATGCTATTGCGGCATACTCATCATCAGATCCTTCTGACTCATCAGTGACGTCACTACTGTTCTCCTTAGTTACATCTGATTTCTGTATGGATGGGGAAGGGTTATTATTCCTTGGTCTAGGAACTGGTGTTTTCTTTCCCACATCAGTTGATTCTCGTATCAAGAGCAAATGATTCCTATGTAGGGTTCTGGTCCTACCATCTGGTGCCTGTACCTTGAAAACTGGTATGTTTTCAATGGGTTGTTCCACTACTTTGTACTCGCCACTCTCAAACTTATCCTGTATCTTGTGCTTACCTTCGTGAGCCAATATCTTAACAAGGACAATATCACCTAAACTGATCTTGCTAGACCTAACTTTCCTATCATAATAACTCTTCTGTTTCTCTCTGGCCTTCTCTGCATAACTACTGACTGTATTTCTGGCAAATGTAAGTCTTTTCTTTAGTTGACATATGAAACTTTCCTCAGAGACTATTTGTTCGTCGTCGGAAGTGGCAGATTCAAACAGTGCATCAATCGGTAATCTTGCTTTCCTACCAAACATCAATTCGAACGGTGAATATTTGGTGGTTTCGTGTCTGGTACCGTTGTAGGCGTACACCAATGGGGCAATATATTTCTTCCAGTCACTCTTCTTATCTGCATCTAGGGTACCAAGCATATTCAATAAAGTGCGGTTGAATCTTTCGCAAGTTCCATTGCCACTGGGATGAAACGGAGTTGTTCTAGACTTTTCAATATTGAAGATCTCACAAAGTTCCTTTATAACTTGGGACTCAAAATTTCTTCCTTGGTCAGAATGTATCCTGGTTGGAACTCCATAATGTAAAATAAAGTGTTCATAGAATATCTCTGCAGTTGTCTTTGCTGTTTGGTTTTTGGTTGGAATCGCTAAGGCCAATTTTGTAAAATGGTCTGTGATCACAAGTATATTTCCAAACCCTTTGCTTGGTTCCAAAGTAAGAAAATCCATGCAGACCAACTCTAGAGGATGTGTGGTAACTATGTTGACCAATGGAGCTCTTGTATTAGTATCCGACTTCCTTCTTACACAGTTTTTGCATTTTTTGATCCAATGCTCACAATGCGATGACATTCCTGGCCAAAAGAAACGCTCTCGTAAAAGTGACATAGTCCTATCCCTACCAGGGTGACCAATTTCATTATGTAGACCTTCCAATGCTCTTTTCCTATAGACTTCGGGTAAAACTAGTTGCATAACTTTTTCATCATGGTCAACTACTTCTCTATATAGAACTCCTCTGATGACTTTAAGTCGGTGAAAGTTATTTTTCATTGCATGATCTTCACTGGTGTAATATCCCCCTGGTAATTGCTTATCTATTGCTCCTCTAAGCCACTTCCCGATAACTATATCCTCTCTTTGGTTCTTTCTGATTTCCCTCAATTCTATCTGTGAAAGATGGGATCCAGATGTTTCTGTGGCTTCTATAATATTGATTGAAGCTGTTGGCAATGTTTCTATATATGAAACCAGTTGAATACCACTGCAGATGGCTCTAACGGTCTCATTGTCCAATTTAACCATTTCACCCATTTCACTATCTGTCACCCTTTCATGGTGATATCTGGACAGTGCATCTGCATCTGTATTGCGCAAGCCTGCTCTATATAATATATCAAAGTTGTATCCTGCTAAAGCTGAAACCCACCGTTGCCCTGTTGCATCCAGTTTGGCAGAAGTAAGAATATGTGTCAATGGGTTATTGTCCGTGTATACAACGAAATGATTGCCTGTAAGGTAGTCACTAAATTTATCAGTTACAGCCCATTTTAAGCAAAGGAATTCCAACTTGAAAGCTGGGTAGTTTTTCTCTGATCTTGACAAACTTCTACTTGCATATGCTATTACTTTCTTATGCACACCGTGCGTTTGATACAGTACTGCTCCAAGTCCAATGTTACTAGCATCCACATGTATTTCAAAGGGAAGGGTAAAATCTGGATATGCCAGTATAGGTGGCCTTACCAAAATATCTTTCAGCTTTTCAAAAGTTTCTTGCTCTGTACTTGTCCATTTCCATGTTTTCTGTTGAGGTTTACTATTCTTTTTGCCAACTGTTGGCGGAAGAAGTTCATTTAGTGGTCGGGTAAGTTTAGAAAAATCTTTGATGAAACGTCGATAATATCCAGCAAAGGCTAAGAATGAGCGTAATTCGTCTGCATTTGTTGGAGTTGGCCAATTTCTGACTTTCTCAATTTTGTCGGGATCTGTTTCTACACCCTGCTCACTGACTATATGTCCAAGGAATTTAACTCTCTTCTGTAGAAAGAAACACTTCTCAGCAGCCAATTTCAACTTGCACTCGTGCAATCTGGTCAAAACAATATCAAGTCTCTCCAGATGTTGCTCAAAGCTTTCAGCAAATATTATCAAGTCATCCAGATAAATAACACAGATTTTCATGTTTAATTCTCCTAGACATTCCTCCATTAAACGTTGATATGTAGCTGGGCTGTTCGATAAACCAAAAGGCATCCGAATATATTCAAAGAATCCTAGAGGTCCTACTGTGAAAGCTGTTCTCTCCCTATGCTCTTCCTCCATGGTTACCTGATGATAGCCACTCTTCATGTCTATGACGCTAAAATATTTCGAGCCATTCAAACAATCAAAAACTTCCTCAATGCGTGGCAATGCGTAAGCATCCTTAACTGTTCTATTATTCAGCATTCTGTAGTCCACACACATGCGTAATTTACCGTTCTTCTTCCTAACTAATACTATGTTGGAAGCCCAAGGTGATTTCGACTTTTGGATAACTCCAGCTGCAAGCAGTTGTTCCAGGTGTTGCCTAACTTCGTCTATCATTGCTGGCGGAATTCTGCGATGGCGTTGTTTAAAAGGTGTATCATTCACAAGGTCAATTCTGTGTTTGATCATTTGGCAATCCCCAATGTCATCATCTCCATTTGAAAATATATGCTCATGTTTCTTTAAAAGTTCCTTCAACTGTGCAGTTTCCTTTTCATTCAACCTGGACTCAATATGAATTTCTTCGAAGATCTTTTGATGAACACTCTGTCTTTCCATTTTATCAAAAACTGAATGGTCAACAGTGACTGGCTGAACTTCACAAAGTACAGCTTTAGGCGATATGGAAATAGCCTGGGCTGTTACATTGGATATATTCACCAAAACTTCTCCATTTTTCCTGTATTTATATTGTATGACAGCTGGAGTAATATCAATAAATTCTGGCAAGTTTGACTCCTCACTTTCCTGTAGAATAGCTGTAGTATCATAAAAATTCAATTCCTTATCCGTATATCCCTTAATATCAACTGATTGATTTGGTCCTATGACAACTTTTGCTGGTTCAGCTGACCTTACAATGGCTATTCTGTCCTTGTTTCTTCTAAGCTCCCTCTGTCTAATAGCAATGCACCTGAAGGCAAGCTTCCATGGTGTGTGAAGTTTCGCCTTCTGTAAATAAGTGTTCCCAAAATTATCTTTACAATCTAAAAGAAGTTCATTTAATATATTGGTTCCCAGAAGAATTGGAATGTGAGAACTATACGTCGTTTCTGGAGTTACAAGAAATAAACACTCCTGTTCCTTGGATTTTTCAATACCATCTGTACAAAGAGACGCTGAAACATACCCTAAATATGGCAGTTGACTTCCATCGGCGCACTCTACATTTATAATATCTTTAAGTGGCTGAATGTCCAAATGCTTCAAATTACTATCATAAAATGTTTTGCTGATTGTAGAGATGCAGCTACCGCTATCTATCAATGCTGTCGTTGCTATACCATTGATACTAACATCTGCTTCTGTAGCATGTCCAACTAATTCGGGATCTTGTGTCCCACGTTGGGCGCCAGTGTCGCAGACCGGGTTTTTACTTAAAAACTCTTTGGTCTGAGCCACAACTAACTCAGTCGTTCCGTTCAATCGTTTTATTTCCTTGACCACAAATGGTCTATAATAGGATTCCTGCAAATATACATAGGACATATTAAAGATATGTGTTTCCTAACATATATGGATAGCATGTATAATTGCAGTGAATATCTACAGTTACTTATATAACAATTAACATAGTTTAATATATATATCGTTAGAAACGAAATGCGATTACTTATGATATGAATAGAATAAATGAAATGCTGCTGTGCTTAACACTATTCTCTTTTGACTTCTCTTCCAAAACTATTATTTACACACCTTTAACATCTTACCGAGTTGTGGACCCAAAATCCCCTCTCTCTCCGTAACGGTCTCTCGTGCGGTGCTCTGGTTAGTAGCAGTATAACTTTGCAAAAACAGAAGCATGGCCTTCAAGCAATACCATTCGTAGTAAGCAATATTCTGAGAGTCCTCTCGCTTGACAAGTGACTTGGAAAGTGACCAGCCTACGTTAACCGTGCAACCCATGTCAACGTTCGGAAATACCATGTGATCCCCAAAATACACAAAGCAGCCAATAGAAACCATTCGACAAAACTCCGAAGACAACCGAAGATTTCACATATCCTAATACCAGGGCTATATCTGGTATTTCTGTAACTAAGCGCTTTTCACGTGCAAAGAAAGATAATTTGAATAGTGCTAACTATACATGGATAATGAATATGCATGACGTTGAAAACTAGTAAAATCTACATCTGCTACATTAGTTCAGTTAGTAAAACCATATTTAAGTAAATTGGCAAATAACCGATTCACGGTCCCATCAGTGACTTTGTAGGGAGGGAATAATTCCATGCCAGAATTTATTTACTTTCCATACGCACGGGTATATATTTTAATATAAAATCTAAATATAAATGATTATCAACGGAGTGAGTATATAAACTACATTTGTACATCAGATCGTTGATTGTAACTAAATACATGCAGAAAAATAGCAGTGTAATTAAAGGGTACACTGAGGTCTATTATATTTAAAATGATTGTTGATATTTAATTATTTATTTAGTTATTGATTAGTTTGGTGACTGGGCTGGAAAAATCCTGAAACTTTTACTTGTCCTGCCAGCTGCTTGTCTTATTTTACTTAAATTCAGTGTTAAAATTTCTGGAAATTATACTCATCCTGCAAGAAAGTTACTCATCATGGCGAGCGGACGAGGGGGATTTTCCAGGCCTGCCGGGTGAAATTCATTGAAAGTGATCCGATTAGAAAAACGAATACAAAGCTGTGTACAGAATGACAAAAATGAGTCGGAATTTGGTGATGAAGGGACACTTTTACTTCAATGTATATGTTTCACATTAAGGCACATGCTGTGAATGTGTTAATTCCCATTGATTAAGTGCCGCGTCTACCTTTAAATAGGGACGTGTTTGACGTACGGTTCTCTTTAAAGCCAATAAACGCACTTAATTAATGCATCTTAAAAAACAATTTATACTGATTTCACTGGCCAGTGTTCAATCACCATATAATGCAAGTTTGCATCAACATCAAACGGCTTTCTCAACTTTTATGCTACAAGCAAAACTAATATCAAACACTGTATAGATAGTAAACAGATCATCTGACAAAACCAATCAAATTGTTCATCATTTCATTCCGAATCATTTGCACAAAGTAAACAACTATTAATGCCCCCTACCCAAACTCTTCCATTGTGTGCTGACAAATGCATGTATGATGATCAGGAGCTACACTCAAATTTCAGTCTTGGTCAACACTACCTGAAAACACGTTTTGTTATGTTATCGATACCTTACAATAGGTGTGAAATACAATCACTATATAACTAGGCGAATTCACCATTCGGGTTACTATATATATATATATATATCTAATTGTAGGCGAGTTGGTCATTAGGCGAATTCACCATAAACCGTTTCGGATTGGGTCATTTTTATTGCATATCAATGAAAACGACAAAGTCATTGAAATTGTTTACTTGTGTCGTACACTAGTGCAAAATAACAAACTTCAAAATGTTCAGATATCTATTTTTTGCAGATATATACCTGAACATGTGAGTAAACATAAACTTGTGAAATAGAAAGTTGCCTCGTACACAGCCCTGTTTTGTCAACAACATTAGAGAATATGTTCCTGTTCTCGGTGAAATTGTAGAATTGACACGTACATATTATTTCAGTTAGCAAGTTTTTTAATTTGTTTTCAAAAGATAATTTCTATTGATAACTATGATTAAAAACTCGAGGCAATACTCACTGGAACTTCAGATCATCTCATTTGAACAAGTTCACTAGCTTATTGACCATTGACCATTTTATCTGAAACGAAAATACCACATAAAGGCTTATGCTAAAACCAGTAATCATCCCGCACTTTTAAATAATAAAATTAAATGCCGTTTTTTTTTTATTGTTTTATGATTGCCATTCAGAAGTATGAACTGAAAAACAGTTTGTTATAACTTTATCGACAATAACAACACTTATTATCACACTATTACCGGCTTCGTAAGACTTAATTCACTTCTGGAAATAAACTATATGTAATCAAAGACCTATGATATCATAGGTCTTTGATGTAACATTGCAACCTTTATGAAATTATGACCAACCCATTTCATCCCGAAAATAAAAATTGCAAGATTTTTTCGGCATTAACGTTTTACTAAACAACATATAGAATACTTGATTAACTTCCCTTCGGTAATTATCGGTACTTACTATGTACAATGTGTAACAGACTACCGGTTTGAACGGCTTTCAGTTGCAAATTTATACATGACCGTTCACCTCTTGTGGGCGCATTTTCCAGAAATCCAGACGTTTAGGCCAACGGATGAGTCATCAAACACAGTGCGTAATACGCATCGTTGTTTTTATGGGTCGGGTTAAAATGCACAAACGAAACGTAATCGGCTAATTCCGTATGAATTTTATAACATAGAATTTAACCGACCTATTCCGAGTGACTACCAGTGGGTACTTCAAACTCTCTACATCAGCTACATGTGCTTTACATTGCAATAACAGTGGCAGTGATGGGACTTCAGTAATCATTATTAAAACCATAATACAAATCATATAAATTTTGTCTATCTGTATCGATCTCTGTATACTGCCAACACTTGTTCTCTAGAGTGTAAAGCTATACCCCAAACTGAATTACATATGCATATTCAAATTAATGAAACTAGTTTATGGAAGTCGCTAGAATGTGATAATTAATAGCATTATATTCCACCCCAGCATATTTTAGTATAGATCTAGCTAGTGCAAATTAACATACTTTATATTTCAAATGTTGACACCTGTAGATATATATGCATTTTAAAAATGTCCACTGTTAGATATATCCGTAAATGAGTTTGAGAAAATGTCCTCACTGTACTGCAATTATTTGTAAACTGGTGGTTTTATTTTAATCACATCAAACGTATTAATTACTGTCTTAATAATACTAATGTGTAAATATACACTTAATATCAGAGTAAAACAGCCGGGGAAAATGAATATATTAAGAAAAGTGTCGAGGAGGAAAAGAAGAAAAGGGAGATTTCATTATATATATCCAGAAGCCCCTGACTGAAATCCATCCTTTGAGGCGATCATTCATATTCAAGTTTCGGAGGACCAAGATAAATTCCTTTGACGTCCCTATAGATGCTTGTGACTTATATTACAAACGTTTGCAATGGGAAATGGCACACTCTCTAGATAGTTAACCAGTGACATATACATACATGTATGTATATGTCTCTGAGTTAACTCATCGACATTCATGACTGGTTCGGCAATCATTCATCATGAGATTCTCCACACGGATGGACATGTCCTTTGTGATTGCCCATGGGTCATCTTGTAGTGAACTCATTTTACTGCTATGGCATATTATTCTTTTGGATCACCATACACTTCAGACATGCGTCGATGGATTTTTCTAGCGTTTGCACCCTCGTTTGAGAGGACCCTTATAACCCTTCTCTTGCTGAATTTTAAAATACATTTCTCCTTCTTTACCCATGCCCTGTTGTATAATTACATATATCTTCACTGTGTACACGTATTTCGCTGTGAAATCACTGCTGTGGAGTGCACTGGTTGCACAATCAACTTGTAAATAGTGCAGACCCTGATGAGACAGCTCCTGCAGGAGCTGTCTCATCTGGGTCTTCACTATTTACAGGTAGGTATATTGACGTGAATAGCAAGCGAAGGGATAATGCTGTTCAAAGATCCAGGGCTTTATTTAAAAAGAAATAACATGAATCATACATAATACTATTCGCTAATGTGGATAACATACGTATAGATTTATGACTACAAGGAAAGAAGCGTAAATAAGTCCCATGAAAATTGGATAATTCGCGGTAGGCGGTGACATGATCTGGGTAACACAATACAAAGTCACATATATACAGGGTGTAGGTAGTGTTGTATTAACACTTTACCCATGTTTGCAAATAGAGTAGACTCACATGAGACTTCTATACGGACTATCTGGCCAGGATGTGTTCTGTTTGCTTAAGAAATAATGTAAATAATACGACAATGTAAAATACGACAAATTCATTGAAGGCATGGCGTTAAGGTATTTCCAGCAATGGCCATTTGTTTACTTCCTTTCAATTTGACCTTCATATTAAAAATTGATTAAATCTATATTTTTAACATTTTTTCAGCAGTTATTTTAATACAGTTATTAGTAAATGTCCTAGTGTAGTTCATAAATGTTAAACAACACTTTTTAAGAGTTAAATAAAAACATTAATTTTTACCTGAAAATATGCAAAAAGAGGTGTCATATAACTCACTTTTCCAGAGTTTTAAAAAAATTTTAAAAAAATTAAAGTATCCTTCCAAATATCTTCTTTAGTCGTGTTGGTGTATTAAAAGTCCTTATTATATGATACATGTTCCAAATTAACTTTTTCCGCAACACCACTAAATTTCAATCATAGCAAACATATGTTTTTAATTGGACAATTTGCTATGATAAACATAAACATAAAGACAGAAGAAAATCAGAGAATAACTCAAATGTATATAAAAGTTGTGCACTTAGAACTTTGTAATAATCTGTTCTACTAGTCTACATGCGCTCGGCAAGTTTGAAGTCAACCACAGTGAGAGTTGCTGTGTATAATACAGTAAAACCTCTCTATAACGACCTCTAAATTACATCAAGTATTTTGTGTTAAAGGCAGGTGGGTGCTTAAAGCAAGGCGAAAGTAAAACAGAACGCTCCTAAAGGAGCGTTCTGTTTTACTTTTACATTGCTTTAAGCAGCCACCTGCCCTAAACACCAACTATACTTAACACGATTTAGTGGCCGTTATAGAGAGGTTTTACTGTAACACATCAATTGAAAGCATGGCGTAATAACTAACAGAGTGAGTGAGAGAGAGAGTGAGTGAGTGAATGAGTGAGTGAGACATACAGACAGATATACAGTCAGACAGGCAGGCAGGAATACAGACAGACAGACGGAAGAGAGAGTTAAACTGCCATGTGCATGAACTGATTTTGAGTGTATGCCTCGTTTCTATACACGTTCAATAGCCACCCAGGATTAGGATTCTGTCTGGAACAAATCTACATATTTTTATGCCAACTATTTTTAATGTACTCATATTTATCTCATAACACATTTTGTACAATTTTGTTGGAGATAACCAATTAGGAACGGGTGTTTTCACGTGACCAGGCTGAACCAATCATCGTCCTTCTTGGCCAGACACACTATAATTTATTTTTCGGAAGCAAATCAGTAATGGCTAAATGCGAAAAGAGAAAATTGCAGGCTCAGTTTTATTGAATCTATTTATGAGCTGTTATTAAAAGTGCAAGCCTACTCACGCCGCCCCCTATAGTACCGGCTTAATTAAGCGGCTTAATTGGTATTCAGTTTTCATAACAAAAAGGGGAGATCGCTATATTTTTCAGTGAAAACAAATCTCCATCTCCAACAAAATAACAAAACTTAAACCAAATTCAAACAAATAAAATATCTTACACCTTTTTGTTTCACAAGTTCATTGATATGCAGCAGAAACTGTCTTGAGCGGCTATCAAAAAGTGGTATAATTATGGGTCTGTTAGGTAGGTGGTTGCTTAATGCAGGTCAAATGTAATGCAGAAAGTTCCTATAGGAGCTTTCGGCAATACTTTTGCCCAGCATTAAGCAACCACCTGCTTTTTAAGACCCCTATGCTCAATAAATGGATTGTCGCTTAGGACAGATTTTACTGTAATCCTGCCGAGGGACAAACACTTTTTAAACAAAGTGCCATAACTATGGAGTTCCAAAGTAAATCTGAGTGATACTTGCAGGGCCGTGCTTATTTGTGGTTCTAAATATTTACACACTGACAGTTTCATTTAAAATATCTGACAGTATCTGATATATGACTAGGATGGAAAAAAAGGTTAAGTACTTCTAAAGGACCATAACTCTGGCGTTCCAAGTTCAATATGAGTGACACTTACAGGGCAGTATTTTCTTATTGTTCTAAACATTTTCACCGAGTTTCAAAGAAAAACTCCAGACCGTTTCTGAGATTTGACTCCTGACAGACAAAAAAATAAGTTTTTGGCAAACAAAGGACCATAACTTTGGTGTTCCAAGATCAATATAAGTGATACTGGGCGGTATTTCTTCACGATACTGAACATTTACAAAACGTTTCATGGTATAACGGCAAGTAGTTTCTGAGATATGGCTCCGGGCAGACAAAAATGTTACATTTTCCGCAAACAAAGGACCATATAACTCTCCAATGTCAATACAAATGATGCTTGCAGAGCCACATGTTCTTATGCTACTAGATATTTTGGTTGTGCAAGTTGTTGGGGACCCCGATGTGACACAGAGGGTGGGGATGTGGAATAAAAACGGAATACTCGGTTTTTGGTTTTTTTTAACCATTATTATTTGTAATGTTGGTTTTTTTTTAAATATTATGCATTTTAGCTCAAGCAATATTTATATATGAATATCTGCTTTCAATGGGAAGGACCGTTTCTAATGTTGTAATAACTTGTGGTCCAACCCTTTTGCTATTGCTTTATATTTATGTAAGAAAATGTAATATTGTAATTGTGTAAAAAGCAAGCAATAAAATATTATTAAACTACTAATTTCAGTTTTTCACAAAGTTTCAAAGAAAAATTCCAAACCGTTTCTGGGAAATAGCTCCGGGTAGACAAACAGCAAACAATGTTCGCAAACAAAGTTCCATAATTCTGGCGTTCCAGGGTCAATGTGAATGATAATCGCAGAGCCGCGTGTTCTTATACTATGTAGTACATGTACTTAACATTTACACAAAGTGTCATAGAAAACTCCATATAATTTCTGAGAAATCGCTGCCGACACGCAAAAATGTTATATTTTCGGCAAATAAATCCAAGGTCAATGTGAGTGATACTTGCAGGCTCACGTTCTGGTTTAACTACATGTACTAACCTTTATCCGACCACAATGTTTTGCTGTTTCTTACTCTCGATTTGTTCTTGCTTTTAAAAAAAAATTTGACCAAGTGCCAAACATCTGTAACTCTAATGAAACATACTCGCCGTCTCACGTGGACCAAAGCCATTTGCAAATGACAGGTCGCGATCGACAGGACAATTAACCCTTTCGGCGCCAAATTTCTAATTGTCGTCTGCAATCCAAGTTTGTTAAATCATTCAGTTAAATAAGAAAATGAGATAAATAAATGCAAATTTCAAAGGAATAAAGCACATAATTATATATTAAGAAATATAGATTGAGACAAATAGTGAAGTCCCTGATCAGACGCCGCCTTTAAAAGGCGGCGTCTGATCTGGGACTGCACTACTTGTCGTGTTGCATTTATGCGACTGCGGCGGTGAAAGGGTTAACGGTATTACGATTCATGCTCCCACAATATAGGACATATACACTGAAAGTAATTTCTAAATTTCTAAACGTTTTCAGATATTTGACGAAAGTTGATATACATGTGTGTATATATGTAGTACACGTATATATACATGTACATGTATGTATGTATATATAATTTTATATACGCCTTTTGTTAATTTATTCCACGTGTTCTCAGTGGAGTTTGTGTCAATCAAACAGCATTATCTAACATAACAAACGTGGTTTACATCTAGTCACCCTCAAAACAAACATTCCCAAAATGCTGGCAACACCATGCTATCGTAAAGCTTCCTTTTGCAGTATGGCATCTCGCACTCACTGAGACGATATATTTCTTGAAAGTACTGATGGGAAATATACATTTTGCCCCGATATTAACCCGTTCCATGTTCTGTAATTAGGCCAAATTTCAATACCTACTGAACATTCATTAACAAAATAGTTATAAAGAAATATGGAATGTGGAACATTGTAGACATTTTAGAAAGCAAAAAAACAGATCTATCAAATTCTATTAGCAAACAGAGCAGACCCTGATCAGATGGCTCCTCTAGGAGCCGTCTGATCTGGGTCTACTCTGTTTGCAAATGCGTGAAAACACGTTTATATGAGGGAAAGGGATAAAGGACTGCCGTGGGCTCTAACCTGTTTCTTTAATGAGTCCCATAAATTTTCTATCAGATTTCAAATCCAGAAGTTAGTTGGCCAGTCTCGTGTTCGAACGTTGTTAGCTGCTAGCATAACTGGATACCTACAGTATCTTGGCAGGGTGCACTATCTTGAGCCAAGTACAAGTATGAGTCATGCAGGAAACACCACATACAAAACACACAGCCGCCTGAACAGCACCAGAACAAGAAAACACAGCAAATGTACATATCTAGCAAAACACAAAGAGGCGCACAAAGACAAAACAAACAAACTATGGAGGGGAGATGCAAGTACCGCCTTAGAACGGTCAGTGATAATAGTCACTGGGGTGGTTTAAACCGGTTTAGGGGCGCCAAACCTCACGCTTATTCCATTTCCATCCTAAAAGACAAACAGTGTAAATAAACATATCCCATCGCCGACAACCGCGATGGCAAACACAGTGGTAAATTGCATGTAAAACGAAAACATATTTAAGTGAAAAAGGTCATACCGCTTTTGCCATTGATACGCAGGAGCAGTGTGGGCTGTACGACGTCAACTTGGTATCTTCCAGCGTCCAGATTACCGTGAATAGGGGTGATAGGGGCATTGATGTGCATTGAAATACCAGCCCAAAACATTGTAGAACTACAACCGCAAGTACGAGTACATGTATAAGTCATGCAGGAAACACCGCATACAAATCACACAACCGCCCAAACAGCACCACAACGACAAACAGTTAATGTACATGTATATAAAAGACACAAAGAGATGCATGAACATAACAAACAAACAATAGGGGAAAGATGGAAGTACCGCCTTGGAACGGTCAGTCATAAATGTCACTGGGGGTTAAACCGGTTTAAGGGCGCCCAACCTCACATTTATTCCCTCCCCACCCTAAAAGACAAACAGTGTAAATAAATGTATCCCCTCTCCGACTTATCTACAACAACCAACTGCGATGGCAATTAAATACAGTGGTAAAGTGCATGTAAAACGAAAACATTTAAGTGAAACGAACTGTATCCACCTATCGCTAGTGTACTCGATCATTGAGCTGCAATCAGAGTAACTGTAGAAAAGTAATAAAGGGTACGACAAAAACGTTTCCGGAGGTCGCCTTCATAGAGTACTAAACCTTTCTTGTCGGCGTACATGCAAAGAGGCCAGCGTGATTGCCAACTGTAAAAAGGTTGACAACCAGACATGTAGTATGTTGTAGTACTATAGGATCATATCCTTTTTTAATTAATATTTTAACATATTTGATGAACAAAGTGAGAAAATGGGTATGTCCAATAATCTTACGAAGTTTGTAAATCACATCACCATAAAATTCAGGGTGTGAAATACCGTGTCGCAGGAGCGCCTTGAGATTACATTTGTACTTGCCAATAAGTGAGAGATTTCGATAATAAAATTTAGAGAAAGTTTTCTAAGTTTATGGAATATTAAAATCAAAATAATCTCTTTTTTCATATATTTTAGAAGAAATCAATCCATTGTCAATTTTAAGGTCTAGATCATGAAAAGCTGCATAAGTGTCGGAATGGTTAGCTTTATTCAATTTGAGTTCTTTTGGGTAAATTGTAGGAATCAAAGCATCAAAGAAAGGGTTATCTACATGTATGTTAAAAATATCATCCAAATATCGAGAAGTTTCATTGAAGACTTTTATAACATCTTCTTGTGACTGTGGATTCAAACGTAACATGAAATATCTCTCATAGCAGTACAAAAACAAATCGGCGACCAGTGGTGCACAATTCGTACCCATAGGAATACCAATCAGACAATCACCTGACGGTATATAGCATTCCCATAACGCATAAATATGTTATCCAGAAGAAAGGTTAGTGATTCGCATCGAAGCCATCGGCTGTTACCAAACAGTTTTCACTGTTTCGTTCGCCCCGTCGGTGGATTAACTAGGACACGAATACAGGCCGACGAAGGCTGGTCATTGTTTCGTCTACAAACAATACATTTGCCCAATCTGCTTTGGTGAACGTCAAAAGCCCTCTAGCCCATGCTAACCGCGCCTGCACGAGTCTTGTAATGAAAACTGGGACACTCCTTGAACGACGAGATAGCAAACCAGCGGCCTTGGGACGATTAGGGATTGGGACGATTACGAACAATCTTTGGGTGGGTCGGACAGTTGAGCGTATCGTTTCAAGAAGCAGTAAAATCGATCCTGTAAATATGTGGGCACACTGTACCTGTCTTGTTGGCAAGTAGCAACCTTCCGTTGATGACGGCATCGGATGTCGACAACACTTCCAGTTCGTCTTAATTTCGCCCATAGCAGTTCAATAGTAGAATGCCATCTGTTGAAAAGCCTTGCCATCTGCAAATAATAACGGATAAGATAATTTCCCAACATGAAAGCATTCTTTAACTTGAATTGCGTTCATAGGATACGGATACCCCCGGCATTTGCTAATGTATCACGGTCATTTACTCTGCTGTTCTGTACGCAATCAGAGACAAAATCCCTGGTGCACAATTTTATATGCTGATGAACAATGAATGGAAGTTAAGTTAAGTTTCATGACTGTTTCTCATATAGTTTTTGAGACATGCGCGACACAAAATTTCGGGACGTTCGAACGGACGGACAGACCGACAAGAGCAGTTCAATATGCCCCCAAAAGTAGGGACATATCTTCCAAAATACTGAGACAATGTAAGAATGAGTAATGCCTAATTCATGGCTCTTTTTCGCTACAATGCCTCAAATCATCCTCTATAAGTGTATCAAGTTTTGTTGTTTTACAATAATTCTTGAGATAAGCTTCGAAGAATATGAAATGATAAACAGGAAAGCAAGATAATTCAATGGCGCTGAATAACAGAGTTATTGTTCTTGTACATTGTATCCCTATGCCATCCTAAATAAATGTGTCAAGTTTTGAAAAATCAAAAGGACACATGACAGACGGATGAAAGGATGAACGGACAGGTGAACGGATGGACAATGTGGCTACTATATGATCTCCCTTCAAGTAGCATTAAAGCATGTAACCTCAAGAAAGTCTAAATACATGTAGTACATGTATATAAATACATGAAAACCTCTCTAAATCGGACCCCAAAGGGAGGTTTGTGTTTGGGCTTTTCAGACTGTTTAATGCAGGGCAACAGGTATTAATTAAGCTCCCCAGGCCAGTTTGCAAATTTTCTGCATTAAGCAAACAAAATAATAAGTCCCCCTTTTGTAGTTCGTATTGGAGAGGTTTTACTGTAAATGCAGTTTATTGTATACGTGTCTAACTGGAATGCTGACATGAAGCATTCCAACAGTCCCGATTCGTCCCTAAACGCTCATTCTCGCCATGTTTTGTGTTATTATGTTACCAAATGTACACTGACTGAATTTGTATCACATTCAACACTATCCACGCCGTGCACATGAACCGCATACATTAATAGAAGGTAGTCAAATGTATGAACAAGTAATGTTATATATGTCAAATATTCCAAAATTCAATGTCTACAGACTTGTAAATGGCTACTTGACGACTCAAAAACCAAGACACTTCGAGATCAAAGTTAAGTGATTGCTTTAATAGAATTTAAACAAGCCAAAGTTAAAACAGAGACATATATACATACATGTATGGTATATGTCTCTGGTTAAAACGTTCTCCTTAAAATGGACCTATCGCTTTTTGTATCACAGCATTGCTTTCTCAGCACAAAATTTTGCAATAAGCATGTCGTTTTAACAGAAATCCACCTTAAAAGGTAATTATCAGTGAACTATTCTGTGAATATTAAATACATTCAAAGACCTATGATATGTAAAGTTTTAGTAGAAAATACATAAGAACCCTATATAAATAAAAAGGTTAACGAATTATAATAGCATGCTAATTTTCTTTGTACATCTACCTAGTTGCATAAAGCGGCCTAGGAGAAATTAACTCATATATATAATGCACATTTAAAAGAAACAAGCATAAAAACTAGTAATAGACTACACATTTCACGCAGACATCAATAAAAGTGTCGGGATATATTATAATTGTTGCAGTTTGTTATGTAAGAAGTAATTATGTAATCTTGGATGAACATCGTAACAGCAGGCTAATGAATATACTGTTTTTAAATGTTTTTCGGATCCAACAACTGGGAGACCCATTTAGATCCACTTTATAAATCGCTATTGTTGTTGTTGTCGGGTAATTTCCTCCGCCTATTCTTCGGTGCACTCCTCTGGGGGATGATATATATTCCGGTAACACCGATTCACAGGCAATGTCACTGTATTTTATATACGATTTACCTCAATCGTTCTAGTCGAGAGCGATTGTCAATGTGATTATTTACATCGCGATAGTGGCTATATATCTATTTACGCTAGACTAATAGAATCAAGCATGGGTTTTGTTAAAGACGGGGGTTTCTATACCCGAGGTTGGTCTGTTCCAGTCGGAAACGAGCTTTAGCGAGTTTCCGATAGGAACAGACCAACCGAGGGTATAGAACCCCCCGGCTTTAACAAATCCCATGCTTGATTATTTTTCTCGCTGAAATACGCCCTAAAACCAAGAAAATTAACGAATTTGTGAAGTACTACTTTACATTGCGTAATACGACTTCCATATCTAATAGCAACAGACCGCAGCATAACTTTAAGCGTGACACCAAATTCTTGCATAAAATGTGCTGTTGTAGTCCCGCTAGACCATGTATTAACAAGGCGATTTTCGTGCTCACGCGCTGTTGTTGACCGGTTTTAATTATACCTATTACGGGCCTAAGGTAAACAATGGACGCGAATGCCTAAGCGTTTTGACCTAAGCTAGGTGAACGCCGGGGTGTGAGTATTTCCAGGAGCACCGACAATGAACTGTTTTTAGTGATAGACATATTGAATGAAATTCCGTGTAAACGGTATTTGATACAATCATGAATTGACGTCGAAAAGAAAACAGTGGCCCAGAAACAGCATAAATCGCCGAAGTGTCAAAGAAGTGTATAGTTTTGCTGCCGTTGTTTTGCCTGTATTTTGAAGAATTAAATTGATGCAGGAGAGCAGAAAATTGGTTTTATGCAAGAGTAGCGTTAATACACGTTTGTTTTCGGGCAATAACATCTGCAGTGTCCCTCGGGAATGTTGTTGCCCTCGCCTTTCGGGCTCGGGCCAACAACAGTCCCTCGGGACACTGCAGATGTTATTGCCCGAAAAAACGTGTATTAACCCTCTAATGACGTCATTTGTTATGACAACCACAAACGTTACGTTTTGGCGTAAATATAAATGACTGAGTGACTACAAAACAACGTCTTCGGTTAATTAAATAGGCTTTTAAAGTGTTTATAACATAACACGTGGCTTAAGCGTGACGTAACACTATCATTTATTTTTTGATAATCATGGGCATATAATCACTAGTGAATAACATTCGAACGATCGAATGACATTCGAACGATTCATACGCGCTGTCAAAACAAACAAACTGGCGGACGGTGGTCGACCTACCTGTCCACGATTGAGTCACGATAGATGGCAAAGGATTGTTGGCACTTGCGCCTTAATTTCGATAAAATAATACAAATTGTAATCGCTGTCAGGAATCATATACAAAATGTATGCCAAAAAAGACCTACCAGCTACTCTGACCCATACAATCAATTCTACATTTAAATTAAAATGCCTCCTCAACTTTGCATTTTCTTCACCGCATGTCCTTTTGTTTATGCAGATTTCTACTCATACAAATATCTCATCAATCAACAACAATAGTCATCTGAATCCAGCACAGCACAAACATATTTCAAATATGCTATACTCACTAACTCAGCTGATCGCGAAAATCTTCCTCCTGTTCCAACACATTTTATGCAGCAGTTCGTACTGAATCTTTTGTCCATTTCAAACATTTTCACTGAACTTGAATCGAGATTTTTTTTCTCGGTGGAAATGTCCATGTCCATGTGTATACATACAACACTAATGTAGGGCTTAATATACCAAAACGAAGGCGCATTTCGAATCCCATTGACAGTGAGTGTTGGACGTGTTGGCGACTGTATAACGTGTAGGTCTTCATGTAAATGGCGCGCTTTACATAGACACATGGGTGTGTACAATGACGTCATAATGTGACGTGTTCGTAACTATGTATGTCAAAACTGTAACTCAAAAAATTATTCGACGTGTTTCTGTATGTTTTTGTATCATAAACTATCACAGTTAAATTGAATACCAGAGAGGTCTGAATTAGATCCTGGTTGATATGACAGTAAGTAAAAAATAAAGTTGGAAAATTTGGACCTACTTTGTCCCAGTTACCTAGCGAACCTAATAACACCTTTCATTCATCATTTCTATATGTAAGGAGAATTTATAACAATCCACGTTACTGCTGAAATATTGGCTGCAAATAACATTTGTGTGTGTTATGTTATAAATAGGATCTTGCATTCGTGTTCATGATTATTGGATTTATTAAATTCGTCTTTTTAAAACGATAAAAAACTCGCTAAAGCTCGTTTTTTATCGTTTTAAAAAGACTCATTTAATAAATCCAATAATCAGGAACACTCATGTAAGATCCTCTATTTATATGATAAATAGAATTTCATATTCGTGCTAATTACTTATATTAATTTCAATTCATAAGGTTGTTGCCTATAGAAATGTTGGTATAATTCTGTAAGAAGTCCTTCCCTTGTATTGATTTTACCCAATCGCGCGTATGAATACACTAGTCACGGGGTGTTCCAGATAAGGATTTCTAGTACGGCTATTTTTAGTAACTCAGCTTATCTAGCACGACTGAGAAGCGAGAAAGATGTCTTTAGACGCGGATGAGCCTTACAGAACAGAGATAAATTGACGAAGTTAAAAACCAATTTACCAAGACAAGGGTTGGGTGCCCCCCCTCCCCAAGTTAGCAAAGAATGATTCCTACATAAGTTCACACCTATCCTATCAGAAGATATCATTTACTGGAGGGCTACCCGTGCCTGGACGACTGAGCTATTCTGTGCCTGAACCTATCACCGTACCAAACCTTCAGACTGCGCGACCTTAGTGACGTATGGATCTATGCAGAGGATTATCTGGACAAGACTCATCTGAACCCATTTGCCTCTTCCAAGTTTTACATACAATTTCTGAAAAAGTGCACATTTCAAGTACACATGAACCATGCGAAATTTTGTGGATCCAGATCGAGGACTTTCCTTTAAGGAGTCCATTGGTCAGAGTCCACCCCGTTTGCTAATTATAAAAACATACAGTTACTCCAACCTGGAAAATTTTCCTATTTGGCACGGGTGGTACTAAACAGAGACAACAAGTGTCAACTAGAGACAACTAACTTAAAAGGGCGTTTTAGGGTATTATTTATATATTAACAGCCAGATAAAGTAGTATTATACCGTAACATATTGAAAATGATCAGTTTAGGTCCAAAATAATGTCTTAGATTGCATTTTGAACCCCTGTCGTACATGTGCACAATTACACCAACTATTCCGCCGAGTATAGCCGACTCGGGAGTCAACTGGAGTCAACAAGGGATATACCTCTTATTAACAGTGTTAATGTGGAGAATTATATTATAATGATATAATTATATTATAATGATAAAAGAAGTTATTATTTTGATTATTTCTGTTGTTTTCATTTTGATCAGAACATGTATTTTAGTGAGATAGTTCATTAATTTTGATCGCTGTACACACGATAGCTGATTATGTGTTGACGTGTGATTTACAAAGTCGTGATAATCGCACATAAGCTACTACTGTTTGAGCACCGGTCCATTTGAGCACTATGTAGACCCAGATCAGTCATTTCACCATCAATATGGGTTTTGATCAAGATATGTGGGGTTTGATCTTGGCAAAGGAAAACGCTTTTTTTTCAGACGAATGTAGTGAATACAATGAAGACCCTGATCAGCCTACGAGTTGACAGTGTAGACCCAGAAATTCATATTTTGATTACGTTTTTATTGAACGCTTCAGTCACACTAACGTACTCGTACATGTGCACAAGTTAGTGCGCCCAGGAATCGGGACGAGGACCCTGCGTTTTTGAGCCCCGAATTTTGAAAACTTATGCCAATGTTCCAAAAAATACTCAAAACTCCTCAAAATAATTTCGATCAATTGTTACAAGATAACACTATTTACAGCTTTTTACAAACATCCCGCATATATTAAAGTAATCTGTTAATCTGGCTAAATAATTTAAATGTTTGTTTAAAATACATTTAAAATCAGATTATAAACCAAATAGACACATTTGGTAATAGTGGATGGAAAGTCGGCAGTTTAAACGCCTAATTACTTTCTCCAAACTTTATTCGATGGAGAATATATAACTATCATAATGTGAATAACATTTAAACCCTTTCCCTCATATAAACGTGTTTTCACGCTTCTGCAAACAGAGAAGCCCCAGATCAGATGGCTCCTCTAGGAGCCATCTGATCGGGGTCTGCTCTGTTTGCTTATGGCATTTTGAAAGAGCGATATGTTTCATTACTGTCTAAAATGGCTATAATGTCCCATGTTCCTTATTTCATTATAACAATTTTGTCCATGAATATTCAGTAGGTATTGAAATTTGGAATAAACACTGAACATGGAAAGGGTTAAACGTTGAGATTGGCTCAGATCGTTTCAGAACCATGGCCTAAATCAGAAACCGATAACGTCCTTTGTCAGCCATGCTTTTAACCCTTCGCTTGCTAATCACGTCAATATACGTACCTGTAAATAGTGAAGACCCAGATGAGACAGCTCCTGCAGGAGCTGTCTCATCAGGGTCTGCACTATTTACAAGTTGATTGTGAACAACTGCACTCCACAGCAGTGATTGCACAGCGAAATACTTGTACACAGTGAAGATATATGTAATTATACAACAGGGCATGGGTAAAGACGGCATGGGTCCATGAAATGTATTTTAAAATTCAGCAAGCGAAGGGTTAAAACGGATAGCCAAATGTAATAGTTTACGGCACATATCGTTAGTCTAAGTTATAGTTGACCATTTGAATTAACCATGGCAAAAAACTAGTAATTGTTGAATTAATAGTTAGCGCCTGACCTATTTCGGTACTGTTAGTTGTAAAATATTAACATAACATGGTAGTGGCAAGAAAACGAAATTACTATGAGGAGTATAAAAAGAGTCCTTTTGATGGGGGTTGAAGGTTCGATGTTTTGGAAATTTGAAATGTGAAAGCCTCGCGAGCCTTTTTGGCCGTTGCTCGGGGTTAAGTTGTGTCCGAGTCTCATGAGAGACTCTGAAGCCTGGCTGGAAAGTTCAAATTTTCCTGTATCATGTAGAGCCCCTCGACACAGTTAGTAGTTGCGTTTAATACCGTAATTGTACGACTCGTTGCAGTTGCTGTACCATAGACATGGTAACCACTAACCACGGATGCTGCAGTCGAGTGTGGAATACATGCCGTTCAATATTCGGCATTAATCTTTTTTTGCCAGATATGGAACGTCACAGTCTGCGATGATCTCACTTTAAGCTCAGATATTTGGAGCTTAAAATACCATCAGGTCCAGACAATCTGTTAATAACCACAGAAACTTCAAGCTGGGCCAAATGTTCCGTAGGTTCTAGCATTGTCTTTGAGGTGCTTTGCAAATAGGACCCTAGTTGCTTTCACATATACCCCGTCATTCCAAACAAAATCAGTGAATTTTACTGAGATTTCTTGGGACCTATCAGCACTGTGGGATAAAGACTTGCCAGGGGTAGAAGCCTCAATGTCATCAATAATGATTGGATCACTAACTAAATTCTCAGGGATTAGTGGCACAACATGGTCGGGTTTCCAAAAGGATCTTATTCCATTAACACCAGACCATAAAATTTGTACACTTTCTCTGGACCGAGAATTTCGGAATTTGAACGTGGTGTTCAGAATTCTAATGTTAAAGTCGGCTGGGTCGTTAACGACAGGATAAACAGACTATCGGTCTGCCTGTTACTGTGCTTGCTGCATGCATGATCCAAGCACAGGAATACGCAGACATCTGCGCACAGTTTCGTGGCTT
>OY755235.1:3509298-3726798 GCA_963576725.1 Azorinus chamasolen
AAAAAGTGGTTTGGCGAGCTATGTGCGAAAGTGCGAATGTCATGACTATCTAAATCTCACGCCAACACAATTTCTAATTTAGAACACACACGGTTGGAAAATATCCAATTTTAAACGTTTACATCGCATATTTTTACATTAAAAAATCATATAATCATTTAGAATGACTTTACCAACTAATATTGAGAATAACCCTACTATATTAACCACAGTAACCCGATATTTATCGAGTTGGCTTTGTTGACTCTGGGTCGGCCGGTGTCGGTGTCTTTCCGTTGCTATAATTCGGGTTCCAAATGCAATCTAAGGCAATATTTCGAACATTTAAATATTTTTATTCATTTATTACAGTATAATACCCACTATATATGGCTGTTTATATATAAATAATGCCCTAAAAACGCTTTTTTTTAAGTTAGTTGTCTCTAGTTGACACTTGTTGTCTCTGTTTAGTACCACCGTTTGGCACGCATTAAACACCGATGCGTGTTGTTGACAGTGTAAATGGATATCCGGAAGTCCATGTAACATCCGGGGAACTCTTGAGTGAGCATGCTCAAATGAACGCTGAAAATTGACCTTCACTCGATAACTGTTTTCCCGAAAAAGTATACCAGTTTGGTATCTAGATAAACATAAAATGATATAATGTATTGAAATTTTGACGTAGCGGGGAAACGAGTCTTAGTTTACGTGTTATTTATATGGATTCAGGTGTCTCATCAGGAACAATCGCCTGAAAGGTGTGACAAGTGGTTGGAAACAATTCAAATTTCGTGGTTTCTTCCAGTCATGTTCAGCATTTTTTGACTATTCATCAAGACGTACAAATAGTACAATTGGAAAGGTGAGACTTCGTTGAAGGTGTATGAACAAGTGTCATGACAATCTTGTTGACAATACCAGTGCTACAACGACTGTCTTACTGGGTGGTCGAATCCATGGCTCTGTGGACAATTTGTCACAAAACTTTGTTGTAATTATTAATTATCCTCATGTTACAGTTTTTCATACATAATACTGTTATACATAGCATCTAAATCTTGTCATAAATCCACAATTATAACATGGTAAAAGAGCTTCTTGCCAATATCACTAAAAAAGTGTTCAAATTATTTGCATTTCCTAGCACAACTTCGTTTTACAATAATCGACAGGGTTGCAACTAGTTCACATTTGTGTACTTTAAATGGTGATATCTAGCTACTTTCGGTTTTAACGATATCCTGGCAGAGTACACAGGTATTAAAACTGATTTAGGTTAGAACATTCGTCAGTAAACTCCAATGATTCCTGTCGGGTTAGATTTTCTATCAAAATACAACATAATTCTTAAATAAAGCATGCAGTAGTATAAATATGTATTAAATGTATGTACCTGACAAGAAAACTTCCGAAGTCAGTTATTTTTTGGTTGCTTTTAATCCACTTTTAAAATCCTTTTCCTCGTAGTGCTTGTCAACGGTTAGATGCGATATCGTAGCTGTAAGACTGATAATGACTAGCGTCCAGTTTACAGCTACGACATGCTAGCATCTCTACTGTGGCGCAAGCCGAATGTGAATCACACGCGGCGGTTTAACGCTTTTATTTTCACAACAAATGTAAAAAAAAAAAATGTTTCGATTTAAAACGATTTTTTGAACACGCTGGGCTAACAAAATTATGTTACCTTTCTTTAAAATCATGTAATTTCCGATTAAAGTTTTACCACTATAAGCGGACGACGTTTCCGAGAGATGGTCGGCCATTTTGAAAAAAATACCCATGCTCCGGGTGGTGACCTTATATGCAAATAGCTTCCATATATGGAAATCGTAGTAAAACGAGCGACAATCGTCAATCTAAACAACATGGCCGACCCGTAGTAAGGTTTCCATATATGGCAAAACGAGATCTCGCGAGATCTGTCATGGCGTCCAAAATCAAAATAAAAGTCGGCCGGTATTGCAAATATTTTTAATCGACCGCAGAGAAGTTATAAGATAGCGTAGGCTGATAAAATCTGATTTTTATTGATAAATAATAAGTTTTAAAGGAATACATTAACTGTTTGGAGACTCGTGCTGGTTTACAAGCACTTTAGATTTTGCGCCATTGTAGAGATGCTAGCGAATCGTAGCTCTATTTAGGAATAGAGCTACGTTATCGTATCTAGTCAACTGTAACCAGTATATTGCCCTCGTGTGTATACACTCACATCACGTGACAATAACAGTGTTGTTGCAGTGTGGATTTGTGAGCGTATCTGTGGTCAGTTGTTGTTTGAATGATGTAATTACCACTAAAGTGCAGATTTACATTGAAAATTAGGTCCAATATGACCAGATTGTAAATTAAAAATTTAACGATTCCCACCCTGTTTAAATTTGACAAATTACCATGAGACTGTAAGACGGCAATCATCACAAAAATAGCATGCTGTCTTACAGCTCATTGATGTCAGACTAGGTTTCAACTTGCAAGTATATCCACAATGATGTTTTTATTCATGTATGTTTTTTTTTTTATTTACGACGTATACATGATATCATTATGGGTCTTCAACAGTAATTCAATGTTATAGTTGGTATATAATTTAAAGGTGTATAAGGTGTATTACCCAGAGGTGAAAAGTCAAAAGCAGAGTTATAGTTTAAAATCAGTTGTTCATAAAATAAGTCGAAATTATCAAGGGTTCCGTTTTGGAAATACCTAGACAATATCACTAAATAGGCCTTAGCCGTCTCACCCATGGAGCAAACACTGGAAAATGATGGAAATGAAAGTATGCATGGAAATTCTTCAGAAGAATTTCAATGCAAGTATGCAACAAGTTGCCAACCTGTAAGAAATATAGCCTGTGGAAAGGTTGTTATAAATTTGTCCTCCATTTGCAGTGTTGCATCTAGAGTGTGGGATTGCGAGATTCCCGCAATATTTTTCACTTTGTCCCTTAAAATTCATGACAGTGCTGGTCTACGGGCGCACTTTTTGTAATCTGTCCATTTCCGCTATTTACCATCATATCCGCAGATTTATCAATAACGGGTAGACTGTGTTTGCATACATGTATCAGCAAAAGCAGTTTGACGGCTGCAGTTTTAATAACTATACATCGATAACCAGTCTTACAAATTGAAGGCTGCGTTATGTTTCGTACCAAAACTAGTTCATCTCGGAACATTTCGTACTACTATTAAAAAATTACTGGGACGACAGTTTTTTTAACGAGCTTTCTTCTCAGGGTATTTAGACCTTTCAAGAATCGCCTCTTTACTTGTTTTTAGACCTTTATAGAATTATCTTATTGATGGGTATTCTGGATTATAACAACATGAAAAAATATAAAGAATTGTGAGGTCAGCTTTTGGTACGAAACGTCCAGGAACCAAATTTAAAATGGCGGTCTCTATGGGTTAACATTGTCGTATTGAAATTAGAGCAGACGAAATGCAAACTGGAAGTAAAACTTGCGCATGGAAGATCGAGAAATTAAAAGAGTCTTTGATAGGGAAAGTTCTGAGCATATTAAATTAATTGTAAACTAATTACACACTTAAGGTTTAGGGTTCGATATCGTTACCCGGTACCAGAACCGGACCAATAAATGTTTCGAAAAATACTGGTACATACTTGTTTAAAAAATGACTGGTATTCTGATCGGTATCTTAGCGATCCTTAATTTCCACAATACATGAAATCAAGTTACGTTGTAGGAAAGTGTAAATGAAATGTGGAAACATACACAATATTTATGTCGTGTTCCGCTCTTATTATTGATTACAAATGTGATGCATCGTTATGAAGAGCAAGGGCACAGTGAATGTTCAGTGTCTCTGATTGAATTTGATTGCAAAGTAATTTCATTGTTATTTAATAATAAAAACTCATACTAAAACGAACAAACAGTCAAATCATTAAAAATGATTTAATTGTTAAGTATTAGATTTCATTACGCTGCTACGCACTTGCCAGCAAAGTTTGCACAATGTTATCTTCCCTTACGGAAGTTGTGCAGAGTCTGACTTGCCAGGATGCAGGTGTATCTCTAGGCATTTCGGCTAAGAGTAGTAACTTGACAGTCCTAGATTCCTCGTGAAATAGCCAGTTGCAAAGATAAATCGGCTTTCCTTTAATGTCATTGAAACAATGCCGTTTTCATAGCGTCTGCCATGACTGGTAGCAGATGTAAGGGTCCGCCTACTTGAAAAGAACAGCAAATGATGTAACATGCAACTTGCGTAATTGGTTTCGAACACCGGCTGAAGTTAAAGCCATGCTGCTGTGAAGCGAAACGAAGGTAGAATATTGGTCTAAATGAGCAGATGCTTATTCATGCTAGATTCATTATCTAGTAATCAGACCCATGAAATGGACAATCACTATACAAAATCTCAACGTTATCCAGATTTTTTCATGAAGATCTTTTTCTGTGTTTGCTATTTTCCAATGAAATTTTCGGCTTTGAATTTCAGATGACTTACAACATGTTTATGTTCTGAAGTAAGTCTTTATAGATAAAGAATGCTATAAAATGAAGAAAATCTTTTTTAGAAATTGATGAATAATATAAAAGGAATGCAAGTTTCCTTTTCACCTTAAGACATTAAGATTGGAACTCGAAAAGATAGTTGAATCATGTCATGTCTAGGGATGGGTATTGCCAGAGAAAGCATATCGCGATATATCATGATACGGGTATGGCGTATCGCGATACGTATCACGATATACCTTTTCCCTTATTCATCATTGAAGAAGTCACTGTCTCCATTATAATTTTTTTATTAGCGATAGTATTAGCGCACTGGAATAAAATATCATCAATAAAAGTTCAGAACTAACTAGATATCATGTTGACTAGTTATTATGCAGACTAGAACATTGTAAAAAGTCTCATAAACTGATGATTTTCCCCAAAAATGTTACATAAGATAAAAAAGTTTTGTAACTTCCACCAACTGTCATAAGAATAAGATTTTATCCAGTCACCAGGCTTCTCTAGTGACATAATAAAGGGGGTGCAAATAAACTTAGGTTTATTTGGTTACTTCCGGTAGTGGAAGGTTTATTAGGTTAGTAGATAGGCGTAATGATTCTATAACCATGGAACTATTTTAGTTTTCTGTAAATATTCATAAACATGTTGATGGAATATATCTAACAGACCTATTTGGTCACCAGAAGAATTATTCAAATGGGAAAAAATAAAAATAATTGGCTACAGCTGGATTCGAACCCGCGCCTGGTCCTACAAAAACTAATTCTAATCTCTCTAGAGACGTCGCCCTTACCGATTACGCCACTGAGGCCACATACAAAATGACGTTGATTTATCACTTTTATTAATTTAATCCACCGCTGGCAAAACCCGTTTTTGATATCAAACCTGGAAGCAAAGATTGACAGATAAATAGTAAATGTTTTCTTTTCACTCTCACCATTATTTGATTGATAAACTCTTACAGGGGCGGTGATAGTCATAAACCTAAATATAGCCTGTTCAGTTCCATCGATTTCTGAGTGACGTTAGGTAGAATCTAAAAATAGAAACCGAGACTACGTAACTCGAATTTGACCAAAGAATATAGAGCATGTCTGTTTGAAATAACTTATCGACCCTCGATTCAAATCATCTTATTTTTCAAATTCAACCACGTTTCCCTTCTAGTAATACAAGTATCTAAACTATATTCCTCTGCGGTAGCTCATTAGATCTATTTACGTCTAAATGGAAGTGAAAAGGGAGGGATCCGTTGATCGAAAAACTGCATTTTCAATGTAAATTATTTCAAGAGTGTTATGAGTCTATAAAAAAGACATTTAACTATGCTGACTGGATAAATCGAATAATAGGTTAGTGCCGTAGATGGGACGCCTTTATCCGACTCGGAGAGAAAACAGTTGAGGCTCGGCAAGCCTCGCCTCAACGTTTTCTCCCCTCGTCGGATAAAGCGTCCCATCTACGGCACTAACCTATTATTCTCTATATCAAAGTGTTGTGTTTAGCAAATGGACAGTCACAAAAATATTTTATATTTCGAAGTTGTAAACACCTCTTTGTAGACGTTATGCACTACAGCTAAAGTAGGCTACATTCTCAATGTCTCTAAATTCCCTCGACTCAACTAAAGAATATGGCCTCAGATCTTTCACAACATTTTTTTAATTTTCAAAGCATGCGGTATATTTATTTGTACCAGTTATAAGCCGAGGTCAAATTAAATTACTAAAGTGGATTGCTGATCAAATGATTTTCGCTCAATGTCGTTGACAACATCGACAGTGGAAGTTCGTACGTCGATTGATTTCTTTTGAAAACGGTGTGTTGTCTTCGCAAATGCGTCGTTAAAGGAGTTGAAATACCTGAATATTTGACTTTGGTATTGCACTCGAAACAACCAACAACATGTTCCACAGTTTTGTTTCGTTACAATTTTAATAACCCGAAACACCACCGCATTTCCTTTCGGATTTCTAACGATTTCGAATTGTCCGCCATTTTGTATGTTATGGGAAAGCGTGGTACCTGGCTCGGTCGATTTCGGAAAGCATCTGCGTTTACATACACCGGGGACCAGTCAGGGGAAGTAATCAAACACTGTACTGTACAGACTACTACAGAGGCTGCGACAAAGTTCTAGAAAGAGCTAAAATGATTGTTTAAATGAGAGAATCGGTAAAAATTATAAGATATACCGGAAATATACGAACTTCTTATGGAAATTCTCGAGCGTACCGGTATTCTCTGGCCGTACCGATACGGCGTATTGTTTTCAAGCATATCACAATATACCGGTATACCGATAATACCTCCCACTCCTAGTCATGTCACTATAGTATCGATATCAGTACCGGCCGCGTGGCTCGGTGTCAGAGCCTCCGCCTGCGGTACGGAAGGTCGTGGGTTCGATCCCCGGCCGCGACAGACCAAAAGTCGTTAAAAGTTGGTACTAGTAGCTCCCTTGTCTACGTTCGACATTAAAAAGGTAGTTCTAGGACTGGTCGGCCCAGTGTCGGGATAGTATGACTGGGCGGTGTGCCCTTACCACGTGCCCGCATCAGGGGTATTCCAGTGAGGCAGCACTATAACTTGTTTCAAGCGGGTGCCGTCTGCAAATAACTGAAATACTGTTGGTCGGACATAAAACCCAACTCAGTCAGTCACTCGATATCAGTATTTTTAAAATACTGTATATCGTTTCGTCGCTACCCGGTACCGGTATGGAATGGTACGGTATTGTTTCGTTCATAATGGTATCCAACCCTACTAAGGTTAAGGATTTGTATTGTAAGGATTAGGGTTAAGATTAGTGTTAGTGGTATAAATGCTAAAATTAGGTGCCGACAGATTCTGAAAGTGCTCCTAATCATTAGATGCCCATTTAGATTCTAAGAAGCTTGATTATAATCAGGATTTACACAGAAAACATTCATGATCGTCTTTAAATGCTTGAGCTCTGGTAGAGATTCTACTGGTATTACCTACAGCATATTTTCATTTCAGTTGCAGTTAGTTGAAAATGGGAGCGTTTTTAGATAAACCCAAAACAGAAAAACACAACGAAGGGGGCGTTGGCAATGGCTTGCGCTATGGTTTGGCAAGCATGCAAGGATGGCGAGTTGAAATGGAGGATGCTCATACAGCCGTTATTGGTCTGCCTAGTCTGAAAGACTGGTCATTTTTTGCCGTATTTGATGGTCATGCAGGAGCAAGAGCCTCAGCTATTTGTGCTGACCAGTTGATGAATCATATCATTGCTACTGGAGATTTTCAGAAGCTTGATCTGCAAGCTGCTACAGAAATTCAGCCTTCAATTGAATCCATTAAAGCTGGCATAAAGACAGGATTTTTGAACATGGACCAAAAATTGAGGAACATGCCAGAAGTTGTAAGTGGTCAAGACAAAAGTGGTTCTACTGCAGTTGGTGTAATTATATCACCATCTCACATTTTCTTTGCAAACTGTGGTGATTCAAGGGCAGTTTTATCTAGAGCCAACCGTTGCGTCTTTTCTACTGTAGACCACAAGCCAGTGAATCCTATTGAAAAAGAAAGGATTCAGCGAGCAGGAGGGAGTGTCATGATTCAGAGGGTAAATGGTTCACTTGCAGTGTCTCGGGCTCTAGGAGATTTTGAATACAAAAATGTTGAAGGCATGGGTCCATGTGAGCAGCTTGTTTCACCTGAACCAGAGATATTTGTTCAGGAAAGGCATGAAACAGATGAGTTCCTCATTTTAGCTTGCGATGGCATCTGGGACGTGATGTCAAACGATGAACTTTGTGATTTTGTACGCAATCGTCTTCAGATAACACCTAGTATGGAACTGGTTTGCAATCAAGTTATTGATACTTGTTTGTATAAGGTAAGATGATTGAATTTATTAATTAAAAAGCAGAGCTACAGATAAAGGTGCGTAACAAGATAGTTAAATCATCCTTTCTCCACCAAACTATACTGTGACCACTATTTAGAATCCTCTCTTCATGACGATTCTAAGGAGTCAGTGGTCACAATACTTGGTTTGGTGGAGAAATAAAGGAGTTCTTCTTGAAAATGTTTTAATTAACGCATCTTATCTGGAGCTCTGAAAAAGGAAGATACATGTATCATAAATATTTTCAATATACAGTCAAACCTCTCTAAACTGGACATTAAATTTAGTATAAATATCGATCTTGGAGACAGGTGGCAGCTTAGTGCAGGGTGAAAGTCATACAGAAAGCTCCTAGAGGAGTCTTCTGTATGACTTTCACCCAACATTAAGCGGCCACTTGCCTAAAAGTATCTGATTTTTTTTATATAAAAATAAAATTCTGATAAATTTTAATTGTAATACAGTTAAGCTCCTACAGGAGCTTTTTGTTTAACTTTTGTCCTGCATTAAGCTACCACATCATGTGACATGTTTCTAAGAATCCAGATTTATATTTCTTTTGATTATATTGATTGTATTAGCAAGACTTTACTGTACACAAATTCTTCAATACTGGCAGAGCTATAGATAATAGGCATTTGGTGCAGAGTGGACTATTTAAAAAATTATAAAAACAAGTGCTGTTTTATAGGTGATTCCACACACTTTGCTTAATGTATGCTTAAGTTTATTTTTTTTGTTAGAATTTGCAGTTTAATAGGTAGCAAATTATCCCCTTTAATACTAAATATTCAAATTAAGATTTATGTTCCATTGGCCATTACTGATTAACCCATTCCCTCATATTGACGACTTTTGACGACTCTGTGAAAGTAACTTTGTGAAACCAGTGTGATGAATATTTATCACAATGGTTTCAACTACAAAATTCTAAAAAAAATTCCTTTTCTCTAGTAAATGCTCCTTTTCGGTTGATTTATTCAAAGAGTTTGTATCTGAAAATAGCCTTTGAGGTAATGGGTTACGTTTATTATATAGTCAATTCAGTTCGAAGAAATTAAGTTTGGTTGAGGGTTTTGAAAAACAGATAGTGCAAACCCTGATCAGAGTGCTCCTCTATGAGAGCCTTCTGATCTGGGTCAACACTGCAAATGGCAGTTCAATTTTCATTATTAAACAAATCAGGCTTACCGTGAATATTAAGCAAGCTTTTGTAAAGGAAGTGGGTTTTTTTAAAAGAAAGGTGTAACATGGCAAACTATGCAGAGTGGGACCCTGATGAGAGGGCTACTAGGAGCCCTCTCATGTGGATCTACTCTGTTCACAAAGGACATTTATGATTAATGACTTGTTTCTTGCTCTGAGAAAGGTTAGTCAGCTTCACTGCTGTACAAGTAACAATTGGAAAATATGTACACTCCGTTTCTGTTTTGACAACAGGGAAGTCGAGACAACATGAGCATTGTAATAGTAACCTTCAAGGGATGTCCTCAGGTATCGGAAGAAGCCAAGTCTCAAGAAGCCGAATTGGATGAAAGAATAGAGGCTAAGATCAAAGGTACATTGTAATGTATGTTCAATGCTCTACATGTTACGTAATTGTTGTGTGCAATTTTTATGCCCCCAAAGGGAGGCATCTAGTAATTGCAGTCTGTCTCTCCGTCAGTCAATCAGTCTGTCCAATCTGTCCATCTATTAGTCCCACATCGTGTCTGCTCTATTACTCCTACATACATGGGTGAGTTTTAAAATAACATCCATGGTACAAATAATAATAATAATAATTTTATTTGGCAAGTATACACAACATGGCAATTTAAAACAAAATATTGATAAAAATACAATAACAACTGTGAAATTCATCAGTCATCAATTTATCAATAATAATATAAAATTTATATTTATATTTACTCGATGTAAGAATAGCCATGCAATGCACACCAATACCAGGGATGACACAAAAAAGAGGAAAGGATTCCTCTTATTTCCATTTGTTGTTCCTAATATTGGCAGCATAACACAGAAAGTCATGTGTCAGAAAGTTTGATTTTCTACCAAAGCTTCCTAAAAAAGCAAATAATCAATCAATGCTCAATTAAACATGTCGTCAATTCAGAAATGATATTGAGATCACATATATACCAGTCAAAGTGTTTATCACATTAAGACTAGAGATCACAGAATTTGTCAGCCAAACGATAAAACTGCAATAGAATAAAAACTGATAATTATGTCTCCCCCCCCCCCCCCCCTCCCCCCCTATTTATATGGGGGAGACATTTTGTTTTCGTGAGAGTTGTCTGTTTGTCTGTCTGTCCGTCCGTCCGTCCGTCCGTCTGTCTGTCTGTCCGTCACACTTTTTGTCCGGACAATAACTTCAATATGCCTGATGCCAGTTGATTGAAACTTCATATATGGAAAGAGCATAATGAGAGGAAGTGCCATGCATAAGGTACATAACTCTGGCTTCACTAATTTAGGAGTTATTGCCCTTTGTAAAAAAAATCACACTTTTTTGTCCGGACGATAACTTCTATATGGCTCATGCCAAATTGGATTGAAACTTCATATATGGAAAGATCATAACGAGAGGAAGTGTCATGCACAAGGTCCATAACTCTGGCTTCACTAATATTGGAGTTATTGCCCTTTGTAAAAAAAATCACACTTTTTTGTCCGGATGATTACTCCTATGTGACACATGGCATTGGAGTGAAACTTCATACATGGAACGATCATGATAAGAGAAAGTGTCATGCATAAGATCCTTAACTCGAGCTTCAATAAATTTAGAGTTATTGCCCCTTGTACATTTGTTTAATTCTTTCTTGTCCGGACGATAACTCCTACATGGCTCTTGCCATCGTATTGAAACTTCATACATGGAAAGAGCATGATGAGAGAAAGTGTCATGAACAAGGGCCATAATTCTGGCTTCAATACTTTTGGAGTTATTGCCCTTTGTTACATTTTTTGGCCGATCAATAACTCCTGTACGACATGCTATTGGAATGACATTTTATTTTTGGAAAGAGCATGATGAAAGTAAGTGTCATGCACAAGGGCCATAAATCTGGTATCAGTATTTTTGGAGTTATTAGCTGTTATCATTTTCTTCTTGAAAAATGTAGTGTGGAAAACGCATAATGAGGGGAAGTATCATTCATCAAGACCATAACATTCTTAGTGATTTCCCTTTACATATTGTTTTTATTAGAGGGGAGACATCCGTTTTTGTGACAAAAACCTCTAGTTTACTCTGGGAGAACTATCAATAATCTAAGATTCTATATAATTGAAACTGATTAACCCTTTCCCTGTTCTATGTTTAGTCCAAATTCTAATATCCATTGAATATTCATGAACAAAACACTTATAATCAAATCTGGAAGGTGGTACATTGTAGCTATTTTAGAAAGTAAATATACATATCTATCAAATCCCATAAGCAAACAGAGCAGACCCTGATCAGACGGCTCTACTCTGTTTGCAAATGCGTGAAAACACGTTTGTATGAGGGAAAGGGTTATGAAATAAAAATACTATTAAGAAAAGTTAAAATGAAAATTAAGTGGCCATTAAATGGGCTCTGATGGCATGTTTGAACATGTGGGAAGATTCAACATACCTTAGACGTTGAGGAAGACCATTCCACAGTACAATACCATTTTGAGCAAATGATTTTCTACGAAAGCTTCCTACCTTTGGTAAAGAAAATCACCCTTTGTCACAGTCACTAAAAATAAAAGTTAATATAACTGGTGTGACAAGAATAACTCGAAGGAAGTGCAGACAACTCTAGATCTAGTACAACGGTCATGTATATGAGTAAGGGGTACAAAATGCTCCTTAAGATATTCTGGGGCCTTGTCTGACTTAACCTTATGCACATAACAGAGAGTTATCTGATCCACTCTCTTTGATACAGGTAACCAGTTAACCCTTTCCCTGTTCCATGTTTATTCCAAATTTCAGTACCTACTGAATTCATGGGGAAAATAGTTGTAAAGAAACATGGAAGGTGGACCATTGTAGCCATTTTAGAAAGTAAAGAAACAGATCTTTCAAATTTCACTAGCAAACAGAGTAGACCCTGATCAGGCGGCTCCTCTAGGAGCCGTCTGATCTGGGTCTACTATGTTTGCAAATGTGTGAAAACACGTTTATATGAGGGAAAGGGTTAAGAGACTCAGACTTAAACTGCTCTAACCCAACATGAGACTTGCTATCCTTATTCAAAATAAAGCAAACCAATTTATTCTTGGTAGTTTGAAGCCTGTTTTTCCAATATTTGGTCAAACTTGGGTACCATAAAGAAAATACATACATGTATGTAGTCACAGTGACATTGAACTAATAACATAACAGGGCTTTTTCTCTTTTAATTGGGAAGGGGCCTTAGCCTGCTGATTTTGGGAAGAATTATCGCTAAAATTGCTGATTTGGGAAACAAAAAAGCTGGTGTAAGTTTGGAATTTTGGGAAAACTGTATGATTTTAAGAAATTTTCAATTGGGAAGGGGCCTTTTACAGGCCTCTGTTATAGAAGGTGAAAAACCCCTGCATAATCAAAGGTTTCTTAGTATGAGGGGAAACTATAAAATCTTCTCATTCAGATAACCTTCCATTTGATCATATTATATTATGACCCTTTCAAAAATCTTGGAAATTATACACAAGATAGACACTGGCAGATAGTTACCAACTTCGGTCTTGTCATTCTTCTTATAAAATGTTCACCAAAGACAATGTGTCGCAAATAACCAGGTTCCTACCTAAAAGGTCATGGTCACAATCCAGGGTCAAAGGTACAAAATGGGCACATTTTGTTATGTCTACTCTGTAACTCCTACATACATGAATGGATTTCAAAATAACCTGGTACAAATGTTCACCACATTAAGACAATGTGTTGCAAAAAAGAGCCAGGTTCCCATTTTAAAGGTCGAGGTCACAATCCGTTGTCAAAGTTCAAAAATGGGGAAAATTTGTCGTGTCCGCTCTGTTACTCCTACATGCATAAATTGATTTCTAAGTAACTTGATGTAAATATTCACCATTTTGAGACGATGTTTCATGAAAAAGAACCAGGTTCCTATCTCAAATGTCAAGGTCACAATCTGGGATCTAATTAAAAAATGGGGACATTTTGTCATGTCTGCTCCTACATACTTCAGTGGATTTCAAAGTAACCTAGAACTGTTCACCACCTTTAGACGATGTGTTGCAATAAAGAACCAGGTTCCTAATTCAAATTTCAAGGTGACAATCGGGTCAAAGTTCAAAAACGGGAAAATTTTGTTGTGCCCGCTCTGTAACTCCTACATACATAGGCGGTGGTCTAGTGGTAACGCGCTTGACTATCAGTCAGGAGGTCCGGGGTTCAAATCCCGGTCCCACCCAGAAATTTCAGAGACGCTTTTCTGTGTCTCCCACCCGCACATCCTCTCCACCCAGGGGTTAAAATGGGTACCTGTGAGGGTCACTCGCCGGTACTGCGGCTGCATGATTGCGCCATATGTTAGCAGTGCTCAATATTGTAGGCCAATGACCAGGGGAGTAAATGTACAGTCGGCTAAGCGGTCATTCGGACTGAAAGTAGACTATAACTAGGTACAATGTACTTTTTAGCTCACCAGAGCACAAAGTGCTCAGGGTGAGCTTTTGTGATCGCCTGATGTCCGTCGTCGTGCGGTGTGCGTCGTCCCGCGTCAACAATTTGAACCTTTAAAAATCTTCTCCTCTGAATCTACATGGTTTTCAGCTTTCATCTTTGGTACATAGCATCACCTATAGGTCCTCTACAAAAGTTACATAAATTATGCCCCTGGGGTCAAAATTGGCCCCGCCCCAGGAGTGGGAAGTTTTCAATAGAAACATATAGTAAAACTTTGAAAATCTTCTCCTCTGAAACCAGAAGGTTCTCAGCTTTCATATATGGCACATAGCATCGTGTTCAGGTCCTCTACAAAAGTTATATAAATTATGACCCTGTGGTCAAAATTGGCCCCGTCCCGGGGTGGGCAGTTTTCGATAGAAACAAATAGTGAAATCTTTGAAAATCTTCTCCTCTGAAACTGGAAGGCTCTTAGCTTTCATATTTGGCAGAGAGCATCATGTTCAGGTCCTCTACAAAAGTTATATAAATTATGGCCCTGGGGTCCAAATTGGCCCCGCCCCAGGGGTGGGAAGTTTTCAATAGAAACAAACAGTGAAATCTTTGAAAATCTTCTCCACAGAAGCTGGAAGGCGCTCAGCTTTCATATTTGGCACAGAGCATCATGTTCAGGTCCTCTACTAAAGTTATATAAATTATGGCCCTGGGGTCAAAATTAGCCCCGCCCCAGGGGTGGGCAGTTTTCAAAAGAAACAAATAGTGAAATCTTTGAAAATCTCCTCTGAAGCTGGAAGGCTCTCAGCTTTCATATTTGGCACAGAGCATTATGTTCAGGTCCTCTACAAAAGTTATATAAATTATGGCCCTGGGGCCAAAATTGGCCCCGCCCCAGGGATTGGCAGTTTTCAATAGAAACATATAGTGAAAACTTTGAAAATCTTCTCCTCTGAAACTGGAAGGTTTTCAGCTTTCATATTTGGCACATAGCATCATGTTCAGGTCCTCTACAAAAGTTTTATAAATTATGGCCCTGGGGTCAAAATTGTCCCCGCCCCAGGGGTGGGCAGTTTTCAATGGAAACAAATAGTGAAAATTTTGAAAACCTTTTTCTCTGAATCTGGAAAGTTCTTAGCTTTCATATTTGGCGCATAGCATCATGTATAGGTCCTTTACAAAAGTTATATGAATTATGGGCCTGGGGTCAAAATTGGCCCCACCCCAGGGGTGGGTAGTTTTCGGTAGAAACATACAGAGAAAACATTGAAAATCGTCTCCTGAAACTAAAAGGTTCTCAGCTTTCATATTTAGCTCATAGCATCATGTTCAAGTCCTCTACAAAAGTTATATAAATTATGCCCCTGGGGTCAAAATTGGCCCGCCCCAGGGCCGGCTAGTTTTCTATAGAAACATATAGTGAAAACTTTGAAAATTCTGGCCCTCTTGTTTACTTTTTACATGAGTGGGTTTTATATTAACCTGGTACAAATGTTTACCACCTTGAGATGATGTGTTGCAAAAAAAAGAACCAGGTTCCTGTCTCAAAGGTCACGGTCACAGTCGGTCACAAAGTTAAAAAATGGGAAAATTTTGTCGTGTCCACTGTAACTCCTACATACATGATTAGATTTCAAAATAACCTGGTACAACTGTTCACCACCTTTAGACGATGTGTTGCAATAAAGAACCAGGTTCCTAACTCAAATTTCAAGGTGACAATCGGGTGACCCCCGGTCAAAGTTCAAAAACGGGGAAATTTTGTTATGTCCGCTCTGTAACTCATACATACATGAGTGGATTTTATATTAACCTGGTACAAATGTTTACCACCTTGAGATGATGTGTTGCAAAAAAAGAACCAGGTTCCTGTCTCAAAGGTCAAGGTCAGTCGGGTCAAAGTTAAAAAATGGGGAAATTTTGTCGTGTCCACTTTGTAACTCCTACATACATGATTAGATTTCAAAATACCCTGGTACACATGTTCACCACCTTGAGACAATGTGTCTCGAAAAAGAACCAGGTTCCTATCTCAAAAGTCAAGGTCACAATTTGGGGTCAAAGTTAAAAAATGCTAAGAAGAAGTAGGTGTTCACAACAAAAACTGAAACAACAGATCTGTCAAAAACAAAAGAGAACATCTACTGTGTAAAGTTTACCTACATACATGTACATGAAAATGAATATGATCCCAGGGACCTGGTTTTTGCAAGTTTCTAATGAATGTCAGATGAGTTTCCTCTGGTTTCCACAGCAATCAATGATTCTAATTTTTCAATACAGCTCTTTCTACACCATGCCTGTTAGTGCTAAGTTAGTTTTAAGCCATATAGATTAAGATTCTGAAATTAATGAACTTGTGCAAAATTTTCATATAGATCCCTTGGCCTATAGATCAACTAGGTGAGTAATAGAGGACCATCATGGCCCTCATGTTTATGTTATGCTCTGACTATGTACAGGGTTCCCACGGACAGGGAAAAGTCAGGGAAAAAAGATTTTTTTTTCAAGGTCAGGGAAAAGTCAGGGAATTTTTTAATTGGTCAGGGAAATTTGGCAAAAGTCAGGGAAAAGTCAGGGAAATTTGGAACCAAAGGATGAGGGTTGAGGAAATATGTCAAAAAGGAGAAAGAATGAAAATAAAAGGCTAAGGCAGTTTCTTCAATTTTGACTAAACCAAGCATCTTTATACATCTTTGATTAGCTTTGTATATTTCACATCCAAATTTTATAGTATATCTGTCATGAAGTCTGTTAAAACAAAATCATTGGATAATTCTGGCACCTCTGCAAGACTCCAGCATCCGTTTTGACAGCAGTGCTAAAATAAGGCAGCAATGCTAGATATTGGACATTCTACTGTACTGTACTGTCTTCACTTGTTAGGACAGGCTGGGCAGCAGTGCTAGATATTGGACATTCTACTGTAGTGTCTTCACTTGTTAGGACAGGCTGGGCAGCAATGCTAGATATTGGACATTCTACTGTACTGTCTTCACTTGTTAGGACAGGCTGGGCAGCAGTGCTAGATATTGGACATTCTACTGTACTGTCTTCACTTGGAAGGGCAGCAATATTTGGTCTGCTATTATGAAAACAGTGAAAATGCAGACCCTTTTCTGGCGTCTACAGAGACCCATTAAAAGGACCTATTTTTCCCAATTTGGGAAACACATCCCAAGTGATCAAAATTTTGATTAAATTGCAAAACAAGAGGGCCTGAAAGGCCCTGATATCGCTCACCAGACAATCAGAGGAGAAGATTTTCAAAGTTTTCACTATGTGTTTCTATAGAAAACTAGCCGGCCCTGGGACGGGGCCAATTTTGACCCCATTTTAATAGCATGCTATATCAGAGTCTTACACACTGTATGTACTATTTTAAAATTCAGCTTACACAGAAAAACTGAAAGATTAACCCTTTCCACCATAGATACACATTTTATCACAGTTGAAAAACAGAATAGACCCAGATCAGGCCTGGTAAGGGTCTACTCTGTTTGCTTAGAAAAATATCATAAATTTGAGTTTTTACTTTAGTCTACTGCCAAAATATTTCTTAACTTTGCTTAAAAATAAAATTTTACTTAATTATATATTCATAGTAGATGGAGTCTCTAATAAAAATTCATGGAGGAAAGGGTTAAGAGAGGTAGAAAAGATTCAAGAGACTTTATACTTAGGGTGCATATTAGGACATGTGTGGCATCATGCATGTTACATTCAATATTGAGCAATTAAAAATGAAAAAGTAAAAAAAAAGATTTTTTTTTAAAATGATCAAAACACTACTGCTGTATATATAGTTGTCATAAAGAGAGAGGTGGTAAGGATTGACTGACGGGGAGGACGGAGGCCAACATTTATTGATCATGCTCATAGATGACCAATTAAACTTCTGTTAACATGGGGTCAGGGAAAATTGAAATTCAGTCAGGGAAAAGTCAGGGAATTTGATTTTTTTCTGTTTTGTGGGAACCCTGAATTTTAATGCTTAATAAGGCAAAAGTGAGCTCTTATGACATGTCCAATACATAATGCAGGGGCCCAGATAAGATGCATATATTTAAACGTTTTTAAGAATATCTCTCCATGAAAACCTATGTTGTGACCACCGTTTAGAATCGTCTCTGAGATGATTCTAAAGAATGGTCACAACATAGGATTTGGTGGAGAAATGACGATAAGTATTTGAATCCGCAGCATTTGAATATTTTGCTCTGATGATTATAGGACTTTTTCTTGCTTCTACACGGGTCTGTTAAAGGAACCTATTCCCAATGCAAAATGTAAAAGCTAAAAAAAATACAAAATAAGTTGAAATGGGACCAAAATGCTTTCCAAATCATTGAATTTTATGTGCGAAAAAATTCCCAATGATTAAAATCCATTTCCCCAAAACTGCCAGAAAAGAGTTTTTATTAACCCATTCCCGCATTATGACGACTCTGTAAAAGTCACTTTGTGAAACCATTGTGATAAATAGAGCATTTGCTCCTATAAGAGCAAATGCTCTATTTATCACAATGGTTTCAAACTACAAAATTCTAAAAAAATCCTTTTCTCTAGTTAATGCTCCTTTTTCTGTAGATTTATTCAAAGATGTATCTAAAAATAGCCTTAATGAGGTAATGGATTAACTAGCTACTCTGATTTATGATATTGGTTTTTTTTGCTATTGCAGAAACTCTGGCTACAGATGGCATGCAGGACGCAGATATCCCATACTTGATGCATATTTTAAATGATGTAGAGGGCATGCCTCCCGGCGGAGGGCTCAGTTCAAAGTAAGTAACCTGGTTTACATGTTTCTTCTTTAGAATTAAGATGTTACAAAAAAGGTTCCAAAATATTAAAACTTTCATTACAACTTTACAGCTAACACTGAAATTTTAACATTTTGGATCCAGGTGAGACATGGACTTGCAAAAGAACTTTGCCTCTTGTCAAAATCTAGTATGTATGAAAAAATAGAAAAAAAACAAAACTTTTGCAGAATGCAATTACTTTGCTTGCAAAGTATTGATTGATTTTTGATTTTTTATGCTCGCACAAAGTGGTGGCATACAGGGTTGCTCTTGTCAGTCCCAGTATTCAATTTGTGATTTTGAATTCGAATATTCATCTGATTTCCAAATATTTGAATATTCGTTCCCATCCCTAGAAATAATGTCATCATGAAAATTAATTAGATGAATATGAACACTGGAAATTTTGGCCATGGCAGACACTGTATAACCAGACCTGTATCATCCATAAATGAACAGAGCAGACCTTTATCAGACTGCTTCTATAGGAGTTTTCTGATCTGTTTGCAAAGGCATTAAAAAGCATAATTATGTAGTCATGGGTTAAAAAAGCAGCTGGTTGTGTAGTGCAGAGTGAAAGTAATGGAGAAAGCTATGTTCGGAGCATTCTGCATAAATTTTGTCCTTCATTAGGCTACCTCCGGCCATAATGAACCAGAATTACATATTATAGAGAGGCTTTACGGTATATAAAGTCATCTCGGTGATCAGTCAAGAGTTTTATAACATGTAAATGAGCTATATACATGTGTTAAATAGTATATTTTCCTCTTCTTTACAGAAGAAGCACTGTTGAAGCTATTCTTAATAGATTAAGACCACCAAAGCCGGAAGATGTAAGTATACATATCTTTATGTAATTTTCCATAACATTTTCCTTCATACTAATGCGTTTGCAAACAGAGTAGACCTAGATCAGATGGCTCCTATAGGAGCCGTCTGATCAGAGTCTGCTCTGTTTGCTTATGAGATAATATAGAAATAAGGCTTCAGTTTTAGACTCATTTACTTTTGCTTACAATAACGTTGTTATGATAGCTTTTTCGTAAGTCAACTTCGTCTGTTGTAAGAAATGTCACTATTAAACTTAGGTTTTACATCAAAATGCTGCGGTGGTAGCGATGATAAAATAATAAATCAAAGGGGCCTAGCAGAAACAAAGAATATGATGAAAAAGAGCAGAGAACCATCAATTTTTTCCCAAATGGCTTGAGAATTTAAATGGCTCCAGTATTGTGTTGATTATAGCATTGACATGCCATATTTTCATGAACATTCATTTGTCATGCAATGAAAATAATAACCAGTTTCCTGGATAATGATATTTACATTGATCTGTTTTAAGTACTAAGTCTTGAACTTATATTGATACTTATTGACTTGATAAGACTGTGAAGGGATCAGACCCAGATTAGACACCCAGCAAGAGGAGTCAGATCAGGAGTCTGTTCTGTTTGCTTGCAGAATTAACTGTTTAGTGTTACTATAAATGTTTTGTTTGTTTTAAGGGCAAATATAACTATCATACAATACCCATAAACACATTTTAATAATCCTGATCTTCTCTTAATCTTCTGCCATGGGAAAATGTGTTTAAAGCTGGAGTTTACTCTTCACACATGTTCAATATCATGATAACATCTCACAAGTTTTTAAAGACCTAAATAGTTGATAACCAAGTCGGGGTACAAGAAACTTTGGTCAGGGCTAGTAAATAAAAAAGTTAATGTTGAGCCCTGGGCACATGAACACAGCAAATTAGGGCCATGGCAGAAACTGTAGAATCAGATCTTTATTGTTCCGTCAAGCAGAGCAGATGTTGGTCAGACAGAGAAATGGTGTTTAACCCATTCCCTCATATTGACGACTTTTGACGACTAAGTAAAAGTCACTAAAATGTGAAACCATTGTGATAAATAGAGCATTTGCTCCTATAGGAGCAAATGCTCTATTTATCACAATGGTTTCAAACTACAAAATTCTAAAATTTTACTTTTCTCTAGTAATTGCTCCTTTTGGGTAGATTCATTCAAAGAGGTTGTATCTAAAAGTAACCTGTGAGTTAATGGGTTAAGGGCTTTGCAAACATATTTAACCCTGACTAGCTGTTATGTCATAATCATGTCTGATCAAGGTCTAAAATCTTAGGCACTTGTAAGTAAGTTTCATGGATGCTGTGCAAACGTATAGATATTGACCAGCCAATGTACATTTGACACAACACCTGTTCATGGTCTACATTGGTCATATTTGATCATAAAATACTACCTTATGCCAGTGAGTTTTAAAGAATCCAGATGCTACACTATCATTAAAAGTCTTATAGCAGATTGAATACTTTAACCCATTCCCTCATAGGCTATTTTTAGATTCAAACTCTTTGAATAAATCTGCCAAAAAAAGAGTGTTTAATAGAGAAAAGATTTTTTTTTAGAATTGTGTAGTTTTGAAACTATTGTGATGAATAGAGCATTTGCTCCATAGGAGATAGGAGCTAATGCTCTATTTATCATACTAGCTTCAAAAAGTTAAAATTTTACATTAAAATGGCGTCAAGAGGCATCTATATATGAGGGACTGGGTTAATACAAAACATTCTACTCTGAAAAGTCCACATTCAAAGGGTTAACCCTTTCCTTCGTAAAAGCACTTTTTCAGGCTTTCGTTAACTGAGTAGACCCAGATCAGACAGCTCCTGTAGGAGCCATTTGATCAGGGTCTGCTGTGTTTGTGTATGAAATAAAATAGATCTGACTATAAAAGCCAACAAATCCTGTTTACATAATTTGCCAATTTATAAAAAAAATAACTAATATATATTCATGATATCATTCTTTGCATGAATGTTCAACAGGGAAAGGGTTAAAGCTTTATTCAACATTTTGGAAATAACCTCTTAATCTTCTGCATTCCACAGTTGAATTAATGATATCTTGGCAAATAGTTGGGACCCAGTAAAGACTTTGCTTTGATTAGAGCTGCAGAGTAACTCTTTGTCTTATGAGGGTGAGCCGATGTTATTGCCTAATGTCCGTCGGCGTCTGTCGTGCGGTGTCCGTCGTGTGTCTTCAGTCGTCAACAATTTGAACCTTTGAAAATCTTCTCCTCTGAATCTACAGGGTTTTCCACTTTCATCTTTGGCACAAAGCATCATCTGTAGGTCCTCTACAAAAGTCATATAAATTATGTCCCTGGGGTCAAATTTGACCCTGCCGCTGGGGTGCCTTGTGTTCTATAGAAAACATATAATGAAATCATCTCCTGAAACTAGAAGGTTCTCAGCTTTCATATTTGGCACATAACATCATGTTCAGGTCCTCTACAAAAGTTATATAAATAAAGAAACATATCGAAACATACAGTGAAAACTTTGAATATTGGTGATGTTTAGCCCTGTTAACTACATGATTGTGTTACATGGGGTAAAACAAGAATAAAACCTCAATTTATTGAGAGCTGATTTTTGATGCAGGTAGAAAAATATGTCATTCATATCTACAGTATCTTCTTGTATGGCTAACAGTGCGTACACAGATAAAAGCAGAGTAGAATTCATACCCTGATGATGGATCAAATGTATGATTTGTATGCATGCTCAAGTCTATTTGGAGATATATTTTTTGTATTGCAGGAAAATAATGGCACACCGGTCGATTGATATTTAGTCATGTGTAATAAGATGTGTGAACGACCTCCATGCCGATGGACAACTGTGATGGATATTTGCTTCTGTTACAAGACACTTGAGTTTAAAGTCGATTCAGGCATGGATCTTCTGTTAGATTATTTACTTGAAATTCATATATGTAACATTGCTAGAATAATTGAATTGTTATTTTTTTATTTCATTTTTTTTTCAATTTTCAACTTATTTAGAAAAACTGGCACTATAGGCAAAATTGATTTCTTTAATATAGCTAAGAAGATGAAATCTCCAAAACAAATTTTGTTTACCCTTTACCTGATGAATATTCATGTAAAAATTAATGACATCATGAATATTTATTAGCAGATTTTCTATAATGGTATACTAACACATAATGTTTTTGCCATGGCAGAAACTAGAACCACATCTATTATTATGGCATAAGCAAATGGAGCAGAGCCTGATCAGAAAGCTCCTACAGGTGTAGTCTGATATGGGTCTACTCTGTTAGCAAATTTGTACGATGTGAAGGGTGAAATGATAAGAAATGAAGCTGTAAGCATCTTCATGTAGCACTTGTTACTCTTACAAGTTGTAATTATCTGCACTTACAGTGAATTCTTAGAATGTTTAGTTTGTTGAATGGTACTGGTTGAATGGCTTTGCTTGATGAAGAAATTAGAATTATCTTGTGATCACTAACTTGAATGTCCTCATGTAATATGAAATAATGTTATAAGTTATTTCAGAGCTGTAGGTTAGAGGAGTATTAAGAAAATATTGGTGAATTATTCTATAGTTCTCCACCCAACCCTATGTTGTTAGTATTCTTTTGAATTCACCTTCCGATGGGATTGTGACAAGTAACAAGCAGACAGGGTTTGGCTGAGAAATGAGAGATTTAACCATTTACCTCATAGATATGCCTTTTGATGCCTTTGCAAACAGAGTATAACCAGATCAGATGACTCCTGTAGGGTATCATGTCTGATAAGGGTTTGCTTCTTAAATGATATAACTCTTTGTGCAATTGTCAAATATTGCCTTGTTCATAATGTGGCAAAGAAATTGGCTAATGCTTTGTCATGTTGACATTATTTCTTGCTTGAATATTCATTATCATAAGTGTTAACCCTTTCGTTGCGGGAAACAAGTCATTAATGTCCTTTGCAAACAGTGCAGACCCAGATGAGATGGCTCCTAGAATATTCATTTTAAGTTGTTTTTTTGGAATATGAATAGATGAGTACTCCTTTTATCTACAGCTCTGTAATTAGTCGATTGGTCATTGATGATAGCTATTCAGAATTGTTTATGTTAATGAGCTGAGTCCTGAGGTCAGAAAGGGTACCCTAACATGTGTAAACAGTGAATTTTCAGAGTGTGGCTAACACACAAACTACTAAACCCTTTTCTCCAAAACCTTTACAAATATAGAACACACAGATCAGACAGCTTCTATAGGAACCATCTGATCAGGGTCTATTCTGTTTGTTTATGAAGTTATATAGATCTGCTTCTACTGTATCTGTCATGATAAAAATCCCCTTGTTCATAATGCCATTATAAAGATTAATCTAATTAATATTCATGATGTCGTTATTTTCTGCATGAATATTTATGGAGTAAAATAGTTAAGACTCATTTTCTAAGTGCACTTGCCCAAGAATGTATTATGAAACTGTTTTCATTTAAAGTGTTGTGTTTGCAAGAAATCATATTCATAGGTGTGTTTTAGGAATTGATTTGTAAAGCAAACTGTTCAGATCCTTGTCAGAGTATTCCTTCATTGGCCCTATGATCTTGGTCTACACTGTTTGCCTATGCCCCAGCTTGGGACACTAAGCATAACTCTTTCCCTCATGTAAGCGCTTATATAGACCAAGGTCAGATGGCTCCAGAGAGTCTGCTCTGTTTGCTTATGTCATGCCATAGATCTGATTCTACAGCTTTTGTCAGAGCAAAAATCCCCTTGAAAATTTTACAGTATAAAAATTCAGCTTATTAATATTCATGATCATTATTTCTTACATGAATATCGAACAAGTAAAGGTTAAGCTAATAAATGGTGATGGATCTGTTTCTACACTTTTTATATGTGATGAATGACCCTTTCACTAGCGGTGATGTGTCATATTTTTAAGTACAGCTAAGTAGGCAATCAAATAGATATTGCATTATCTCCGGATGTTAACTCTTTCCCTTGTGAATATTCTTGTAAGAAATAATGACATCATGAATACTTGTTAGCTGAATTTTTATAATGGCATATGAACACAGGATGTTTTGGTGTTGGAAGAAACTACAAAGTCAGGTGTATTTAATTTCATAAGCAAATACCGCATACCCTGATCTGGGTTTGCTCTGTTTGCAAAGGTGCCAATATTCATCTCCTGAGTAAAGGTTAGATCTTTAGATAGCTGAGCAAAGGTTTTATCAATAGAAATTGTTGTCTTGTTCGGTATCAGATTTGATCTATCATGCATTTCTTTTTCAAAAACATGTTTCGAGCATCAAACAGTTTTGACCCAGATGAGATCCTGAGTTGCACAGTATCTCATCTGGATCCAAGCTGTTTGCAAATGTAATTTAACTTGGCCATAGCATGTTAACCATATCCCTTAATAGACAACTTATTTTTTGCAAAAAGACTAGACCTTGATCAGACAGCTCCTGTCAGAACTGTCTTATCAGGGTCTGTTCTGTTTGCTTATGGAATAATATTGATCTGATTATGAATTTCCTATCACAGCCAAAATATTTCATTGTTAATGTGTAATTATAAATTATCATTGATGGGGAGGGGTTGGGCGAGCTGGGTTACGGTTTAAGTGTATAAGGTCGAATATGGCAGCTGTTTCAAAGGACTTAACCTGCAGTATACTGATTTAATTGTCTATTGCAAAATTTTATACACTACTTTTAAAATTATTCTCAGCAGAAATACTGATAAGACACAATTTGGATTTGGATTGGACAATGAAACTACACTGTTTGTAAATGTTATCACAATATTGCTAATAGAATATTGCACACATGTAGCATACATAGAGGATATTACATGAGTGTTCATTTACTGTCGATTTTTATGGAACAACTTAATTGGTATACTCCTGCAAATTTTTTTGAGGGAGTATATTGGAATCGCCCTGTCTGTTGGTCAGACGGTTGGTCTCTCCGTCCGCATTTAAACATGGGTAGTTGGTGTCGCAAATTTCTCATCATTTCTAAGTTAGTGAATTTATATTTTGTATACGTAATAACCATGAATGGAAGATGTGCAAGACAACTTTCATGTGTTTACTGCTGGGCATTGCAGAATTATCTCCCCTTGAACGTGGAGTATTTTTTTGTCATTTTTGCATGAAACGTGGGTCGTTGGTGTCGCAAATTCCTCCTTCAATTTGAAAGTCATTCAGTTTATATTTGGTATACATAATAAATAGCAGATCTGCAAAAAGGCAATTTTCATGTGTTTAACACTGGGCATTGCAGAATTATCTCCCCTGAGTATTTTTTGTCGTTTTGGCATGAAACTTTGAGAGTTGCTGTCAATTTGGAAGTTATTGAATTTGGAAGTTATTGAATTGATACTTGCCATGATACATAATAACCATGAATAGCTAGTAGATGTGCAAGAAGCAATTTTCACGTGTTTAGTGGCAGGCATTGCAGAATTATCTCCCCTTGAACTTAGTAATTTTGTCATTTGGTCCTGTAACATGGGTAGTTGGTGTCTCAAATTCCTTCCTCAATTTGAAAGTTATTAAATTTATATATTTGGCATGCATAATAGCCATGAATAGTAGATCATTTGGTCCTGTAACATGGGTAGTTGGTGTCACAAACTTGGATTTGTAATGAAGGCCGTGTGCGGGGGTATTCATCACGTTTAGTGATAGTTCTAGTTTTATTCAATGAGTTTGATAAAAATTCAATAATAAATGAACACTCATGTAATAACCACATGACAAAAAGAAAACAAAACAAGGAAAACGGGCTCTTTTTCCTGTATTTATTTCGACTTGCTTACATCATTTGCATGTTAAGTTACATGTTTGCAGTATAAAGAATTAGGAACTTTTAATATTAACTTGGATACAAAAAGTGTCATGTGATATGAAAGGATATTTGTCAACTCTTTACCTGTTTAATATTCATGTAAGGAATAATGGCATCATGAATATTTATTACCTGATTTTATAATGTAAAATTTATGCTTTGACAAACTGTAGACTCAGATCTATATCATGTTAACCCTTTCCTCCATAGGCTATTTTAGACCCAACCTCTTTGAACGAATCTATCGAAAAGGGGCATTAACTAGAGAAAAGGAAAATTTTGACCATTGTGATAAATAGAGCATATTAAATAGAGCATTTGCTCCTATATGAGCAAATGCTCTATTTATCACAATGGTTTCAAGAAGTGACTATTACAGAGGTGTAGAAAGGCGTTTTTATGGTGGAAAGGGTTAAAAGCAAACGGTGCAGACCCTGATCAGACGGCTCCTATAGGAGTTGTCTGATCTGGGTCTTGTCTGTTTGCAAATGCATGAAGAGGTCTTAATATGAGGGAACGGGTTAACATGCTTCTAGTGAATTTGCAACAAACTAAGTTTACAGTTTTGATCCAGATTAGACAGTATGTAAAGGATCCAAACTGTTTCACACCTTAAGTGTACGTAACAGCAATTAATTTGAAAATTAATCAGATGATACTTTTTTTGCAGTAGTATAAATGTTTAGCTAATCAATCTAAACTTTTGGTAAACAAAGAATTGAGAAACTTTTAGGCAGGTGGCTGCTTAATGCAAGTTGAAAGTTATACAGAGATTTTCCAGAGGAGCTTTCTGCAAGACTTTCACCAAGCATTAAACTGCCATGAGATTAAGATGGATACTTTAAAAGTGTTCAGATATTAAAGTGAGGTTTACAGTTACTGTAAAATGCTTAGTGTTTAGTCCATTGAATGGGCCTGTCTCAATACAGCAGCGCCTCTATAAAGCAGCCATATATTGATTAAACTTTTTTTAAGCGGTTTTACTGTATACACCTTTTTGAACAGAGTAGATCCAGATCAGACAGCTCCTGTAGGAGCTGTTTGATCATGGTCTAATCTGTTTATGAAATTATATTGATCTGATCCTACAGTTGTTGTCTTAACCAACAATTCCTTTAAAATTTTCAACCTGACATGATTAAGCTAATGAATATTCATGAAATGGGTTAATTCATGCATAACAGTACATAAGGGAAAGGCTTCCTAGACCAACAAGTAAGACTCCTTTGAGTGGCTGCTTTAGGGAGGCTTTACTGTAAACCCTGCCTGTGTTCCTGGGCTGTGCATTGCCTATTGAGTTTTTCACACATTTATTTGTTGCAGATTGCTGTTCTAGCATGCTTAGATAGTGTCCACTGCAAACCATTGGACTGCTCCAATTATAGGAGTAAATGTTTCTTCCACAAGTACTTTCTTGTTTATAATGGTATTTGAACAGGAGTTTTTGGCCATGGCAAAAACTACAGAATCAGATCTATATAATTCTATAGGCAAACAGAGCAGACTCCTGTGTGAGCTGTTTGATCTTGGTCTACTCTGTTTATAAAGGTGTGAAAAGTCATCTATGTGAAGTTAAGGGTTAACCCTTTCCTCCATAAATACTCCTTTCTACGCCTCTGTAAAAGTCACCTGTTGAAATCATTGTGATAAACAGAGCATTTGCTCCTATTGGAGCAAATGCTCTATTTATCACAATGGTTTCAATCTACAGAGTTTTAAAATATGCCTTTTCTCTAGTTAATGCTCCTTTTCGGTAGATTCATTCAAAATGGTTGGATCTAAAAATTGCCTATGGGGAAATGGGTTGTCATCATTGATATGCAAAGATTTAACCCTTCCCTCCGTAGGCTATTTTTAGTCCCAACCTCTTTGAATGAATCTACCCAAAAGGAGCATTTACTAGTGACAAGTAAAATTTTAGAATTTTGTAGTTTGAAACCATTGTGATAAATAGAGCATTTGCTCTTATAGAAGCAAATGCTCTATTTATCACAATGGTTTCAAGAAGTGGTTATTACAAAGGCGTAGAAAGGCGTATTTATGGAGGAAAGGGTTAATAAAGAAGTCTGTTGTACCACACTTGTATTTACCCTAAATTTTAGGACACCAAATCTATGCTCTCCTCCAGTTCGTAAGGCTGAATAAATAAATTTGGCAATATTTTTTAAGCTTTAAATGATAGTATAACAACTTATGTAGACCCTGATCAAACTGTTCCTGCTCCAAAAGGAGCAGTTGATCTAGGACTGGCCGAATATTTAGGGTATTTACAGTATTGGAAAATACATGTTTAATGCTTTCATATTTACATTAATTGTTATATACAATTTTAATTTGGTTATACCACCACCTCTTGTTCACAAACTTGGCATCATTTAAAATTGCTGATTCTTTCCCTTTATATCCAACGTAAAACAAGCATGGTTTCTCCATATTTGTATTTTTCAAAAAACTTTGTCTTATCCAAAAGGATTTCACAACCAAATACATGTATGTGTGTGCAGAATATCACACCACTAACCTGAAACGGGTTGATCTGACTAAGCAGTGTGTGTAATTGTTGACATTTTCACATTGCATTACATGAAGCGGAAAGTAGAGAAATAGATATAATATCCGGCTGTGAGAAGAATGACCACAAGTTTGTACCTGTTTTGTTTGGTAATTGACAATAATTCTAAAGAAAAACTGTTTATAGATGTGAAAGAAAAGTTTCTTTCATTACATTAAAGTGAAAAACTAATTGTGCTAAAGCTGAATACTTTTTGTTTTTCAAAGCATGTCTTGCAGCGTTTTATCCCAACAGTGAATAAAATGTTTTTCTTTCATTCCTATCAAGTGGCAGTTTAGGCCTAAGTATCACATTTCTCACTACAGATCAGAAAGGTTTACTGTGTCAGAGCATGTCTGGCTTGAAATGTACAATTTGTGAGTTGTTCTGTATTTATCGTCTGTGACGACGTTATAAGTATTTACCAGTAGTTGTTCATTGTTTTATCGTACCAGTTAGTTTGATTTAACACATCATGATTCTGAATATAGTTGGAGATAGGACAGAGTGGTAAATAAAATATAAAATGAATACATGTACTGTTTTTGTCATGCATGTACGTGTATTTTTCTTTAATAACAATAGAGCAGAATATCGTCTTCTGTGGTTAATGCTGTCTGTTAAAGTAAGTAGTCTGTATGCTACAGTCTGCAAAGTGTCAAATTTGGACATATCTTATGTTTCGAAGTGTCGATCTGTCACAATTTGATCATCTTGAGCCATGTATTATTTAAAAAAAAACAAAAAAACTCCTAATGCATTCTAATTAGACTGTTAGATTATTTATTATAGAAAACTTTGTTGAACAAAAAACACAGTATGCTAGGATCAAAATGAAACAACAGTCCTGTTTCTTTGAAGAAATTTATTCTTGTATGAAATAGAATGATGACATGTAGACTTGGCACGGCCAAACTGTTTTGTTAGATTCTGTAGTATACAGTGCCCTGTAGAGAAACACAGCTCTATTTTTGCTCAGGAGATAAAATTACAGGCAGTATTGGTTACGCTTGCAAGCAGTTTGGATCGGGATGAGATGCCAAGTAAGTTGGCCTGTCCCCGTGATAAAAATGTTTTAACACTCAGATTACTTCTTTAACTCATCTCTCCTAGGCTATTTTTAGACCCAACCTTCCTTTATTAATCTACTGAAAAGGAGCATTAATTATAGAAAAGGAGAGTTTTAGAATTGTTTAGTATTGAAACCATTGTGATATATAGAGCATTTGCTCCTATGGAGCAAATGCTCTATTTATCATAATGGTTTCATAGTGTGAATTTTATAGAGGCGCAAAAAATGCATCACTAGGGGGTAATGTGATAAAAGAAATCTGCTTTGAGTTTAAGAATTGCAAACAGTGTTGACCCAGATGAGAGGGCTCCTAGAGGATCTTTCTGATCATGGTTTGCACTGTTTGTCATTCAATATCCTTTTATAAGATTAAGTCTTTCATAGTAAGTGGACTCCATAGTTAAATACTGACAGGAGATTCTTCTCAGAAAATTTAGGGTTGAAAGGTTTAAACTTGATTCATCATTTGCAGAAAAAGAAATATTTGTTATATTCTGTTGTGTTACTTGATAGCTTTTTTCATGGTCTTTTCTTATATATTAAGGATTAAAACAATTTTTGGTTGCTATTTTATTATCGGACGGCTTTACCTGCATACAAATATCTTGAGCTTTCATTTCATCCCACCATGATGGGCTGTTTGCATCTTCATGCGGTGATTATGTCAAAACAATACTGAAGAAAAACTATTGTGTTCAAAATACCTACACTTTAGAAGCATGATTTGTTTCAGTTTACATATGTTCTCCATTTATAGGATATACGGTAAAACCCCTCTAATGGGACCACCTAAAAGATTCTGGGTACTAGATGCAGGTGGTGGCTTAATGCAGGACAAAAGTAATGCAGAAAGCTGCTAGAGGAGCTTTCTGCATTACATTTGTCTTGCATTAAGCAACCACCTGCTTATAAAGACAGCTATGGTTATTCTCTAAGTGGTCGCATTAGAGGGGTTTTACTGTACTTTATAGGTGTATAGAGTGGTTCATATAATCTTAGAACGTACTAAGCATTACTGGAGGATGTCACATTTTCAAAGAAAAGGTGCTTATTTAAATACTAAAATGTTCATTTCTCCACCAAACCCATGTTGTGACTACTCTTTAGAATCGTCTCTTGGAGACAATTCTAAAGAATGGTCACAGATTAGGATTTGATGGAGAAATGAGATATTTCTGGAGATGTTTTAATTTATTCATCTTATCTAGACCTCTGTCGTAGCCTTTGTGTTGTGGGCATTGCAGAAGCATTTTGTCACGGTTTCAACACTAGTACAGCTATTATTCAAGTTATTTATCATCACAAGGGCTACAATGTGGAAAGGGGCCATTACTCTTTAATTCATATTTAAAGAGTTCTGGCCCTTTAAAGTATTGATTTGTTTTGTAAAAACACATGCATTGAAATACTGAATCAACTTTTCTGCTGAAATAAAATGAGACGTAAAATTTTCCTATTCTTCCTATATTGTCAGTGACATCTTGAATAGAAAAAAATAGCAATTTATTTAGTAGTGTGCTGGAGTTTCTTAAAATTTATGAATTTTGTCTACAATGTGATTGAAATATATTTACACAAGTCCTAATGAGTCAAACGAGTACTTTCTGTTCTTTTTACTGTCATCCGGTTTTAGCTCAACTACTCGTAGAAAAGTCGTTGTAGTCACCCATTTGTCGTTGTTGGCATGAAACGCTTTTTTTGTCTGTGACATAATTCCAAAGGTATTGTAGAAACTCCTATGAAAGTTTTAAATAATTTTATATGGATGCAGGACATTGAGAGGAAGTGAAGTGGATAAGAACCTTAACATTATTAGAAATTAACCAATTACCGCATAGTCTATTATTAGATACAACCTCTTTGAAATTTGAAACCACTGATAAATCTATACCACTCTATTTATCACAATGGTTTCAAGAAGTGGTTATTACAGAGGCGTAGAAAGGCGTATTTATGGAGGAAAGGGTTAATATGGATTTATTCCCTTTTCATTTTTCTTGCTATTATTGTAATTGATACTGGAAAAAAGGTTTGTTATTAAAAATTTGTGTTAACCCTGTACGCCATAGATTTTTGCAATCAGAGTAAACATAGTTTAGACGACTCCTGTAGGAGTGGTCTGATCAAGGTCTGCTCTGTTTGTTTATGATGTAGATATTCTACAGTCTCTGCCATGGCCAAACATTCCTTTGTCTGTGTGCTATTATAACAATCTAATTAATATTCATGATGGTATTATTTCTTGCATGAATATTTATGGAGTACAGGGTTTAATATAGCAAACAGTCTGGGTTATGAATTGATCTGTTTTTTCATGATGTCAAAGGTAAATTCGCATCAAGAATTCCAATTATAGTGTGTTTTTTTCCTCTCTTAAAAATCCTTTTGGGCATTCTGTCCTCCGACAACTCTTGTTAGTGTTTATAGTGAAGTAGAATTTAAAATATAGTGAATACAAGCTAAGTTTACAAGGTGTTTATGTAATGTGTACCTTTTTTAATTTATCTGCAAACCCAGTAAGAAATAAATAGTAAATTGCAAGCAATCTTGAAATCTAAAAGTGTGCACATAGAATTGCACACATAAATTCAGAGCTCCAAATAAGGAGAGTATTTTAGATGCAGAAAATACTTTTGCCACAAAACCCCTAGATATATGGAATCTCGCATTTAAATTTCATCAAGTAAACTGTTAACCCTTTCCTTCATATAAACACATTTGCAAACAGAGTAGACCCAGATTAGATGACTTCTATAGGAGCCATCTGAACAAGCTCTGCTCTGTTTGCTTTTGACATGATAAAGACCTGATTCTACATTTTTCGTCAACGCAAAAATATTCCTTGAAAAGTTTACATCATAAAAAATCAGCAAATAAATATTCATGATGTCATAATTTCTTACATGAATATGAAACAGGGCAAGGGTTGATATTTGATGAAGAAAATTGTGTAGCAAGTTTTTGTTTAGCTTACACTTTTTATCTGGAGCCCTGAATGAAACAGTATATGGGACTTAATTTAACCCTTTACTCCATAAATACGCACGACTTTGCAAACAGAGTAGACCCAGATCAGAAGGCTCCTACAGGAGCTGTCTGATCAGGGTCTGCTCTGTTTGCTAATGGATTGATATAGATCTAATTTCACAGTTTCTGCTTTCATGTGTGAATATGCCATTTTATTTAAAAAAAGTAATCTAATTAATATTCATACTATCATCATATTTTCATGAATATTCATAGAGTAAAGGGTTATTGCTCTAGCACAGAGGAATTGATCAAGCCTATGGCTGTGATAACCAATCACCACATCTTTGTGGACAGTCACAGGTACTTGCGGTTTGTGGGGTGTGCAGGAAAAGTGCTTAGAACACACATGTTAGTTGTACAGCTGTCCATACTTGTATATACCTCGATGCTGAGTTTATAACATAGTGGGTAACTGATTCATATGGCATGAATGTTTTTATATTTTTGAAGGTAAAAGTTGAAGGTATACAATTCCTTCTAGGAAGCATGTGATTTGACTGTAATTTAGCATTTTGCTACAGTCAGATTTGTATTGAATTTCTTGTACTGCATTATCAAAAGATTCACTCTGAAAGATCAAATGCCCCTGGTTAGACTTGATCATCTCTTGCATTCATCAGACATTCATTACAAAGTAATATTATTTTCATATTCTACTAGCATGTAGTGTAATGTCATTGAGTGGTTCATCCATTTATCTGATTCCGAGAATGCAGCCAGAATGACGTCCTTTGTTATGGACAGCAATAATTTTATGAGAAAATATCAAAGTTGCACAAGTGAAGTAATTTGTTCAGCACCCATTTGCTCAGTATGTGAGTTTTAAACATATTTTGTCTGTAATCTTTTTCCCCCCTTTTTTTGTGCACGATAGTGAGTACAAGATAACAAAATATGAAATGAATCTGGTGGTATGAAAGAAATGATAGCTTCTTTAAGTTAATATTTGTAACCTGTTAATCATTTTTTGTTGAAATATAATGTCTAAGTTTTAGTATGTCTGTTTTTCAAAGAGAAAAGATCAATATATGCCATACTTTGATGGCAGCAGCGCAGTAGTCATAGCCGCAGCTATCGTTTTTGTGCAAAACCTTTGACCCCTTCCCTCATACAAACGCTCTTTTTACATTGTTATACACAGAACAGACCCAAATCAGATGGCTCCCATAACAGCTGTCTGACCATGGTCTGCTCTGTTTGCTTATGAACTTATAATAAATCTGACTACAGTTTCTACCTTTACCAAAACGTCCTGTTTTAACCCATTACCTCATAGGCTATTTTTAGACCCAATCTCTTTGAATAAACCTACCGAAAAGGAGCATTAATTAGAGAAAAAGAAAATTTTAGAATTGTGTAGTTCTGAAACCATTGTGATAAATAGAGCATTTGCTCCTATGGAGCAAATGCTCTATTTATCACAATGGTTTCAAAATGTGATTATTACAGAGGCATCAATATGAAGGAATGGGTTAAATACACATACCATTATAAAAATTCAGCTAATAAATATTCATTACCCCCTCATTATTTCATACATTAATAGGGAAAACAGGGAAAGGGTTAACCTATGCGCTTGACAAACTAGCCCCTTGAAACTCCATACATTGTTTATTTATCTATCTATCATATGGGCACATTGATCAACTCTTTCCAGTTTCCAAACTATGGAATGTTGAAATTTCAGAGTGCAGTGGTTCATAATTGATAAATAACTGGGTGTATTCAGTATGAAAGGGTAGACATATTGGCAAGCAGTAAATACCCAGATCTGCACATGCCAGTGGATTTATATCAGGCACTTGCAGAGGTAATGTGCTTTTGCTTGATTAAAAGTTCAGGTCATAAGAGAAATCAATACAGTTTTTACCCCCTTTACTCCATAAATATGCCCTTTAGTGCCTTTGCAAACATTAGACCCAGATCAGATGTCTGCAGTAGGAACTGTCTGATCAGGGTCTGTCTGTTTGTTTATGGAATTATATAGTTGGATACATAATAAAAGGTCTTATTCTACAGTTTCTGCTATGGCCAAAATGCCTTTACAATTATTTTCCCCGAATTAATATTGATGATGTCATTATTTTTTTACATGAATATTCATGGAGTAAAGGGTTACACACTGAGGGTTTAGGGTGAAGAAGTAATTAATAGCCAGCCAGAATTTATCCTTTCAACATTAACCCATAGCCTGCCAGTCACAACTATAGTTGCATTTGCAAACATTGTAGACCTAGATGAGAGAGCTCCTATATGAGCTTTCTCATCTGGGTCTGTACTGTTTGCCGTGGAAAATCCATGCCTGCATGCTCTATGCTTTTGCCAAGGAAAATAATTTCAACATATCCTGTATATTTCTGTAAATATTTGCCTAATTAATATTCAAAGAGGGTAGAGTGATAACAAATATATGGCGGGCTAAGGGTTAAACATGTTTTGTCTGCAACAGTTTTTGCTGCAATTCTCAAACTTCTTTTCAACATACAAGTCTTTTGTTTCAAACAGTTTGGATCCAGATGAGATGAGATGTGCTATGTCTCATCTGGATCCAAACTATTTGCAAAAGTAAATTCAAAGTGGTTGGAAGAGTTGGTCAATGTCATGAACTACAAGATAGAAAGGCCCCTCAAATTCAGTAGGAGTATTTTAAGTTTCATGTATTTGTATGAATGTGTTACATTAATTAAACCAAAGAATCAGATAAACCAGAAAGGTTACCAGTAGCTATGTTAGATTGAAAATTGTCAGTTAAACCTTTCCCTCATATGTACCCTATTGCAAACAGTAGAAGCAGATCAGATGGCTCCTACAAGAGCCTTCTGATCAGAGGGCATGCTCTGTTTGCTTATGAAATAATGTAGATCTGATTTTACAGTTTCTGCCATGGTGGATTTTTCACTAGTTCATTATGCCATTATAAAAAGTTGGCTAAATAATATCCATAGAGTCATTACTTCTTACTAAATATTCATGAGGGAAAGGGTTAACCTATATCCTGTTGTAAAATGATGTCTCCTTGTCCTCCGATCTGTTGCTAGTTTTACTTTTGATTTACTCAAGCCTTTTAGAAACACTTGACGGAGTGACAAACAGCTTGGATCCTGATCAGACGCAGAGTTACTAGGCAGCTCATCTGTTGCAAATGCAAGTTGGGTGACATTTAGCAGGATACACGTTAACCATTAACTAGCTGTGGTAGAACTTATAAACATTGCAGGTGCAAAATGGGAAAATGGGGAGACGCTGAGTAACAAAACATCTAAGCAGAATCCAAATTGATACTATGATTGTATTTTTGGAAAGAAAATTGAAGCAGATGACACATTTATTGGATTCCTTAATTTTAAATTTAGGATGGTGTGTCTTTGCAAACGCTATGAGGGAAAAGTCTGACCACTGAAGCAGAGAAAAGAAAATCCTCTATTTATATTTCAGATATTTAAGATGTTACAAATATATCTTCTGATGTTTTTTTGCAAACAGTAGACACATATTATACAGCTCCTATAGGAGCTGTCTGGTCAGTATCTGACCTGTTTGCTTATAGAATATAGATCTGAATCTACAGTATCTGCCATAGCCAAACTTTTCCGTGCTCATGTGTTATTTTGAATATGGAGCTAATTAACTTTTACAAAGTCATTAATTCTTGCACTAAATATATCTATGAGGTTAAGGGTTAACCCTTTCCCTGTTCTATGTTTATTCCAAATTACAATACCTACTGAATATACATGGGCAAAATAGTTATAATGAATTATGGATGGTGGGACAATGTAGCCATTTTAGAAAGTAAAGAAACAGATCTTTCAAGTTCCATTAGCAAACAAAGCAGATCCTGGTCAGACGGCTCCTACTCTGTTTGCAAATGTGTGAAAACACGTTTATATGAGGGAAAGGGTTAAAGGAAATCCGTTTTGATGTATTTCAGACTTGAAAGATTTTCCAAAAATGTAACATTACTCACATACATGGTTTCTGCTTCAGTTTTAGGGGCAGTGGCAATGCTTATCTTTTAACTGCTGAAGACCATAGCTGCTTTATAAGCCATGTTTTATTTCATATTTTTTTCTGCTGAAATAAGGATTGAAAAATAAGGATTGTATGTCAAGGTCACCTAAAGTCATTCATTAGTTAGTCCTCAAGTTCTGTTGAATGGGCATTTTGGAAGAAAAAGGAAACTTAAATGAAGGAACATGCAGCTGCGTATTTCATACATTACAGCTCAGATACTTTCCCTATCAGATAGTATATTGTTAATTCAATTCAAAGTTGTTACTGTAAATTGTTTTTTGATAAAGACATTATGAAATTTTATTTGGTAATTTGTTCCCTTAATCAGGTCTTCAATCATTTTTGTACAGTCATTGTATAACTAATCATTTATGAATTGTATGTTATGTAAAAAAATTAGTGTGAGAATAAATTTTGTCTTGGTTGTTTGTTGACTGACCTATGCAATAATACACCCTTGCGTGACAGATATGCATTATCACACATGTGCAGTCAGAGTAGACCCAAAGCAGAAAGCTCCTCTTGGAAATAATACACAGTTAACCCATTCCCTCATATTGACGACTGTAAAAGTCACTTTGTGAAACCATTGTGATAAATAGAGCATTTGCTCCTATTGGAGCAAATGCTCTATTTATCACAATGGTTTCAAACTACAAAATTCTACAATTTTCCTTTTCTCTAGTTATTGCTCCTTTTCGGTAGATTTATTAAAAATGTATCTAAAAATAGCCTATGAGGTAATGGGTTAAACTTCGATATCTCAATCTTCAAGTGACCTTACAAATTACCTCGAAATATCAGAGGTTCGAGTCATCCAATGTCTAATCTGAACAGATTCTCAAGCTCACATCTTAATTCAGATCCTGTAGGAGCTTTCAGCATTACCTTCGACCTGCATTAAGCAGTCATGTGTGTTTCTAGATATGCGTAGTGATGCATTTTAGAATAATTCTGTATTTTAAATTTTGGAAGGACCGAACTTTTAGTTTCAGATATCCCAAAGTTCGAGTTACCCGAGTTTGAGATATTGAAGTTCAGCTGTATATCTGATTCTACAATATGTGTCATGGTCAAACTGCCATTATAAGAATTCAGCTAATTAAATTCATAGTCTTTATTTACTACATGAATATGCATCAGGTATTCAATTTTGCCTGTTGCCCTTTACAAATATTAAAAGCGTTCAAGAATGTTTTAGCACTGGAATAGTCCAACAAGATTCACCTGACGTTGCTGACCTCTATTATCATAATTTCACACTACGCTGGGTTTCTATATATATCTTCGGTAGTCTCCGTGAGTTATTTATACATGAGTGCACTTGGTATATCCAGATATACCAGATTAAAATACAGTATATCATATGTTTCTATGGAAAATAAGGCACCCCCTGGGGCGGGGCCAATTATGACCCCAAGGGCATAATTTATATAACTTTTGTAGAGGACCTACATATGATGTTATGTACCAAAGATGAAAGCTGGGAACTTGTTCAAATTGTTGACGCCCGACGACGGACATCGGAGGCCTGTTCAGGAGTGTGGGCGCTCGATGTCACTTCGAGCGCTTGGACTCTGAACTAGCCTACTCGCGAGGTGTATCGCTTTGACATTCGCTTGTGTTTCCAATATGGCTACCAACAAGGTAACAGAAGCAACCAACTGGAAGAAAACAATCGTAATTAACAAACAGATGCTCTAGAACCCGACCGCAGAACAAAAATGTACATGTGTTTTAGAAAGTGCGCTCGATCGCGTTCAGCAGTGATACTTTTGCTCGGCAAGCGCTCAATCAAGCGCCCGCGCTCCTGAACAGGCCTCAGGTGATCACAAAAGCTCACCCTGATCAGAGGGCAATACATTTGTCAATGGTGAATGGTACAGTAATACCTCTCTATAACGGCCACTAAATCACATCACGTATTGTGTGTTAAAGGCAGGTGGCTGCTTAACTATAGGAGTGTTGTTTTACTTTCACATTGCTTTAAGCAACCACCTGCCCTAAATACCAACTAATTAACTAAATTTATTGACCGTTATTGTGCCTCATCAGATGGATTATATCGTGTCTCTCGTGCATTTTATTATGTATGATGTACTGGCGAGTATTAATCTCACTTTAACATAGTAAAACTTTAAAAATCTTCTCCTCTGAAACTGGAAAGTTCTCAGCTTTCATATTTGGCAAATAGCATCATGTCAGGTCCTCTACAAAAGTTATATAAATTATTCCCCTGGGGTCGAAAATTGGCCCCGCCCCAGGGGTTGCCGGTTTTCAATAGAAACAGTGAAAACTTTGAAAATCTTCTCCTCTGAAACTGGAAGGTTCTCAGCGTTCATATTTAGCACATAGCATCATGTTCAGGTCCCCTACAAAAGTTATATAAATTATGCCCCTGGGGTCAAAATTCGCCCCGCCCCAGGGGTGCCTTGTTTTCTATAGAAACATAGTAAAACTCTGAAAATCTTCTCTGAAACATCATGTTCAGGTCCCCTACAAAAGTTATATAAATTATGCCCCTGGGGTCAAAATTGGCCCCGCCCCAAGGGTTGCCGGTTTTCAATAGAAACATATACATGTAGTGAAATATTTGAAAATCTTCTCTGACTGGAAGGTCCTCAGGTTTCATATTTGGCACATAGCATCATGTTCAGGTCCTCTACAAAAGTTCTAGAATTTATGCCCCTGGGGTCAAAATTGGCCCCGCCCCAGGGGTGGTCAGTTTTCAATAGAAACATAGTGAAAACTTTGAAAATTTTCTCCTCTGAAACTGGAAGGTTCTCAGCTTTCATATATGGCACATATCATCATGTTCAGGTCCTGTACAAAAGTTACATAAATTATGCCCCTGTGGTCAAAATTGGCCACGCCCCAGAGGTGCCTTGTTTTCTATTGAAACATATAGTAAAACTTTGAAACTGGTAGGTTCTCAGCTTTCATATTTGGCAAATAGCATCATGTTCAGGTCCTCTACAAAAGTTATATAAATTATGCCCCTGTGGTCAAAATTGGCCCCGCCCCAAGGGTTGCCGGTTTTCAATAGAAACCGTGAAAATTTTGAAAAGCTTCTCCTCTGAAACTGGAAGGTTCTCGGCTTTTCATATTTGGCACATAGCATCATGTTCAGGTCCTCTACAAAAATTATAGAAATTTTGCCCCTGGGGGTCAAAATTGGCCCTGCCCCAGGGGTGGTCAGTTTTCAATAAAAACATATAGTGAAAACTCATGTTCAGGTCCTCTACAAAAGTTCTAGAAATTATGCCCATGGGGTAAAAATTGGCCCCGCCCCAGGAGTTGCCGGTTTTCAATAGAAACATATACATGTAGTGAAATATTTGAAAATCTTCTCTGAAACTGGAAGGTTCTCAGGTTTCATATTTGGCAAATAGCATCATGTTCAGGTCCTCTACAAAAGTTATATAAATTATGTCCCTGTGGTCAAAATTGGCCCCGCCCCAGGGGTTGCCGGTTTTCAATAGAAACCGTGAAAATTTTGAAAAGCTTCTCCTCTGAAACGTGAAGGTTCTCGGCTTTCATATTTGGCACATAGCATCATGTTCAGGTCCTCTACAAAAAATATAGAAATTATGCCCCTGGGGGTCAAAATTGGCCCTGCCCCAGGGGTGGTCAGTTTTCAATAAAAACATATAGTGAAAACTCATGTTCATGTCCTCTACAAAAGTTCTAGAAATTATGCCCCTGGGGTAAAAATTGGCCCCGCCCCAGGGGTTGCCGGTTTTCAATAGAAACATATACATGTAGTGAAATATTTGAAAATCTTCTCTGAAACTTGAAGGTTCTCAGGTTTCATATTTGGCACATAGCATCATGTTCAGGTCCTCTACAAAAGTTTTAGAAATTATGCCCCTGGGGTCAAAATTGGCCCCGCCCCAGGGGTGGTCAGTTTTCAATAGAAACATAGTGAAAACTTTGAAAATTTTCTCCTCTGAAACTGGAAGGTTCTCAGCTTTCATATTTGGCACATAGCATCATGTTCAGGTCCTGTACAAAAGTTATATAAAATATGCCCCTGGGGTCAAAATTGGCCCCGCCCCAAGGGTGCCTTGTTTTCTATAGAAACATATATAGTAATACTTTGAATATTTGCATCTCTGAAACTGGAAGGTTCTCAGCTATCATATTTGGCACGTAGCATCATGTTCACATCCTCTACAAAAGTTATATAAATTATGCTCCTGGAGTTAAAATTGGCCCCGCCCCAGGGGTGGTCAGTTTTCAATAGAAACATAGTGAAAACTTTGAAAGTCTTCTCCTCTGAAACTAGAAGGTTCTCAGCTTTCATATTTAGCACATAGCATCATGTTCAGGTCCTCTACAAAAGTTATATGAATGATGCCCCTGGGGACAAAATTGGCACCGCTCCAGGGGTAGCCGGTTTCAATAGAAACATAATGAAAACTTTGAAAATCTTCTCTGAAACTGGAAGGTTCTCAGCTTTCATATTTGGCACATAGCATCATGTTCAGGTCCTCTATAAAAGTTGTATGAATTATGCCCCTGGGGTCAAAATTGGCCCCGGTCCAGGGCCGGCTAGTTTTCTATGGAAACATAGTGAAAACTTTGAAATTCTTCTCCTCTGATTGTCTGGTAAGCGATGTCAGGGCCATTCTGGTCCTCTTGTCTGTGTATCCATGTACATCTTGTCCGAAGCATATCTCCTATATTACTTGAGGTAGGAATTTCGTGTTCGACTATATATTTGGATGGCAGGGTGTCGCGTACCATTTACATGTCACTAATCTTGACCTTGACCTCTGACCTCGGCTATAGGAAAACCTTGTCTAGAATATATCTCTTATAAGGGCCCTGCATTGAAAATGCAGAAGCCCTATAGGAATCGCATTTTTTGTCTATCCGTCCGTCCATCAACACTTGATGTGACGCGACTTCACATATTTGTTGCATATGCATGCTTAGCATCATCAGGGGAAGACGCCTGTAGTTTTTGGATTTAATCGGATAACTATGTCTACAGTTATCTGCTCTTGATTACGGGGCCCTCTCTGACTGGGCCAGTGTTCTAGTTGGCTGCGGCGCAGCCAATCTTTTACAGAAATTCAAAATGACCATGATTTACTGCAAGACTAGTTTTTATACGCCCGTTTGAAAAAAATGGGACGTATTATGGAATGGCGCTGTCCGTCTGTCAGTCCGTCCGTCTGTCCGTCTGTAACATCTCTAACTCAAGTTCCGCTTGGTGGATGCTTCCCGAATTTAACCACAATGTTTATCTAGACATGCTACAGTAGCCTGCCAAGTCCCGGTTCGTATATCCAAGGTCAAGGTCACACAATTGGACTTAGTATTTGCGTTTTAGCAAAATTGTTAACCTACCCTTCTGTCTGTAACATCTCTGGCTCAAGTTTTGCTTGGTGGATCCTTCCCAAATTAAACCACAATATTTATCTAGACATGCTTCAGTATCCTGCCAAGTCCCGGTTCGTTTATCCAAGGTCAATCTCGCACAATTGGACTTAGAATTTGCGTTTAGTAAAAATGTTAACCTACCCGTCTGTCTGTAACATCTCTAACTCAAGTTCTGATTGGTGGATCCTTCCCAAATTTAACCACAATGTTTGTCTAGACATGCTACGGTATCCTGCCAGGTCCCGGTTCGTTTATCCAAGGTCAAGGTCGCACAATTGGACTTAGAATTTGCGTTTAGTAAAAATGTTAACCAACCGTCTGTCTGTAACATCTCTAACTCAAGTTCCGCTTGGTGGATCCTTCCCAAATTTAACCACAATGTTTATCTAGACATGCTACAGTATCCTGCCAAGTCCCGGTTCGTTTATCCAAGGTCAAGGTCGCACAATTGGACTTAGAATTTGCGCTTAGCAAAAATGTTAACCCACCCGTCTGTCTGTAACATCTCTAACTCAAGTTCCGCTTGGTGGATCCTTCCCAAATTTAACCACAATGTTTGTCTAGACATGCTACAGTATCCTGCCAAGTCCCGGTTCGTTTATCCAAGGTCAATCTCGCGCAATTGGACTTAGAATTTGCGTTTAGTAAAAATGTTAACCTACCCGTCTGTCTGTAACATCTCTAACTCAAGTTCCGCTTGGTGTATCCTTCCCAAATTTAATCACAATGTTTATCTAGACTTGCTACAGTAGCCTGCCAAGTTCCGGTTCGTATATCCAAGATCAAGGTCCCTTAATTGGACTTAGAATTTGCGTTTAGCATTCGCGTTAAGCAAAAATGTTAACTTCAATTTAACTTATTTTTGTAAATCCACTTATTTACATAACAATTTGCGATAAAGCTTTGAATCTTGGAACACTTGTTCACCGTCACAACCTTCACCTGTAGGCATAAGTACATAACTCTGTCAAGCATTTTGACCGAATTATGTCTCTCTTTAACTTACAATTTTTGGTTAAGGTTTTTGTTAAAGTCCATTTATTTACATAACCCTTTCAGATAAAGCTTTTAAACTTGGAACACGTGTTCACCATCACAAGCTTCGCCTGTAGACATCAGTACATAACTCTGTCCAACATTTTGACAGAATTATGCCCCTTTTTAACTTTTTGGTTAAGGTTTTGGTTAAAGTCCACTTATTTACATAACCCTTTGAGATAAAGCTTTTAAACTTGGAACACTTGTTCACCATCAGAAGCTTCATCTTTAGGCAAGAGTAAATACAATGTAACTCTGTCAAGCATTTAGACACAATTATGGCACTTTTTAATCTAGAATTTTTGGTTAAGGTTTTTTTGTTAAACCTTGAAACTTGGTCGCAAAATTGGATTTAGAATTTGAGTTTAGCAAATACGTTAACCCCAGTTTATGTTGAACAAGACCTCGACGGGCGTACATTGTGCCCACTGGCACTCTTGTTAGATTTACACTCCGGAACACTACAGCTGCAATATTTTCACTGTGCTCACTAATGTCCAAGAACTCTGATGTTTGCTGTGTTGTTAACATATTGTGCCGGCCATTTGCTCTCCAGCGTAGTGTACTCCAAATACCTTCTGCACCCTGAGCAATTAATGTCTGCAAATATTGTCTTCTGCTGCAATTCTAAAAATACTTTTTTTCTTCCTTATCTTTTCAAAAACTAATGTCAGAGTGAGAAGCAGTTACTTGGCATCTCATCTGGATTCAAACTGTTTGCAAAGGTTATTATAAATGCTACAAACCAAAGCAAAAGCAGCTGGAACAAAACTCATACCTGTTTGGAAGAACAGTTGCTTATTTCAGAAGTCAGTTGATCGTCTTTGGTCAGAACTTGGTATGTCCTTGCATAACATTAATTCTTATAAAAATGCTTATCAACAGAGAGGTTTGTATCAGAAATAGGAAAAATATCCTTTAATCGTAGCTATTCACTTTAAAAGACGTTTCAAAGCATGTTTTACCGTATGCCATTCAAATTGGCTGTTAAAAGGTCTTACCAGTGCCTGAAACGTTACTTGAGAACTACCCGTACGTATTTCTGGGTTTCCAAATGTTCACACCTTCTTTAACCCTGTCCCTCATATAAACGCCTTTTCATGCATTTGCAAACAGAGTAAACCCATATCAGACAGCCCCTATAGGAGCCATCTGATCAGGGTCTGTTCTGTTTGCTTAATTGAATAATATAGATTGGATTTTACAGTTTCTGCCTGGATAAAATATCCTGTGTTCATGCTCCATTATATAAAAAAAAAAACAGCGAATAAATATTAAAGCATTTTCCTCATTCTGCAATCATTTTAAAATTTCTCTTATTCAAAATTACTTAACAATATTGCTGTATTTTCTATCCTGCTTAAACATGTTTTACGCATCCATTTTACGCTTGCGTAAAACCTCGCTTGTACTACTTGAGGTAGGAATGCCAAAGTTGATGTGAGTACATCTTGGGATAGCAGAGTGCCGTGTACCATTTTCAGGTCACTGGTTTTGACCTCTGATCTCAGCTAAAGAAAACCTTTATCAGCAGCATATCTCCTATATACCCTGAGGTAGGAATTCTAACTTTAGTAAGTGAATACATATAGGGGTGGCAGAGTACGTGTCACATACTATTTTCAGTTCATTGTGACTGACATTGACTATAGAAAAAACAACAACTTGGCTGGAGCACATCTCCTATGTTACTTCAGGTAAAAATGCCATTTGGTGTGTGGGTACATCTTGGGATTATTATTATACCACATTTATATAGTGCTCTTTTCACACAGGATATGTGCGTTCAAAAGCGCTTATGATGGTGGGGTGTCACATACTGTTTTCAGGTCACCATGACCTTAACCTCTGTCCTCAGCATATTGTTTTCAGGTCACATTGACCTCTTGTCCTATGTTACCTCAGGTAGGAATGCCAACTTTGATGTGCGAGTAGCCTACATCTTGGGGTGGTGGAGTGTTACATACTGTTTTCAGGTCACCGTGACCTGAAACTCTGAAGTCAGCTATAGAAAAACGGCTCTGGTATTCAACACTGGACACACAAATACAGTAATACTCCTATAGAGCGGAATTGTAGTACAGAAGAATTTAGATACTTTTAGACAGGTGGCTACTTAATGCAGGATGATAGTCATGCAGAAAGCTTCTGTACGTACGTAGGAGCTTTCTCTGCATGACTTTTATTCAGCATTAAGCAGCCATGCACCTGTCTCCAAGGCCGAAATTTGTTCTAAATTGAAAGTTCGGGTTAGACGGGTTTTAACCCATTACCTCATCTCTTAAGGCTATTTTTAGATACAACCTCTTTGAATAAATCTACCGAAAAGGAACATTAACTAGAGAAAAGGAAACTTATAGAATTTTGTAGTTTGAAACCATTGTGATAAATAGAGCATTTGCTCCTATAGGATCATATGACTTTTACAGAGTCGTCAAAAGTCGTCGATATGAGGGAAAGGGTTAAATACTGTACATGTATAACCTATTTCTTTGATTAAAAATTCTGAAGGGAGGGGATCCCCCGAGAGCAAAAAATTGCAACACAAAAAGAGAACATTGCAGACTCGGTTTTATTCATAATTGAGTATGTTCATGAACAGTAATTGAAAGTGCAACGTACACTGCTCACGCCCCCTAGCACCGGCTTAAGCGGTATTCAATTTTCAAAACAAGAAGTACTGAAATCCATGATCTCGAAGGATCAGAAGGTATAACAACACTGAGAATGAAGTACGGGGCGACGTTTTACGGCCGCCACACAAGCACTTAACACCTGCTGCTGTGAAGATTATAAATTCGAGATCTGAAGGGAGGTGATCCCCCGAGAGCAAAAATTGCGACACAAAAAGAGAAAATTGCAGACTCGGTTTTATTGAGTCTGTTCATGAACAGTAAATTCGTTTCCAAAGACTAAATGCTTGTTTTCTTAACCCGTTTGCCGATGCAAAGAGTTAAAAATGCAATATATGATTTTACCTATATAAAAGTGGTTACTGTATGGATATAGGCTATAAATATGAATGATTTTCACGGATTTAAATCTAATATTGTTATCACATTGAATCACAGGCGCCAGTGCATTGAATGCGTCACTTAGACAATCTTTGAATTAGAAATGCAAACGACAGTGTTGCTGAAAAGTGGCAACACTATTTTCATTAATTTCTAGTGAAATTGGACATAGCATCATCATGCACTTAATTATTTCTGACATCTGTATGAAAATGGTGCTGCTATCTTTTTGTATACAGAATATAGACCTATGAACTAAACTTTCAAGTCCACGGCGTAAATATTAATTTAAAGGAAACGACATGAGAAATTTCTGTAAATCTTTTTTTTTTCGTTTCTGTGATAGATCTAGTTCGTAACGTTATCTAGATATTCTTGCATTACTTTGATTATTCGCCCCTATCCCATATCTGGTTGAAGATATACATAAGATCAAGTTTCAATAGTTACCTCCCTTATAACAAAAAAAGGGCACAACATTTGTTATTGTAATTCTTTCTCAATTTTAAAAAAATCGATTTTACTGATTTGTCTAGAGATACTGTAAGATTGATTGATGGCGTCGCTGGGAGGAGAGGCGGAGACGATGTCTGCACGTGTAATCCTACAGCAGTGTATATCAGCACAGCTCATGGTTCAGCCAGCTTCGGACACGGAAGAAGCTAAATACGTGCAGGTTCATTAGGCCTTGTGTTCCCTCTGCGTGCTGTTTAATAGTATTTATAGCAGAAACCAGCCTACATATCTACAATAACATTGTATATATGTGTCTGATTAAGCTTAACCAGGCTTTGTATTGCCTGTAGTAAATTAGTGGAAAACACTTGATTTTGGTTGCTGACCTGATTTAGAAGTATATTCTACACCCCATGATATACTTCATATCTAGATCTACATGTAAATTTTAATGATTTGAACCCTTTCCTTGCAGTCAGTGGTGTAAGACAGGCTTGCTAAGAGCAGAAAGCAGTGTTTTTATCTTGTTTTAAACTGTCAATAATTCTTCTTGCTAATCAATAACAAGACTTTTTAAACTGTAAATCATCCTGTTCTATATTACTTTTACTTTTATTAATCTGCTCTGACGCGCAGCTGCACATAATACTCAATATGAGGGTGCTGCAGTACGTATAAATAGATAGATGGATAGATAGATTATGACATTTTTAAATGACTAATTTATTATGACACATTTTTGGTATTTCCATGGTAAGTTTAACCTGTAGGCTCAGATCTCAATACAGTAAAACCTCTCTATAACGGTCACTAAATTGTGTTAATTAGTTGGTATTTAGGGCATGTGGCTGCTTAAAGCAAGGTGAAAGTAAAACAGAACTCTCCTACAGAACAGCCATCTGTCTTTAACACAAAAGACTTGATGTAATTTAGTGGCCGTTATAGAGAGGTTTTACTGTATTATAATTTCATAAGCAAACAGCAGACCCTGGCCAGATGCCTGATCTGGATCCAATCTGTTTGCAAAGGTGTGATACAAGTGTTTTATTAAGGAAAGTTTATTAGCTTTTCAAACAGTGTAGACTCAGATCAGTGGGTTCCTGTCCTGCATTGTTTGTCATTCAAAATCCTCTAGCAAACTTAATCATTGTCTCTGAATGGACTTTAGTTTTGAAACCTTTCCTTCACAGAAACACTTTTTAATGCCTTTGCAAACATTGTAGACCCAGATAAGATGGTTCCCACAAGAGCCATCTGATCTGGGTCTGCTCTTTTACTTGTGGACTTATATAGATATGTTTTACAGTTAAATTATAGTTGCCACCATGGTGAAATAAACCCCTTTTCTTGATCCATTTTACTGATTCTGTCCATGAATATAAAATGAGGTGATGAAACCTTGAAAAAATGTTTAAAAAATAAAAGAATAGAAGGCTCAGCAATGTCAGTAGGCTCCTGCATTGTTTGTCATTCAAAATCCTCTAGCAAACTTTATCATTGTCTCTGAATGGACTTTACTGTTAACCCATTTTCTTCACAGAAATACTCTTTCATACCTTTTCAAACAGATTAGACCTAGATCAGATGGCTCCTGTTAAAGCCATCTAATCAAGGTCTGCTCTGTTTGCTTATGGTCTTATATAGATCTGTTTTGCAGTTTCCACTATGGTGAAGTAAATCCCTTTCCATGATCCATTTTAATTTTCTGTCCATGAGTATTAATGAGGTGATAAAAACTAAAGAAAAAAGGGAAAGCACTAACAATGATGGATCTTTGAATTCAGCATTCAAGGGGGTTAATATTTACTGCGTAAATGTTCTTTTACAGGTTAGCCGTGGATTAGTAATATACATATGTTTCATGAAAGGAGCCAATGAAAATATCCTGGAAAAGATGGGTGAGGTTAATCTTTAACACATAAATACAGTAAAACCCCTCTAATGTGACCAATTAATGAACAAACATGACTGTCTTCATAAGCAGGTGGTTGCTTAATGCAGGACAGAAGTTATGCAGAAAGCTCCTATAGGAGCTTCTTCATAACTTTCATCCTGCATTAAGCTACCACCTGCCTTTGCCACCGTGAATTATACCCCTTTTTGGTGGTCGCATTAGAGGGATTTTACTGTATAACTATTGATCCTTGACTCCATAGGGGACACTTTTGGCATCATGCAAACAGAGTAGACCCAGATCAGACATATGTAGGAGCAGTATTATAAGGGTCTGCTCAGTTTGCTTATGGAATAATATAGACCTATTTCTGCAGTTTTTGTAATGGTAAGAAATCACTTGTTCAAGATGCCATTAACCCATTCCCTCATATTGACGACTCTGTAAAAGTCGTTTTGTGAAACCATTGTGATAAATGGAGCATTTGCTCCTATAGAAGCAAATGCTCTATTTATCACAATGGTTTGAAACTACAAGATTCTAAAAGTTTCATTTTCTCTAGTTAATGCTCCTTTTTGGTAGATTTATTCAAAGAGGTTGTATCTAAAAATAGCCTATGAGGTAATGGGTTATAAAACTCCAGCTAATTAATGTTCACTGTCATTATTTCTTACTTGAATACTTACGGCATAAAGGGTTACCGTGCTAAACACATGTAATTGTCATCTGCTAAACTTTGCCATCTGCTGCAAATCGCAAAGTTAAATATTCTTCATTTCTCTTCAAAAATGCAGTCTGTGACAATCAGTTTGGATCCTGATGAGACTTTGGGGTACTCAGCTTTTCATCTAGGTCCAAACTGATTGCATCTGGAGGTAATAACCAACTTGCCATTAACGTTCGGAGTTAATGTGGATTTTGACTGCACATCTTACATGTACAGTGCTCCCTCCCTACAACGGCCCTCTCAATAACGATGCCCTCCTTACAACAACGCATGTCACTGTTTCCGAAACAACAAGGCTCCAGAAACAACTTTTTTTTCCATTGTATTTTCTTTATGCCTCCATCAAACCCTATGTTGTGACTACTCTCTAGAATCGCCACTTTTTGACGATTCTAAAGAGTGGTCACAACATAGGGTTTGATTGAGGCATAACGGTTTTAGTTATCGAAAAAACACCTTATCTTTGGATCTGCAAACAAGCTAATTATGTTTGATTTTCCCTCCCTATAACAACTCCCCCTGAACAACACATACAATCTTCGTATCCCAAAGGGTGTCGTTGTAGAGAGGGAGCACTGTATTAAAATTATTTCTTGATGGACCTCAAGTTTTCTTCAAACTATGACTGCTCATTCCAATGATAATGACAACAACACGGAATCCAACGCTGACGCTGGAGTTATGACAATAGCTCATATTGTTTTCTTTGAAAAACAGATGAGCTAGAAATAAGAATGTTACAGTGCTCCCTCCCTACAACGACCCTCTCAATAACGATTCCCTCCTTACAACAACGCATGTCACTGTTTCCGAAACAACAAGGCTCCAGAAACAAGTTTTTTACATCGTATTTTATTTATACCTCCATTAAACCCTATGTTGTGACCACTCTTTAGAATCGTCACTTTGTGACGATTCTAAAGAGTGGTCACAACATAGGGTTTGATTGAGGCATAACGGTTTTAGTTCTCGAAATACACCTTATTTGGGGATCTGCAAACAAGCTAATTATGTTTGATTTTCCCTCCCTATAACAACTCCCTCTGAACAACACATACAATCTTCGTATCCCAAAGGATGTCGTTGTAGAGAGGGAGCACTGTACTCCACTTGTCCCGAAACTTTCTGAATACCCCTCGTATACTAAAAAATTACTTTAATGCTCATTCTTTCAGTCAAGTCAATTCTTGGAGCAAGACTGAGTGAAGGAGATGATGGAAAACTTGTATCTGTGCTAGACCTACCTGGGGACATTTTGATTATTCCACAGGCTACCATGGGTGGCTCACTAAAGGGAAAAGTAATGCAGTACCACAAAAACATTAATAAGGTCGAAGGACTTCAGCTGTATTCAAAGTTTATACAGATGTGTGAGGAAGCTGTGTCAAAGTCAGACAAATGTAGAGAAAAACAAACTGTGGTTAAGGCTGGCACTTATGGAAACAGACAAGTGTTTGCAGCCAACACAAATGGACCTTACTCACACATACTTGACTTTTAACTAAGGGAAAGGTTTAATTAAGGGAACTAGTTTATTAAAGCATAACTTTGAGAATTTTGAATATTTTGTGTACAGTTTATAATCTGACAAACAAGTCAGGCAGCAATACACTTTGGGTTTCCCTTTTAACCAATTCCCTCATATTGACGACTCTGTAAAATTCACTTTGTGAAATCATTGTGATAAATAGAGCATATGCTTCATGGAAGCAAATGCTCTATTTATCACAATGGTTTAAAAACTACACAATTCTAAAATTTTCCTTATCTGACCGCTTTTATAGGAGCTATCGAATCAGTGTCTATTCTGTTTACATATGGAATAAATACACTTTCTTAAACGGCTAAGAAATTCCCTTATTCATTGGCCATCATAAGAATTCAGTTCATTTAATGAATATTCACGAAGTCATGAATTCTTGTATAAATATTCATGAGGTAATGGTTAATACAATAAACCCTCTCTACTAACCCTTTCCTCCATAAATACGCATTTCTCTGTAAAAAATAACTAAGTCTTATTGAAAACATTGTGATAAATAGAGCATTTGCTCCTATAGCAGCAAATGCTCTATTTATCACAATGGTTTCAAACTACAAAATTCTAAAATACATGTATTCCTATTTCTAGTTAATGCTCCTTATCGGTAGATTTATTCAAAGTGGTTGGATCTAAAAATAGCCTATGAGGTAATGGGTTAATTAGCCGATTTCTCATAAAGGCATCATGAACAAGGACATGTTTCACCCCTATGAGGGAAAGGGCTATTAATACAATAAGCCACTCCAGTCTGATTCTGGGTGCAGGCAGGATAAACATATATAGCAGACTTTGATTAACCCTTTCTTCCATGAATATTCATGTAAGAAATAATGACATCAAGAATATTAATCATATTAATATGTTATAATAGCACATGGACACAGGAAGTTTTGGCCATGGCATATACTGTTGAATCATATCTATATATTGTAAGCAAACGGAGCCGTCTGATCTGGGTCTACTCTGTTTGCAAAGGCGTAGAAAGGCTTATTTATGGAGTACAGGGTTTAAAGTGCTCCTCCAGGAGCAGGTTGATCAGTCTGATCAGGGTCTGCACTATTTGCCAAAGTTTGTCAGAATATTTGTACATGTACAGGGTGTCCCCCCCCCCCTTTCCAAAAAAAAATGGAACCCAGGATTAAAATACACATTTGGTCCAGGGTCCATTCTTTTTGGGACACCCTGTATATAGTAACTTATTTTGAATACAAACACCCGATACAGTAGAACATAGCAGTCACTTAACCCTTTCCCTGTTCCATATTTATTCCAAATTTCAATACCTGAATATTCATGGACTAAATAGTTATAATGAAATATGGATGGTGGAACAGTGTAGACAGTTTAGAAAGTAAAGAAACAGATCTTTCAAATTCCATTAGCAAACAGCAAACCCTGATCAGACGGCTCCTGTAGGAGCCATATGATCTGGGTCTACTCTGTTTGCAAACGCATAGGTAACATGTTTATATGAAGGAAAGGGTTAATGAATAAACATATGTGTTTTTAACCCTGTCCTCATATGAGAAATAATGACATCATGAATATTAATAACAATTTTTATAATGGCACATGGTCACAGGAATTTTTGGCCATAGTAGAAACTGTAGAATCATATCCAAATTATCTCATAAACAGACACTGATCAGACGGCTCCTATAGGAGCGATCTGATTTGGGTCCTCTCTGTTTGCAAAGGCATATTTATGGAGTAACGAACAGAGCAGACCAGATTAGGAGCTGTCTGATTAGGGTTTGCTATGTTTGCTTATGGAAATCTAGTTTCTGCCAAAACGATCCTGTATTCATAAACCATTAGATATTCAGCTAATAAATTTTCATGATGTCATTATTTAGTACATACCGTAAATACTCATGAGGGTTGAAGTATCAAAGACACAAAACATAGGATGGGTTAAACAGTTCGATAAAACTCAAGATTTGTTTGCCATGCAAACAACATGCACAAGACAGCTTTCCTACGGCTAAAAGAGTTGGCAAGTGGACAAACACATCATTTTGTGTAACTCATTCACGCCATTTTCTTACAAACTTAAATACATTAATGATTCTAATGTGTCAATGCAAAAATTGCCAGATCCTATCATAGATACAGATGATCTTATCTGAGATAAAAACAAATCTGGAAAAAAACTAGAAAATGGCTCTAAAAGACATGACAAGTCACCATGCTTGCATATTTTAAGGCACAACAACCTTTTCATTGTAAAAACTTCTTCATGCATTAAGCTTTCTGCTACACATCTGTTGTCCAAAAGATCTGGAGCATAATTATAGAAACAAGAGTGTTCGGAGGAACACATGTTTCACCTGCTCGCAACTGACACAAAGACTGTTAATATGCTGGAATGCGAAAATCAGAACAAAGGGGAATAACTCAAAAAGTACTGCATGCAGAGTGAAGGACTTTAATTACAACAATGATCCTCAGAGGAAGATACATGTGAAATTTGAAAGCTCTATAATGATTAGTTTAGAAATGACAGTCAAAGCAGAAAGTGTAAGGAAAATCGGAACAAAGGGGAATAACTCAAAAAGTATTGCATGCAGTTATGTACCTTAGTTACATCAATGGTCCTCATTGAGAGGAAGACGCATGTAAATTTGAAAGCTCTATAAAGATTTAGAAATGACATTAAAAAAAGAAAGTGTGACGGACAGACAGATGGACAGAAAACTTAAAACTGATCCCTAAGTGATACAATGCCTCTCGGTAGGCGACACAAAAAGGGACTAAAAGGCATTATGTGGCACTAAGTAAAGGGAAATCATTGCTGTTCAGTTTTTAAGAGGTAGGATTATCGTTCCTTTGGTACCACATATGGCATTTTCTCCAGTATATTAAGGCATAACAGTAACCTGCTTACTATTAAACATCTGTTGGCAAAAGATCTGAAGCAAAACTACAGAAAAATGGATCTTAACCCTTTCCTTGATGAATATTAATGTAGGAAATAATGCCGTCATGCATATTAATAAGATTATTTTGTATAATGGCATATGAACACATGACATTTTGGCTCAGGCAGAAGCTGTAGAATCGGATCTATATTGCACCATAAGCAAATAGAGCAGACCCTGATCAGACGGCTCCTATAGGAGCTGTCTGATCTGGGTCTACTGTTTGCAGATGCGTCAAAATGCACTTACATAAGGGAAAGGGTTAAAGGCCATATGTGGCACTAAGCAAGGTCTGGATCGAATTATGTTACACTAAGACACATTCTATTATGACAGCTTCGGTCATAAGCATTTCTACACAGTTCCAGTTTAATTCGACCAACAGTTATTCAGGTATGGTTCCAGATGGACATGGGGCCTCTGTAGCCGAGTGGTTATGGACTTCAACAGACAATCGCTTAGGCCCTCTCTGCTGCGGTTCGAATCCCTGTCTGGGCATTTGAATTTTTCATGTGAGGAAGCCTTTCGGCTGGTTTATGGTAGGTCGATTGTTCTACCAAGATGTTCTGTGCACGAAACAATACAATTTGTTCCGTGCACAGATGAACTTCTGGGGTCTTCCTCCACCTGTAATTAGCTGGACGTCATGATATGACTGAAATACTGTTAAAGTGATGTAAAACGCTTTAAAAACCAAACCAGATGGACAGACATATGCTGGTAACATATATTACGGACAAAACCAAAAGCATATCTCTGTCTTAACCCTTTCCCTGTTCTATGTTTATTCCTAAATTCAATACCTACTGCATATTAATGGACAATACTGCATATTAATGGACAAAATAGTCACAATGAAATATGGAAGGTGGAACTTTGTAGCTATTTTAGAAACAAAAGAAACAGTTCTTTCAAATTCCAAACGGAGCAGACCCTGATCAGACGGCTCCTATAGGAGCAATCTGATCTGGGTCTACTCTGTTTGCATGCTTGAAAACAAGTTTTATATGAGGAAAAGCGTTAAGTAAATGCATTCAAAGCAGAACAGTTGGACACAAGTAACACCTGAATTCAGTGTAAAATTATGTTTATTTACACATGCAATTCATATTTAAGGCATACATAACATTTAATGTTCAAACAAGAGAGTAAGTTATCAAAATAATGTGATACCATATGTTAGATATCTGGACAAGACTTTGAGGCATACTCACTATTGTTCTGTTTATAAGAAGGAAAGGGTTATGCATTTGGTACCTAATCTCTCCCCTCCATGAAATGTGGAATATTGTAGCCATTTTAGAAAGTAAGGAAACAGATCTATCAAATTCCACTAGCAAACAGAGCAGACCCTGATCAGACGGCTCCTCTAGGAGCCGTCTGATCTGGGTCTACTCTGTTTGCAAATGTGTGAAAACACGTTTATATGAGGGAAAGGGTTAAATAACATTCAGTTCGACTTACATGGAAGCAAATATTGTAGAAGGGTTTCATCAGGAGCCATTTGGTCTGGGTCTGCACTATTTGCCTAGGTAATAATGTCCAAATACTGAGAGTAATTAACCCTTTCCCTCATATAAACGGGATTTCATGCATTTGCAAAGAGTAGACCCAGATCACACGGCTCCTAGAGGAGCCGTCTGATCAGGGTCTGCTCTGTTTGCTAATAGAATTTGAGAGATCTTGGCGTTTAGTTTCTCAAATGGCTATAATATCCAACCTTCCATAACTATTTTGTCCATAAATATTCAGTAGGTACTAGTATTGAACTTTGTAATAAACACAGAAGAGGGAAAGGGTTAAAGTACCTGTTATACACACAATAAGGACTAGGCCGTTCATTACCCAGTATATACAAGTGTTTCAACTCATAGCATATTGGTGACCATTATTTGATTACCTATGCAGCCAGTTTGGATCAAGATGAGATGCTGAGTAACCCATCATTAGGGTCCAACTGTTTAACGGTGGTTGCATTTTTGAAGACAATAAAAAAAATCACCTGGGCCCATATTCATAAAGCTCCTTAGGAATTTTTTAACCTTAGGACAACTTGAGTAAAATATTTCTGTCTATAGCAAAACTATACAGAAAATTGTCATTCAAATTATATTTGATATGCAGCTTTATTTTTCCGAAATATTTTAACTTGTATTGATTTTTTAAGACTAAGCAATGTTCAAGAAACTAAGGAATTTTCTTAAGTTTGTCCTCAGGAGCTTTATGAATACGGGCCCAGCTGTTTTCTAAATCTGCAGCGGAAGACTAGTTTTGCAGAAGAGAATTAACACTTCTTTCATATAAATGTCTTTTAACACATTTGCAAACAGAGTAGATCCAAATCAGTCCGCTCCTATAGGAGCCGTCTGATCAGGCTTTGCTCTGTTTGCTAATGGGATTTGATAGATGTTTCTTTACTTTCTAAAATGGCTACAATGTTACCCCTTCCATATTTCATCATAACTAGTTCGTCCATGACATTAAGAAGATATTGAAATTAGGAATAAACATAGGACAGAGAAATGCTTAATCAGAGAGCAAAGTGCTGACAATTGTCTTCATTGAAACTGATCTTATTTAGAATAATTAATAGATCAATACATGAAAGACTGAAGTCAGTTGTCATGAAAATAAGGTCTATGATGTTAAGTTTTGTTATCCCTATCTACCAATCAGAATAAAATGAGAGAGATAATGCGATCAAGTGACGAACCCTTCAGAGAAAAATTGCTATCTTAGTGACCAGAATGTTGAAATTTTAGTTAGGACATTTCTTGAAAGACTGAAGTCAGTTGTCATGACAATAAGGTGATGTTAGTTACTCTGTTACACCATTTACTCAATGAATATATATGTACATGTAAGAAATAATGACTTAATGAACATTAATTAGCCAGTATGAATGATTATGATAATATATCATAATCAGCTTTATTTTTGCACAAGCTAGTAGTTAAGTAAATTTAGGGGACGAAAGTGACATAGGTGAATAAGTCTTGGGACGAATCAATTACAAAAAGTGAAACCGGATGTAAACCCGTCTGGCGAACATTTTCGCGATCACTTTCGCTTTTTCACGACTTAGCTGCAAACAGTATTTTCAAAATCAACAACATAATTTATCTTTTAAAGTTATTTTTGGCCGTTATAAAAGAATGTCTAGCCGCAGGAAAGGTTCTAAGCGAATGTCAACCAGGGCAACAACAGCGGCGGTTGGAAAAAAGGTTCGGAAGGAAGCAAAAAAGCCGGAGGAAGTTGACGTCGTTTCTCTGGAATCGCTTCGAGAGGACGAGGGTCGAAGAAAAGGTGATGCTAGACGTGATTTCATTGATTTTGAACAAATATTTAGGCCACAACGTGTATCTGACGACCAGACTGAAACGGATGAGCGTTTCGGAGCGGTCTTATATCCGGAAATGACTGTGCCGGGTGCATCGTCAAACTTCGACTTAGTCGGGTGTGGTGGAGATAGCGTTTCTGCTCATGTCCCCCGCCAGCTTTGCGAGAAAATATGGCAGGGGAAATTTATTAATCTGGCATGTTTATTGAAGGGCAGTGTGGAGTTAGAGAGCATGTTTGGCCCGGTTAGTGCTTTAGGGCTTAACGAGAGGGGGGAGTTGGTTCAGCAACCAAAGTCCTGCTCTAGTCACAAAATCACTACTATTGAGAAATGGACAGATGCTTTTCTAATTTTCATGAGCATATACATACGGAAATATCCACAAAAAACACAAGAAATGGTGCAGTACCTGTCACTTATTAGAGAAGCTGCTAATGGTCAAGCTGGCGATGGCTGGATCAAATACGACGAACAGTTTCGTATTAGGCAGGAGACACAGCCTGGGGATTGGGGCAGTATCCATAGTAATCTTTGGCTTAAGATCATGACTCTGTCCAGGCCTATTGCTGCATCTCCCTCCCTTTCCCCCTCCCCCTTTCGTGCTTCACGCTGCCTAGATTTTAACAAAGGGTCATGCAGTTGGAGAAACTGCAAATATTCACACACATGTGCATTATGTGGGTCGTATGATCACGGCAGGTGGGCTTGTTCTAAAGCTAAGCCATATCAGCCAACAATGCCAAATATTGGCAAAAATGCTCCTTTTCGTGGCGGCGCACGGGCCGGTAGAGGTTTTGGTCACTCCTTCAAACGTAAATATTGAGGCTAGCATTAAATCATGTGATATCAGCTCACTGGCGAAATCCCCTATAGATGTGAACATGCTTGAAAAAGTATTAGAAGGCTATGAGCCTAAAAAGGCAGATTACATTTTGAATGGTTTTAGATACGGGTTTCCCCTTCATTATGATGGCCCCCGTGAGGCAGTAGAGACAAAAAATTTAAAATCTGCAAATGCATTACCTCTTATAGTTAAACAAAAGATTGCGAAAGAGTTGTCCGAGGGTAGGATCGGAGGACCGTTTGTGGAAAGGCCATTTCAAACTTTAAGAGTTTCTCCGATTGGGCTAGTGCCAAAGAAAACTGCTGGTGACTATAGAATGATCCATCACTTGTCATACCCGGCAGAAGGGTCAATAAATGATTATATTGAACCCAGTTTATGTTCGGTTCAATATACTGAATTTGATAAGGCAGTCGAAATGATACAGGCATTGGGTCAGGGGGCTGAGTTGTTCAAAGTGGATATTCAGAGTGCATTTCGCTTATTGCCAGTTCGGCCACAAGATTTTGAATTGTTGGGATTTAAATTTGATGAACAATATTATTTTGACAAATGCTTACCTTTTGGCTGTAGCATATCTTGTAGTACGTTCGAGAAGTTTTCTACATTTTTGGAATTTATGGTTCGTCGGGAGGCCAATTCGCCAAACCTGCTGCATTACTTGGATGATTTTCTTGGGGGAGGAACAAAGGGCACAGGGCGATGTCAGTGCTTGATGAATACCTTTATCAATTGTATGCAAAAATTGAATGTTCCGTTGGCTACAGACAAAACGGAAGGCCCTGCAGAAGTTCTTTGCTTTTTAGGTCTCGAACTGGACACTATGCTCATGGTTGTTAGGGTGCCACATGAGAAGGTGTTAGAAATTTTGGAAAAAATCAAGGCGATGCTGGAGAAATCTCGTACGACTCTAAAGGAAATGCAATCTCTAATAGGGGTTCTAAATTTTGCTTGTCGGGCAGTGGCTCCAGGACGCCCTTTCTGTCGGAGGCTCATTAACTCAATACGGGGTTTGACAAAGCCATATCATCATCTCAGGGTGACTAAGTCAATTCAGGCTGATTTAAAAATGTGGCAAAGGTTCTTTAGTGAGTTTAATGGGATTTCTCTGTTTAGATACAATGACTGGACATCCAATGATGCTATACAGTTGTTTTCAGACAGTGCAGGTGGGGATGGCCTTGGCTTTGGTGTTTATTTCTCAGGGCATTGGGCGCATGGGCAGTGGCCATCGGAATGGCGGGATCAGGGATTAACAGGAGATATCACTCTGCTTGAAATCTTTCCCATTTGGGTGTCATTGAAACTTTGGGGGAAGGCTCTAGCTAGGCGCAAGATAAGCTTCAATTGCGACAATCAAGCAGTGGTACACATTATCAACAAAATGTCTTCAAAAAATGATGAGGTTATGGCTGTATTGCGTCTGATCACATTGGCATGCATGGAGAATGATGTTGTGGTTAGGGCGCAACACGTTCCAGGGCGTTTTAATAATATTTGTGACGCTTTGTCTCGTTTTCAGATGGACCGTTTCAGGCAGCTGACACCAGGGGCAGATGCTCAGCCGACGCCGCTGCCACAGGGCATTTGGGGTATCTTCGCACAACAGCCAAATCATTAATATCTGCTAGTATTGCAGCAAATACTCGATCAGTCTATAAAACGTCATTGGCAATGTTTAGTGAATTCAGAAGGGAAATTGCATTTCAAGAGTTATGGCCAGCTCCGATTAACCATATTGTATGCTTTGCTGCTCATTGCTTTAACAAGGGGCGGGCTGCCTCAACGATTGTCTCTTACATATCTGGTCTTAGTTTCTATCATAAGATGAATGGGTGGTATGATCTGATGGGATCGTTTCTTATAAAAAAGATCCTTGAGGGATGCAAAAGATCAAGGCCTGCAAGGGATCTCAGGGTGCCAGTGACTTTGCCATTATTGGAAAAGATTCTTGCTTCAGTGGGGTTAGTTTGTTATTCACAGTATGAAGGTATTCTTTTTAGAGCAACTTTCTCATTAGCCTATTATGGTCTTTTTAGGATTAGTGAGTTGGTGTATACGAATAAACACCTAACACCATTACTGGTCAGTGATATTGAGGTTGAAGATAAGAAAGTTGCAATCTGCATTACCATTCAAACTTCAAAGACCAGCACCAAATTTTGGGGAGAAATATTATTTTGTTTGTAATAATATGTCTTGTGGCGGAAAATTCTGGATGGCAGGCTCGCGCACCTAATGACCAGTTAATTAGCGCATACCAAATAGCAATCAACTATATAACATTAAACTCTCCTTTGACTATGGCACAATTCCTAGCAAAGGAGGTTTATCTTTTAGAACCAAATTCATATAATTCAGTAGATTGGGGGCCAGGGAGAAGCCCGGAACAGTGTCAGGACACTTGGTATCTTCTGTGTATCCCCCAATCTTTTGGCAGTAATATTTTATTAGGTAGCAGTAATATTTTATTAGGTAGCTAAAACATGGCTCTCATGTCACCAGCAGAGGTGACGGCAGGAATTTTTGAGTCACCAGCGGAGGTGACGGCAGGAATATGGAGTCACCAGCGGAGGTGACGGCAGGAATATGGAGTCACCAGCGGAGGTGACGGCAATATGGAGTCACCAGCGGAGGTGACGGCAGGAATATGGAGTCACCAGCGGAGGTGACGGCAGGAATATGGAGTCACCAGCGGAGGTGACGGCAGGAATCTGGAGTCACCAATTGAGGGGACGTCACCAAAGGAGGTGACGTCACCAAAAGAGGTGACGGCAGGATATGGGAGTAAATAAGGCTGAATTCATGCATAGTAGGTCAAGGGTGCGCGGGCTTGTCTATCCAGTTATTTTCATATCCGTAATATGGCAAATCCTATGCGGATATTTTGCATTGCGATCATGATATCCAATTGTTACTTAATCCATAATTGTTATGTGGTTGTGAATTGTGCATGTAGGAATTGTTTTAGTTACAAGTTTGGTATGAATACGGCTATTTGCTATATGAATAAATCTAGTCATTTTCATTGCAGTTGGGTGTTGGAGTTTTTTATCTTGTGTCATAAAATAAGAATGATTATGATAATATATCATAATCAGCTTTATTTTTGCACAAGCTAGTAGTTAAGTAAATTTAGGGGACGAAAGTGACATAGGTGAATAAGTCTTGGGACGAATCAATTACAAAAAGTGAAACCGGATGTAAACCCGTCTGGCGAACATTTTCGCGATCACTTTCGCTTTTTCACGACTTAGCTGCAAACAGTATTTTCAAAACCCACCCACCACACCCATAAGCAATTTTGTTTTTCTTTATATGTGTATATTGACCTGCTCTTGCTGCGAAAAGATTTTTGTTATTTTACAGTACAAGGTCAAGGATGATGGTCAGACTGACGGGATGATGCCCTTACTTAACCCACCATTAACTTCAGTATCAATGGTAGAACTTCTGGCAGAAGTACCTCTCTAGCGTGCTGGATTTGTCATCTTACATTGCTCTGATCGAACGAACGATATGGCAGTAGCTCATGTTTGGACACTAAAGGCCTTTATTGTGAACCATGAACATTAGACTGCGTGTGTAAGCTGTGAAAGTGTTGTTTTTATAGTAAATGGTAAAGACTAATTCCATTGAGGCATTAACAAGGACCACAAACATTGCAGGTTCTGCTACTTGGGCACTGAACTCTATTTTTAAATAAGTCGCAATGCGGAAAATTCTGGATGGCAGGCTCGCGCACCTAATGACCAGTTAATTAGCGCATACCAAATAGCAATCAACTATATAACATTAAACTCTCCTTTGACTATGGCACAATTCCTAGCAAAGGAGGTTTATCTTTTAGAACCAAATTCATATAATTCAGTAGATTGGGGGCCAGGGAGAAGCCCGGAACAGTGTCAGGACACTTGGTATCTTCTGTGTATCCCCCAATCTTTTGGCAGTAATATTTTATTAGGTAGCAGTAATATTTTATTAGGTAGCTAAAACATGGCTCTCATGTCACCAGCAGAGGTGACGGCAGGAATTTTTGAGTCACCAGCGGAGGTGACGGCAGGAATATGGAGTCACCAGCGGAGGTGACGGCAGGAATATGGAGTCACCAGCGGAGGTGACGGCAATATGGAGTCACCAGCGGAGGTGACGGCAGGAATATGGAGTCACCAGCGGAGGTGACGGCAGGAATATGGAGTCACCAGCGGAGGTGACGGCAGGAATCTGGAGTCACCAATTGAGGGGACGTCACCAAAGGAGGTGACGTCACCAAAAGAGGTGACGGCAGGATATGGGAGTAAATAAGGCTGAATTCATGCATAGTAGGTCAAGGGTGCGCGGGCTTGTCTATCCAGTTATTTTCATATCCGTAATATGGCAAATCCTATGCGGATATTTTGCATTGCGATCATGATATCCAATTGTTTCAAAACGGCATATGAACATTAGAATAAGGCAGGCAGTTTAGACCCAGAGCTTTATTATTTCGTGTTGTACATCTGTAAAAAGTTGTAACAAAACCCCCATCAATGGTACAGAATTCTATACTATATATAATTGTATATGTAATGTAAACATTCTGTGCATGTAGAAGACTGACCAGCATCTTGTTCCAAGAAAAAAAAAAAAGTAACTTGTGTCCATAGGACACAAATCAACCCCTGGCAATATCATCTCTAAATCAAGCACTTTTCACATTGTTATACAAAATGTATAGTGAAGAAAATTTCAAAGTCCCATATTGTGGTAAAAATGGTCGGAGGAAAAAATCCCCTCTTTATATACTTCTTTACATCAACAACTGACCACAGTTTTAATTCATTCCAATTCACATCTATGCATCAATGTTGACCATCTCTGAAAGTTTGAAACAAGTCCCAGAGATGCGAGAGAAGATTATTCCCTGAGTGAAAGGTAAATGCAACACTATATGCCTTCCATGTGTTATGTGTGTATAAGTGTGTCTGTGTGTGTGTGTGTGTGTGTGTGTGGGGGGGGGGGGTTTACAAAATGAAGCTAAATCCATTTTATTAGAGTTGTGGAGAAATGCTCAGGAAAACTATTCCCTTGTACAAATGCATTTTAAACCCTTTTAGTGTGAAAAACGTGTCAATGATGTTGCTAACAGTGTAGATCCAGATGAGGTTGCTCCAAGATCGTGCAACACTTCATCAATGGAACATGCATGCATGATTGAACAATTCTGTGTCAGTGTGCCACATTTTTCTCTGTCATATTCAGAGTACATGTACTTTGAAAAACCTGTGATCTTGACCTACAACTATCACTAGGGTGCAACATCTTATCACGTGGAAAATTATTCAAGGTTGAATCATTCTGTGTGCTACAAATTTTTTCTATATTGAGTTCATGAGACATTTTCAAAATCTCTGTCCTGTGATCAACAGCTGCTTTCATTGACCTTGACCGAAACACATGCTATATCTATTCAACAACTTTGTTACCAGAAGTTAATATGCACGTCTTACATACTCAAAATTAATATCAACTCTTTACCACACCAAGTAATGATCCTTAAAAAGTTGTCATTTGTATCAATTATATTATTGTTTCTTGATTTTTTCCACTCCTCTTAACCCTTTACTTCTTATAAATGCCTTTTCACACTTTTGCAAACAGAGCAGACCCAGATCAGATGGCTCCTGTAGGAGCCATCTGACCAGGGTCTGCTCTGTTTGCTTTAATATGAAGTTATAAATCGGACTCCACAGTTTCTATTAATACCAAACAAACCTGTGTACATATACATGTAACATTATAAAACATTAGCCAATAAATAGTCCTGATGTAATTATTTTTTAAATGTATATTCAACAGGGAAAGAACTAAAGAGTTCAATCAGAATATTTTTCGGTGAGGATTCTGATTTGATGTAACAGACCCTTTCCTCTAGACCCCTGCTGTATATTATTTCAGTACTCAGTACAGATATACCCATCAAAGGAAATATTAAAAACAAAGATTATACAGAAAATAATGTTTAAAAACGGTAGCTAACCAACAGAAAATGACAAATTTGATTTGCTTTCCCACTAATTATCTTTGTTCATTAGCTACAATTGCAAACCGCTGAATTCTGCCAAGACATTTTAACCCTCATAAAGGCTTTTTGCAGACATTTGCAAACAGAGTAGACCTAGATCAGATGACTCCAGTAGGAGCTGTCTGCTCTGTTTGCTTATGAAATAATATAGATATGATTCTACAGTATCTGATGTGGCCAAACATTCCTGTGTTCAAGCACCATTATATTTTGCCCACTACCACAATATACAGTGTACTGTGCACACCCTGATTACAGTCTGCATTTCTCAACCCATTCCTCCATAGGCTATTTTTAGACACAACCTCCTTGAATAAATCTACCGAAAAGGAGCATTTACCACAGAACAGGAAAATTTTAGAATTGTGTAGTCTTGAAACCATTGTGATAAACAGAGCATTTGCTCCTATGGAGCAAATGCTCTATTTATCATAGTGTTTTCAAAAAGTGACTTTTACAAAGGCGTATTTATGGAGGAAAGGGTTAAAATGCAAATTCCTAGTATTCATTCTTTGAAATGTCAAAGTGTCTTTGTTTTGTGACACAGCTCATATTTCAGGTGATGAATCTTAACCCTTTACTCCATGAATATTTGTGTAAGAAATAACGACCTCATGAATATTAATCAAATTAGTGGTTATAATAGCACATTGGTACAAGAGGTGTTGGCCCTGGCAGAAACAGTAGAATCATATCTTTATTATGTAATTAGCAAACAGAGCAGACCCTGATCAGAGGGCTCCTATAGGAGCCGTCTGATCTGGGTCTACTCTGTTTGCAAAGGTGTAGAAAAGCGTATTTATAGAGTACAAGGTTAAGTAATAAAACAAAAACTGCACAGGCTTATTGACCTTTCTATCTCTATCTTCTTCTATTACTGTTGGTACTTATTAGTCCTAAAAATTGATATTGCCCTGGCGACGTGACTACAATGAGTATCAAGATCTAGAATACTGAAAATATTTTATAACTTATTTTGCCTAATACACGATTGTATTCCTCTTATCTACAGATCTGAGTAAATGCTGTCTAAAGTGATCACTCTAATGAATTCTCATCATAAGTCTTTAACCCTATACTCCATGAATATTCATGTAAGAAATAATGACATCATGAATATTAATTAGACAAAACTGTTAAAATATCGCATGGACACATGCAGTTTTGGCTATGGCAGAAACTGTAGAAACATAGCTATATCATATCATAAATAGAGCAGACCATGATCAGAGGGCTCCTAGAGGACCGGTCTGATCGGGGTCTACTCTGTTTTCAAATGCATACAGGGTTTTCCCTTGAACCCTTAAAAGAGACCAATTTGAGGGTCTTCTTGACCACTCTCTATAAAGTAAAGAACATACCCTCTTAACCCTTTCCCTCATATAAACGTGTTTTCACGCATTTGCAAACGGAGTAGACCCAGATCAGACAGCTCCTAGAGGAGTCGTCTGATCAGGGTCTACTCTGTTTGCTAATAGAATTTGAAAGAGCTGTGTCTTCACTTTCTAAAATGGCTGTAATGTGCCACCTTCCACATTTCATTATAACTATTTTGTCCGTGAATATCAGTAGGTATTGAAATTTGGAATAAGCATAGAACAAGGAAAGGGTTAATTTTGAGGGTCATTTGTAAAATTTAAGGGACATTTCAATAGAAAAAGGGGGTCAGGGAAAAGTCTGGGCGTAGAAAGGCATATTTATGGAGTAAAGGGTTAAGACTGACATGTAGACTAGTAACAAGCATAGTGGCATTTGTAAACAGTGTAGACCAATATCAGAGGATTACTAAAAGATCCTCAACCAAGCTGAAGCTTTTCATGCTGAATGGAGGCTTTAGTTAACCCATTACCTCATAGGCTATTTTTTAGACACAACCTCTTTGAATATATCTATTGAAAAGGAGCCTTTACTAGAGAAAAGGAAAAATTTAAAATTCTGTATTTTTGAAACCATTGTGATAAATACAGCATTTGCTCCTCATTATCACAATGGTTTCAAAAAGTGACTTTTACAGAGGCGTCAATATGAGGGAATGGGTTAAATGGACCATTCCACTTTAACCTATTACTCCATGAATATTCATGTAACAAATTATGGTACCATGTGTATTAATTAGGAGCCATCTGATCTGGGTCTACTCTGTTTGCAAAGGCCTAGACAGGTGTATCTATGGAATAAAAGGTTAACTATTAAGGCTTTTCCACATTCAAAGTGTTAATACTAGTGGAAAGAAATGCAGATAGCTCCCCTAGGAGCTTCTGCATCACTTTCGTCCTGCACTAGGAAGTCGCCTGCTGTGACTATGTGTTGAGTGACTGCGCTACAGTACATGTATTAGTTTCACAGATAGCAGTATGAAGTTTTGACACAACAATTCATTCAATTGGCCAACAGATACAGTGCCAGCTATTGCATAGAGTAAAGTATCAAGTCCTTTTCACACATTGTAACACATGCATCTCATCATAGTGACTATGGTTTTCAGTCTTTCACACGACTAGTGTTGGGTCTGTTCAGAACAGTCCAAACAATGAGCTTGCATACTGCATTGGTTTCACATTTGGATGGGGCTGTAAAATAAGAACAAAGAGTCACGGTTACAAATACAATATTGTGAATTTTTTTGCTACAAGTCAATGATTTAAGCCTTTCCCTCATGTAAATGCATTTTCATGCATTTGCAAACAGAGTAGACCCAGATCAGACGGCTCTTATAGGAGCTGTCTGATCAGGGTCTGCTCTGTTTGCTTTTGACACTATAGAGATCTAATTCTAAAACCTTGCCCTTGAAAAGTTTATATTGTAAAAATTGAGCTAATAAATATTCATGATGTCATTATTTCTAACATGAATACTGAACAGGGAGAGGGTTAACTTCAGATTGTTAGCAAATAAATTTTGTGAAAAAATCTTAAGCTATTCACATGTAACAAAATACAATTTCCACAATCTTAACCTTTTACTTCATGAATATTCATGTAAGAAATCATGACTAAATATTAATTAGCTGAATGTTTATACATATAATGGCTTTATGAACAGAGATTTTTACCATGGTAGAACCCAGACACTATAGACTCAGATCTAAGTCATTTCATAAGCAGACACAGCAGAACCTCATCTGATGGCTCATGCAGGGGCCACGTGATTTGGGTCTTCTTTGTTTGCAATGGGGTAAAAAGGTGTCTATAAGCCATTAACCCATTCTCTCCTAGACTATTTTTAGACCCAACCTCTTTGAATAAGTCTACCGAAAAGGAGCATTAACTACAGGAAAGGCGAATTTTAGAATTGTGAAGTTTTGAAACCATTGTGATAAATAGAGCATTTGCTCCTATGGAGCAAATGCTCTATTTATCACAATGGTTTCAAAATGTGACTATTACAGAGGTGCAAAAATGCGTCGCTAGGAGGGAATGTGTTATTAAGGAAAAGGGTTATTAAATGCTATTTATGCAATAATATTATAAATATTGTGGCTACATTGAGATATTTAAACACGGGCATAATAAATGATTTCAAAAAGTTGCATTAAAGCAAACATCTATCATAATACAGAACAGTTTAAGAGATATGTTTGTGAAACACTATGCCCCCAACAAATATTGGACACAAAATTATAACAATTTAGATCTTTAATTGAAATCACTCTAAAATTGCAGATTCAAAAGCAGTAAACATGCCTAGTATGAAATAACTATCTGTCCAAGGTCAACTGTTATCTGTCCAAGGTCAACAAGGTCAACTGTTATCTGTCCAAGGTCAACTGTTATTGCAAAGGTTAACCCTTTCAACACTGAATTTTGAAATGGAACATTCCAAAAATCAAACAGGTCAAGCTTACTGTGAATATTCAGAGATTTCAAACTAAAGAAAAGTTTAAAATGACAAACAGTGCAGACCCTGATGAGAGGGTTCCTCTAAGAGTCATCTTATCTTGGTCCACACTGTTTGCATAGCACATGACTTGTTTCCCACACTTATACGGTTAAAGAATGTACGGCTATGGTTAAAAAGAGAGAGTGGACAAAATTGATATCCTCCCAGATCTAGATTTTGGAGGCATAACAATATTCAAAGTCTCTGTCACACTTGACACTTTCAGATAAAGGAATCTGAAACATTCACCTATATATATGATGTTTGACACCTTTACTAACCCTTACCCTCTGTGAAAAAAGAATGTATACTCAAAATTGGATCTTGTTCAATCTTGATAATGTCCGATTCGATCAAGCTTTTGAGATACTATAGTATTGACCAGAGCCTTAACCCATTACCTCATAGGCTATTTTTAGATACAACCTCTGATTAAATCTACCGAAAAGGAGCATTATCTAGAAAAACGATCTTTTATAGAATTTTGTAGTTTGAAACCATTGTGATAAATAGAGCATTTGCTCCTATAGGAGCAAATGCTCTATTTATCACAATGGTTTCACAAAGTGATTTTTACTGATTCGTCAAAAGTCGTTAATATGAGGGAATGTGTGAAAGAGCATGGATCCTGATAATACGAGGATTTACTTGGCATATCATCTGAATCCAAGCTGTTTGCAATGCAAGTTAAGTCGCAGATAGCAGGATAAGGATTAAGTTTGAATGCTGTATTTCCATAGTGAGATGGTCCATAATTGTTTAACTCATTCCCTCCTACTGACACGTTTTGACGCCTCAGTAAAACCATTGTGATGAATAGAGAATTGGCTCCATAGGAGCAAATGCTCTATTTATTACAATGGTTTCAAAACTACACTGTTCTAAAAAAATCCTTTTCTCTAGTAAATGCTCCTATTCGGTAGATTTATTCAAAGAGGTTGGGTCTTGAAATAGTCCAGAAGGAATGAATTATTTCATTATGAAAAGGTATAATTTGCCAGAGTATTTTGAATGAAACAGAGGTGCCGTCTGATCTGGTCTACTCTTTGTAAATGCTAGTTCATTTGTTTCCTAACATTCTAAGGGATAACCAATTCCTCCATAGGCTATTTCTAGATCCAATCTCTTTGAATAAATCTACCAAAAAGGAACATTGAATAAATCTACCAAAAAGGAAAATTAACTAGAGGAAAGGTTTTTTTTTTAGTATTTTTGTAGTTCTGAAACCATTGTGATAAATAGAGCATTTGCTCCATTGGAGCAAATGCTCTTTTTATCACAATGGTTTCAAAAAGTGACTTTTACAGGGGGCATAGAAAGGCGTATTTATGGAGGAAAGGGTTAAGCAATCTGATCTGATTTTGTCTGTAACATGTTCTGCCTGTAAAAAACATCCATACAACTTACCACAGATTCAAATGAGGTGAATTGTGGTGTGAGATCTTCTCCTTTAAGAGTAATGAAGGCCCCCTTGTTTCCCATAGTATCACTGAAAATATACACACAACAAGAGAGTCGTCACGGGTGACAAATGCCCCCAAAGTGTTTGACACCGAAATGCATTTTGGTGGAAAAACAATACAATGTAATGCAAGTGTAACATGAAATTTTGATGCTGTTAAAAATGAAACAGGAGTCAGTTCTTAACATTAAAAACAGAACCTTTGACGATTATGATAGCTAAGAAAAGAGCCAGGGGTCGAAACTTAGTTAAAAAGGACCCTGGGTCATTCTAAATGTTAAAAAGGACCCTGGGTTGATTGTCAACGTAAAAAACAGATCCTGGGTAAATTCTTAACGTTTTAAAAAAAAAGACACAGGGTCAAATTTCAATGATAAAAAAACATGCTGTGTTCATTGTTACTGTATTAAAGTTGATTCTTAACGTTTAAGAAAGACCCTATGTTGATCCTTAACATTAAAAACATACCCTCAGTCAATTCTAAACACATGGTCAAAGTTTCATGTAACACTGGCTCTTAGACAGCTGCAACAGAAGTTACCTAATATGGATCTACATTCTTTGCATAAGCATGTATAGCATCTGATTTAGGTAGTGTTGTAAGCAAGCAATGAAGACCCAGTAGCTCCTACAGGAGTTGTCTGATATGGGTCTATATTGTTATAATGCTGTAATTCATCTGAAAGTTCTGACACTGCAAGTATTTGAACAGCATGGCCTATCCATGTACGAAAGGTATTTAGAGCTCTATATAATGTCTGATCCATGCTAATGTAGTAGCAAACAGTGTAGACCCTGTAGTTTGATTTGGGTCTACACAGTTTGCCTAAGCATACCTGTCCAATACTTAGACAAATTACAAATTACAAATTTGAAATCCGTAACTGATAAGGTATAGGAGATATGCTCCGGACAAGCTTTTAGTAAAATCAAGGTCAAAGGTCAAGGGCACAATGACCTGAAAATGGTATGCGACACTCCGCCATCCCAAGATGAACTCACACACCAAATTTGGAATCCATAGCTGGTAAGGTATAGGAGATATGCTCCAGACTGTAAAATTGAGGTCAAAGGTCAAGGTCAAGGTCAGTGATATGAAAATGGTACACTACTCTCCGCCATCCCAAGATGAACTCACACACAAAATTTGGAATCTGTAGCTGGTAAGGTATAGGAGATATGCTCCGGACAAGCTTTTTGTAAAATCTAGGTCAGAGGTCAAGATCAAGGTCAAGGTCACAGTGACATGAAAATGGTACGCAACACTCCTACATCCCAAGATAAACTCACACACCAAATTTGGAATCCGTTAGCTGGTAAGGAGATATGCTCCGGACAAGCTTTTTGTAAAATCGAGGTCAAAGGTTAAGATCATAGTGCCCTGAAAATGGTACGCGACACTCCGCCATCCCAAGATGAACTCGCACACCAAATTTGGAATCGGTAGCTGGTAAGGTATAGTAGATATGCTCCGGACAAGCTTTTTGTAAAATCAAGGTCAAAGGTCAAAGTCAAGGTCACAGTGACATGAAAATGGTACGCGACACTCCTCCATCCCAGGATGAACTCGCACACCAAATTTGGATTTGGAATCCGTAGCTGGTAAGGAGATATGCTCCGGACAACCTTTTTGTAAAATCGAGGTCAAAGGTCAAGGTCAAGGTCACAGTGACCTGAAAATGGTATGCGACACTCCGCCATCTCAAGATGAATTCACACACCAAATTTGGAATCCGTAGCTGGTAAGGTATAGGATATATGCTCCGGACAAGCTTTTTGTAAAATCAAGGTCAAAGTCAAGGTCACAGTGACATAAAAATGGTACGCGACACTCCTCCATCCCAAGATAAACTCACACACCAAATTTGGATTTGGAATCCGTAGCTGGTAAGGAGATATGCTCTGGACAAGCTTTTTGTAAAATCGAGGTCAAGGGTCAAGGTCAAGGTCACAGTGAACTGAATATGGTACGCGACACTCCGCAATCAAAAGATGAGCTCACACACCAAATTTGGAATCCTTAGCTGGTAAGGTATAGGAGATATACTCCGGACAAGCTTTTTGTAGCTGGTAAGGTATAAGCTTTTTGTAAAATCGAGGTCAAAGGTCAAGGTCAAGATCACAGTGACCTGAAAATGGTACGCGACACTCCGCCATCTCAAGATGAACTCACACACCAAATTTGGAATCCGTAGCTGGTAAGGTATAGTAGATATGCTCCGGACAAGCTTTTTGTAAAATCAAGGTCAACGGTCAAGGTGACATGAAAATGGTACGCGACACTCTGCCATCCCAAGATGAACTTACACTCCAAATTTGGTAGCCGTAGCTGATGTGACAAAGGAAATATACTCCGGATAAAATGTACACACACCCACCCACCCACACACCCACGCACGGTGCGATTACTATATGCCGCCAAAGCCTAGCTTTGGGGGCATAAAAATCAACTACATGATTCAGGCATTGTTTAACTCATTACTCCATGTCTACACGTTTTTGTACATTTGCAAACAGAGTAGACCCAGATCAGGTTACTCCTGCTGCTCCTGTAGGAGCCATCTGATCAGGGTCTGCTCTGTTTGCTTAAGACATTATAATATATCTGACTGTACAGTTTCTATCAATACAAAAACATCCAGTGTACAAGATGAATTGGATTGAATTGGTATTTTAGCCGAAAGGGCTAACAACAAACAGTCCTTTTATGGCAAAATTTGTATGTTTTTTTCAGTGGAAAGTTTTACATATGTAAAGCAATCTTCAGGTACATTTTAATACAAAGTGTTGATCCATCATCTCTATCGCTGGATTGTGGCATTTTGAAAATGTTGCTGTGCCCTTTTGGCAGGAAAACCAGAAAAAGTGGTTGTTGAGCGCTTTTGGTAATTAACTGACGCTGTGTGTATCAACTTGCAATGGTGTGTGATAATTTGCCATGACCGTTCCTGTACATGTAACTGTGTGTTACTATCAACTTGCAATAGAATCTGCTAGCTTGCTATGACTGAGCCTAAACATCTAACTATGTATATTAACTTTCATTTGTGTGTGCTTACACTCCTATGACCCTGCCTATAGATCAAATTGTGTGTATCAACTTAAAATGGTCTGTGATTACTTGCTATAACAGAGCGTATACATATGACTGTGTGTCTCAACTTGTAATGGTGTGTGTTAACTGGTAATGTCAGTGCTCATAAACTCTTTACGCAAACTTACCAGTAATTTGGTGCTGAGAACACAGTTATGCATTTGCCGTCATGTGCCACCTCGTAGCCGTCATTCTTCACCTCATGGCTACGTATGATATAATCTAACTTATTTCTCTGGAGGAATCTTTTCGTAACATCTGGTCCAAATTGTGTGCCTACTCCCCTCTTGCTCTGAGAACGTCCACACTGAGGCTGAGGGTCTGACCAGAGCAACTCACACATCACTCCTGTAAACAGTATCCAATAAAACCCTTAACCTCATGAATATTCATGTAAGAAACAATATGTGTTTGTGAAACACTATGCCCCTTCAGGCAATTTGAACTTTGACCCTGAAGGATGACCTTGACCTCGACATGTCGCCCATCAAAATGTGCAGCTTCATGAGATACACATGCGGGCCAAATATCAAGTATCTATCTCTACTGGTTCAAAAGTTATGGCCAATGTTAAAGTCAGTGATTTGACCTATATATTTGACCTCTGACCTTGAAGGATGACCTTGACATGTCACCCCTCAAAATGTGCGGCCTTATGAGATGCATATGCATGCCAAATATCAAGTCTCTATCTGTACTGGCTCAAAACCAATGTTAAAGTTGGTGACAAACAAACAAACAGACAGGGCAAAAACAATATGCCACCCAGATCTGATCTGGGGGGCATAAAAAAAAATTGTTAACCCTTTTCTTGTTTAAATATTCATGTAAGAAATATTGACATCATGAACATTAATTAGATCATTTTTTATATAATGTATATATATATACACAGGAATTTGGTATTGCCATAATTGGTAGAAACTGCAGTCGGATCCATTTGATCTATTATATTTTCATAAGCAAACAGAGCAGACCCTGATCATCAGATGGCTCCTCTAGGAGCCGTATGATAAGGGTCTACTCTATTTGCAAATGCATGAAAAGGAAAAACAGATATTAAATTGTTAGACAGATTATTACAAATATAACATGTTAGCTGATAGACACACCTTTTCAAGCATAGAAGACCACGGTCAGATAGCTTCTGTAGGAGCTGTCTGATCAGAGTCTGCTCTATTTGCTTCAATACGGACCAATACAAATAATATATTCTACAACTTCTGCCAAAGCCAAAGCCAAAGTTCCCGTGTTCATAAGTCATTATAAAATTTCAGCTAACTAATATTCATGATGTAATTATTTCTTCCATGAATATTCATGAGGGAAAGGGTTAAATAAAGAAATATACATGTACTTGTATTTCAAAGCACTTTGCATCTAACTTCACCAAGATCTGATATGTAAAAGTTGACCCAGCAAGAACATTCCCTTACAACACTGATTTTTCAAATGGACTATTTAGGGATTTATCAAAAACAAATTGTAACATGACAAACAGTGCAGACCCAAAGGACATTAGTGACTTGCGTCCCACACTGTAAGGTTTAAGACTGTACTTTTCCCATAAATCACAAAGGATAACATCCTGGACAAACTTTTACTAACCTTCCTCTGGGGGTTGTCTATTTCTGTCATACTTTCGTATATCATCCAGCGTCACATTCTCATCTTTAAACAATCCACCATGCATTACCTGAAACAAAGTATCAATTAACCATTTCCCTCATACTGACGACTTTTGACGACTCTGAAGAAGTCACTTTGTGAAACCATTGTGATAAATAGAGCATTTGCTCCTATAGGAGCAAATGCTCTATTTATCACAATGGTTTCAAACTACAAAATTCTAAACTTTTCCTTTTCTCTAGTTAATGATCCTTTTCGGTAGATTTATTCAGAGGTTCCATCTAAAAATAGCCTATGAAGTAATTGGTTAAAGATATTTGAATAAGAGTAATTAGTAATGTGTACAACTATTCAAGACCTGTTCTATTTAATCTAATCACAAATGAATAGTAAAACATACTACATGTACATGTTACTTTACCGGTAATGTTTATAATCTAACCATTTGAATAATGGGTATTCCAACTGGATTTGCCCATTTCTGTTTCAAGATGGAGTCCATTCCACATGAAAGGTTATACAGTGAACCCTTGTTACAATGGAGGTGTTTATTTCCAGACATTTTGCTGGTATAATAGGGTTGCCGTTATAACAAGTTTAAATATGAAAGAAACCATAGGGCCAGCTTTAGACTACTAGTACCAACAGGTGAATGCTTAATGCAGAACACAAGAAGTGCAAAAAGCTCCACAGGGGAGCTTTTTGCACTTCTTGTGTTCTGCATTAAGTGACCACCTGTCTTAATGACATTGCACTTATTTAGTCAGTGGCAGTTTCGAAGATTTAACAGTAATAAAATGAATGCCGGTATAATGAGGGTTCATTGTAACTTGTGAAATCATTTTGATTGGCAAATGGTGGAATGACATACAAAGCAGACCCTCGTAAGAGGGCTACATCAGGAGTCCTCTGATCTGGATCTTCACTGTTTGCCAATATGATCATTTCCTGCAATCAAAAGGTTAATGAAAACAGATTGATGAAAAAAGGAAAACAAACCAACTTGCTAATATTTTGTTGTTTATACAAACCAACTTACTAATATTTTGTTGTTTATACAATGGGCCAATGGTAACCAGTTGAATACTTCTGTAAACAAATCTGCCATCTTCGATGAATATGTACTCAATGTTAAAGAAAATGTTATTTCAATCGAATACATTGCTTGGTTGACTGTGTTACTTAACGTCCGTTTCTGCCAACTATGAGCTAATTGGACGCCCCAGAGAGAGGGGAGCAGATACAGGGAAACATGGGTGCGACACTCTACCCTTATCATCTATAGAATTTCTCTGATCTTTTAGATGCCCAGAGTAAAGCACAGATACATTGATAATTGGTTTATAAAGCCTTATCCAAAGGACTTGGTCCGGCGAGAGACCAACCCATGGACCCCTGGTTACTGGTATCAGGTTCTATCCCCTACCAGACCCAACCGGTTTCACTGACCTCACCCTTGACCTGATTGACACATATTTTCGTCTTTGCAAACAGTGTAGACTCAAATCAGGTGGGAGCTTTCTGATCTAGGTCTGCTCTTTTTGTATATGGAACAATATATTAAGCGGATTCTTCAGTTTCTACCATGGACTAAAATTCCTGTGTTAATATGCCGTTATTAAAATTCATCCTGTCATTATTTCTTACATAAATAATAATGTAACGGGTTAATACTCAAGAATAATAAACACTTAAACCCTTTACTCTATGAATATTCATGAAAAGAAATAATGACACCATGAATATTAATGAAGCTGAAATTTTATAATGACAAACGAAATCAGGATCTTTCAGCCAAGGCAGAATCTGTAAAACAAGATGTACATTATGTCCTAAGCAAACAGTGCAGACCCTGATCAGACGGCTCCTATGGGAGCCGTCTGATCTGGGTCTACTCTGTTTGCAAGGGCATATTTATGGAATAAAAGGCTAGACAAGAATCAAAGCAATTAAATCCAGATTGTACTCAAAGGGGGAATTCTGAACTTACTCTATGAAACAAATAATTGTAAACTAGATGTGTCAGAATGACATGAATATCCATGCAGGCAGCATACTAATATGCAATTTTCCAAGAGTCATGATAATGCTGTTGAAAATATTTCAACCAGAACAAAAGTCAAACTTTATCTGTACATTGCTATTTACTCACAAATAACAAGATGTGTATGTGAAATACTATGCCCCGATATGACCTTTGACCTTGATGTATGACCTATACCTTAATAAGTCAACCCTTTAACTAGAGGTTTTTGTCAAAAAAACGGATGTCTCCCCTCTAATAAAAACAATATGTAAAGAGAAATCACTAAAAATGTTATGGTCTTGATGAATGATACTTCCCCTCATTATGCGTTTTCCACACTACATTTTTCAAGAAGAAAATGATAACAGCTAATAACTCCAAAAATAATGATACCAGATTTATGGCCCTTGTGCATGACACTTACTTTCATCATGCTCTTTCCAAAAATAAAATGTCATTCCAATAGCATCAGTCGAACAGGAGTTATTGATCGGACAAAAAATGTAACAAAGGGCAATAACTCCAAAAGTATTGAAGCCAGAATTATGGCCCTTGTTCATGACACTTTCTCACATCATGCTCTTTCCATGTATGAAGTTTCAATACGATGGCAAGAGCCATGTAGGAGTTATCGTCCGGACAAGAAAGAATTAAACAAATGTACAAGGGGCAATAACTCTAAATTTATTGAAGCTCGAGTTAAGGATCTTATGCATGACACTTTCTCTTATGATGATCGTTCCATGTATGAAGTTTCACTCCAATGGCATGTGTCACATAGGAGTAATCATCCGGACAAAAAATTGTGATTTTTTTTTACAAAGGGCAATAACTCCAATATTAGTGAAGCCAGGGTTATGGACCTTGTGCATGACACTTCCGCTCGTTATGATCTTTCCATATATGAAGTTTCAATCCAATGGCATGAGCCATATAGAAGTTATCGTCCGGACAAAAAAGTGTGATTTTTTTTACAAAGGGCAATAACTCCTATATTAGTGAAGCCAGAGTTATGTACCTTCTGCATGACACTTCCACTCATTATGCTCTTTCCATATATGAAGTTTCAATCAACTGGCATCAGGCATATTGAAGTTATTGTCCGGACAAACATTTATGATATTTTTTACAAAGGGCAATAACTCCAATATTAGTGAAGCCAGAGTTATGGACCTTGTGCATGACACTTCCTCTCGTCATGATCTTTCCATATATGAAGTTTCAATCCAATGGCATGTGCCATATAGGAGTTATCGTCCGGACAAAAAAGTGTGATTTTTTTTTTACAAAGTGCAATAACTCCAATATTAGTGAAGCCAGAGTTATGGACCTTATGCATGACACTTCCTCTCATTATGCTCTTTCTATATATGAAGTTTCAATCAACTGGCATCAGGCATATTGAAGTTATCGTCCGGACAAAAAGTGTGACGGACAGACGGACAGACGGACGGACGGACAGACAGACAACTCTCACGAAAACAATATGTCTCCCCCATATAAATATGAGGGGAGACATAATTATTCGCCTCCATATGTTGAATATGCATGCCAAGTCTGAAGTAGGTATATGCAATGATGACTAACTTATCGCCAACACTAAAGTTTTGGCCAGACAAACCATTCAACCAACCAACAAACAGACTGACAGATAGACAGACAGTGGTCCGGGCTTCTAATCCCTGAGATGCTTTTCCGTGTCTCCCACTCGCACCTCCTCTCCACGAACCACCCAGGGGTTAGTGGGTACCTGTGAAGGTCACTAGCCGGTACTGCGGCTGCATGAGTGTGCCATGTGTTAGCTATGCTCAATATTGTAGGCGAATAACTCAATGACCAGGGGAGTAAATGTACAGTCGGCTGAGCAGTCATTCGGACTGAAAGTAGACTATAACTAGGTACTTTACTTTTTTTTACAGAAAAAGCAAAAACAACATGCCACCACCCCACCCGTGATTAGGGGGAGGGCATAAAAATCCATATGTATCTCCATTATGACTGGCAGGTACATTTTCAAAGTCTAAGGATCATAATTCTGTTAACCCTTTCCCTCATATTGACAACTTTTGACGACTCTGTAAAAGTCACTTTATGAAACCATTGTGATAAATAGAGCATTTGCTCCTATAGGAGCAAATGCTCTATTTATCACAATGGTTTCAAACTACAAAATTCTAAAAAAAAATTCCTTTTCTCTATATAATGCTCCTTTTCGGTAGATTTATTCAAAGAAGTTGTATCTAAAAATAGCCTATGGGGTAATGGGTTAAATATGAGTCAAAAGGAATGAAGTTAAACTTAATCTGTAGTCATTGTTTGTAATTAAACACAAAATTTCAGTAAGCATTGTGGAAAAAGTGAAAATTTAAATGTACCCCATGTGATATCATAATATTTTTACTGTATCGACGAGCACTGATTGTCTGAAACCAAGGGCCGAAAATGAGTCAACCACAATTAAAGTATATCATTGTACACCAATACTCAACAAGAGCTCTGCAAGCAGGTGTCTGTCGTCATTGTCAAGTTGAACATGCATACCAAAAATGAAGGTTGTAAATGAAAAATTGAAGAAGTTATGGTTAATGTTAAGACTTCGGACGACGACAATGACGACGTGGACCCCGGAGTAACAACAATAGCTTGTGATTTCTTCGAAACAGACGAGCTAAAAATTCAATAAAATATTCGCAAGCACCAGCAAAAAAATTATAAACCCGGTCCAATATGAAATGTCTTCAGCCATAAATGTTCAACATTGTATTTGCAAAGGATATTTGTCTTTAACTTCTCCCTCAAAACCGTACATCTGGTTCATGGTGAAGCTTTCATGGTTACCTGTAATTATAAATACAGTAAAACATAGCCATGTAGTGTCAGAATAAAAATAATTCAAATCTGAATTTTTTTCTTTTTCTACATAGATAGATCTAACAAAATTATCTATAACAGAAGCAGTATTCTGATATCGGTCTGCATTTGGTACTTGAGGAACATGTATTGGATTATCTATCATATAAGATAAACCATTTGAAAAATACCCTCTCTTTAAAAAAACAGCACATGAATGAGTTGTGAGTGTTTGTCTTTACTCATAAACTGAAATAATCCTCCCACGTTACATCTTTGCAAAACAGGTGGACCAAAATCATACAGCTCCACCAGGAACTGTCTCACCGGGGTCTGCTTTGTTTGCATAAAAGTTGCAGATTTACTTATATGTTACATACTTACTTATATGTTACAGATATACTTATATGTTACAGATTTACGTATATGTTACAGATTTACTTACTTATATGTTACAGATTTACGTATATGTTACAGATTTACTTATAGGTTACATATTTACATATATGTTAGATATACTTATATGTTACAGATTTTACGTATATGTTACATATTTACTTACTTATATGTTACAGATTTACGTATATGTTACATATTTACTTATAGGTTACAGATCAACCTGTACATGTATATTACAGATAATATTATATGCTACAGATTTACTTATGTTACAGATACACTTATATGTTACAGATATACTTATATGTTACAACAGATCAACTTATTTTTTAGTCATATACCTTTATATTACAGATCAACTTACATGTTACAGAAATACGTTGAAGACCAACTTATATGTTATTGATCTACTTATATGTGCTACCACTTTCATGGCAATAAATTTCCTTTTAATACAAGAATTACCAGTACATTAATTTATTTTCATAATGGACAAGTCTTACATGAATATTCATAAAGTAAAAAGTTAAAAGAGTTCTTATCGTAACTGAACTGAAGCACTGAAATAAACATTAACATACAATACTGAAGTGATTCTCTACAATAAACACATACAGTAAAACCCCTCTAATGCGACCACCTAAAAAGAGGTATAATTCTGGACGATAGAGGCAGGTGGTGGCTTAATGCAGGACAAAAGTAATGCAGAAAGCTCCTAGAGGAGCTTCCTGCATTACTTTTGTCCTACATTAAGCTACCACCTGCTTATAAAGACAACCATGTTTATTTATTAAGTGGTCGCATTAGAGGGGTTCTACTGTATTTTCAATAACATTATAAATCATGATGTTGGTTATGATCAATTACTCTTATGAAGATTGTCAATTTGAACTTTTAATATGTCTCAGTGAAAGAAAATAAACCGTTTTCATTCATACTTATAATTTTTTGTGTGCAACAAAATATTATCCACTTATTTCGAACAGTTATGAAACTAAAATGCAACACGAATAAATGCTAACATATCAGTAAATAACATTGGAGTCTTCAATATTAAACACATGAAAGTTTAATTTGTCTTCTTCAGCATCTATTCCATCAGTTTTCTCGATAATAACCAAATTATCTACATATGTAATTTTAGGCATTTTTAATATACAGTAAAACCTCAGCCACTAAATTACATCAAGTATTTTGTGTTAAAGGCAGGCGGCTGCTTAAAGCAAGGTGAAAGTAAAACAGAATGCTCCTCTCCTTTTGGAGCGTTCTGTTTTACTTTCACCTTGCTTTAAGCAGCCACCTGCCCTATATACCAACTACTTAACACAATTTAGTGACAGTTATAGAGAGGTTTTACTGTACATTGTAAGTAGAGATTATCATGTTTTAAATATTAAAATGAAATACCTCTGGCCATAAAAAAGTGTTTTGGGTAAAGGAGTTTGAAGGTGAACAGTGTAAAAATACATTCCACAGAAAATGATCCCCGGTCGACAAAATCTCCATTAAATAACTGTCACTGAATTAAGGAAATCAAACATAAGAAAGTAAAGTTACATTCTTCAAACACACAACAAAAATGTTTTAACCTTTTATTCCATAAATACACCATTTTCATGCCTTTGTAAACAGGGTAGACCCAAATCAGATGGCTCTGATCAGGGTCTGCACTGTGTCTTCACGGCAGAATATACATGCGATTCTAGTTTCTGTCTGAGTCCAATATTCCCACATTCATATGTCACTTTAAAAATAAGTTAATCAATACTTGTCATATGGCTCCATGAGATACCTAGGCATGCCAAATATGAAGTCTCTATGTGAAGTTGGTGATGTGACCTCTATATGAGCTTTGATCCTGAAGGATGACCTTGACATGTCATGTCACCAGGCAATACATGTGGCTCCATGAGATACATAAGCATCCCAAATATCAAGTCTCTATCTCTACTAGCTCAAAAGTTATGACAAATGTTAAAGTTGGTGACAAACAAACAGACGGGGCAAAAATAATATGCTAATAAAAAGTCAGTAATTTTTGGACAAATATTCATCAGGTACAGACTTAAACAATATCCCATGGTTCGAGGACTTATTGTGAAGGATACATATGGATTTGATTCAGACGGAAGACCATTCAGTTTGAATATATTCAGCAGATCGTAGTATTGTCCATGTATGTCCCCACACACTGTAAACTTCTCTCCCTGTGAAGAAGAAGAACATTATCATTCACTCACACAAAAAAATTCATCTCAACATCTGCAGAAATAAATCTGATTACCGTATTCTCCCAAATAAATGCCCCCACTGTAATAAATGCCCCCTTACTTGAAAGTAATGATCAATAAAACAATTAAAACCCTGTATGATAACTATTAAAGTCCCATTATATTTTAGCATAATTTTCCATGTGAAAATTTGAAAAGATAGATTTTTGTCCAGAGATGGATATAAAACCCTAGCAAACAATGCTCGAGAAATATTTCATTTCAAGGAAATATCGGAATTTATCACAAGCATCCCTAGATGGACACATCGTTCACTGAATGCAAATGAGCTACTGTAAAATGATCATATGACTTCTGCGACTTATGACAAAGCTGCATCACATTCAAGGCTGATATCAGAGGAGAATAAACAAGAACATAAGAGACAGTGATCCCAGTCAGGACACATCGTCTGCTTAATCCTTTCGCTGTTCTATATTTTTGCAAAATTTCAATACCTACTGAATTATCATGGACATAATAGTTATAACGAAATATGGCAGGTGGAATATTGCAGCCATTTTAGAAAGTAGAGAAACAGATCTTTAAAATTTCACTTGCAAACAGAGCAGACCCTGATCAGACATCTCCTATAGGAGCCGTCTAATCTGGGTCTACTCTGTTTGCAAATGCATGAAAACACGTTTATATAAAACATAATGGGACTTAAAAACAAGAAGCTTCTTATAAGAACTGTTAAGCTCCCGGGGGCATTTATTAGATACTACAGCATTTAAATATGATAAAACAATATGGTAAGCACATAGTCTTAACTTTATTGAATAGTCAACAGGGATGAAAGTCAAATCTTGATCTGTACGTCATTGTTGTTCAATCATACTCTAAAATTACCCTAAGTATTCAGACAACTAATCTCTCCATTCCATCAGTTAGTAAAACTAAGTAACTCGGTTAAACCCTTTCCCTGTTCAGTACTCCTGTAAGAAATAATGATGTGGATATTTATTAGCTCAATTTCTAAAATGTAAACTTTTCAAGGGAATTTTTTGCTTTGACACAAACTTTAGAATGAGATGTATATCATGTCAAAAGCAAACAGAGAAGACCCTGGTCAGATCTGGGTCTGCTCTGTTTGCAAATGTGTGAAAAAGTGTTTATATGAGGAAGGGGCTAACACCATTTTGATAACTCAATATTAGACAACATAGAGTAGTAAGGTTCACAAAAACTCTAAAAATTGCCCCCAAAAAACTAAATTACACTAAAACCATGAAATTTTCAAAATCCAAGCGCAAAATTTCTTATTAATCACTCACACAAACAATTTTAACTCATATATCTGCAAGCACTGCAAAAGAAAGTTTGAATGCATAAATTATGACAGAAGGAAAATATTTTCAAATTCTAAAGGCCATTTATAACTCTTCTGAAAATGATTAAACCGCAATGAAAGTTGAACATGAATCGCAGCAGATGATGATCTGCAAATCATTGTAACTTAATCATACAAAACTTTCAACTAAATATCTGCAAGTACTTTCAAAAAGTCTAGAAAACAAAACCATGTGGATGGACAGAGAGAATGCTATATACCCCTGAACATTTTATGGCAGGGGCATAAAAGGAATCTGACACTTGACTTTGGGGGATGGGCGTTAATCCATTCCCTCATATTGACGACCTGATGACTCTTTAAAAGTCACTTTGTGAAACCATTGTGATAAATAGAGCATTTGCTCCTATAGGAGCAAATGCTCTATTTATCACAATGGTTTCATACTTCAAAATTCTAAAATTTTCCTTTTAAACTACCAATGTTTAACCCATTCCCTCATATTGACGCCTTTTGACTCCATAGGTGCGAATGCTCTATTAATCACAATGGTTTCAAAACTACACAATTCTAACATTTTCCTTTTCTCTAGTAAATGCTCCTTTTGGGTAGATTTATTCAAAGTGGTTGGATCTAAAAATAGCCTATGAGGTAATGGGTTTATCTCTAGCCTGATGAGATGTTTTTACCGCTATAAATGTAACCTGCTTCATATCTAGAAACAACACTACATTGTCTTAAATCAGATTGTTTGGAGACACCATGCTATGCAGTATGTCATCTTGATCCAAACTGTTAGCAAAGATAACTAGAACTATCAGAAAAGATGAAGAATACCCCCAGCACCACTGCCTTGATTGCAAATCCAAGAGCTGATAACTACAAATGTTACATGCATAAATGACCCAAAACACTCAAAGTTCAAGGGGAGATAATTCTGCAATGCCTAGCGCTAAACACATGAAAGGTGCATCTTGCACTATTTACTATTTCAGGTTATTATTAATGGCAAGTATGAATTCAATAATTTTCAAAATGAAGGAGGAGATCATGACGCCAACTACCCAAGTTCCATGCCAAAAATGACAAAAATTACTCAAGCTTTAAGGGGAGATAATTCTGCAGTGCCCTGCACTTAACCTGTGATAACTGTATCTAGTACATCTGCTATTAGTGGTTATTATGTATGTCTAATATAAAGTCAATATTTTTCAAATTGAAGGAGTAGGACAACAACTACCAATGTTTAACCCATTCCCTCATATTGACGCCTTTTGACTCCAAAGGAGCGAATGCTCTATTAATCACAATGGTTTCAAAACTACACAATTCTAACATTTTCCTTTTCTCTAGTAAATGCTCTTTTTGGTAGATATTTCCAAAGAGATTGGATCTAAAAATGGCCTATGAGGGAATGGGTTAAAATTGACATTTGTCTTACCTCTGGAATGATAATGTCCACTAATGAGGGTGTGTCCTTGAACAAATTCTTAACATCAACTAAAATCTGCAAAACAAAGAGAGAAAAAATACTTAGTATAAATGCTGTAATAACCATGGCAAGTGTAAAACATGGACAGTGGCAATGCCTATGAATGGTTTAATCCTTTACCTCATGAATAATTATGTCAGAAATAATAAATGTATCAATATTAACTCTTTCCTCCATAAATACACCTTTCTAATGCCTCTGTAAAAGTCACCTGTTGAAATCATTGTGATAAATACAGCATTTGCTTCTATGGGAGCAAATGCTCTATTTATCACAATGGTTTCAAATATGAAATTCTAAAATTTTCCTTTTTCTAGTTAATGCTCCTTTTCCAGGGTTGCCACAATCCAGAGGAAACAAAATTCCCTGACAATTCCCTGACATAATTTCTAATTTCCCTGACACATTACATCGCGAAATTGGGTGTTTCTGTCATAATTTCTGTAATGCATTATGAAAATTTAAAATATATGACCTTCATTCTCATGTTTTTTCAAAATTCCTGGACAATTCCCTGACATTTGCCTATATTTTCAAATTTCACAGACAGTTCTCAAAATTCTCTGACCTTGAAAATAATAAATATCCCCAACTTTTCCCTGACGCATGGCAACCCTGTTTTCGGTAGATTCATTAAAAGTGGTTGGATCTAAAAATAGCCTATTAGGTAATGGGTTAATTAGCTGAATTCTCATAAAGGCATCATGTACAAGGAAATGTTTCACCCTATCAGAAACTGTAAAATCCAATCTATATTACTTTACAAGCAAATGGAACAGACTCTTGTCAGAAGGCTCCTGCTCTGATTGATTATTGAATTATATACATCTGATTCTACAATTTATCACATAATCTGCCATGTGGGAGTACCAAAACCAGAGAGCCGTAAATTGTGGAAATGCACAAGTGCATTTTTTGTGCAAATGAGAGTTTGAATACAGCTGTACTACGCTGAAAACCATGGCCGAAAAATCCGTAAGATATAGTCTGTTTCACTTTCTATGGCACTTTTTAAGGGTTATGTGATAAACAAAAGAATCTTACATTTGTGTGCATTACAAATTGATTTCATGAAACTCGCTCTAAAGCTTGTGTCATTATACTCATATTATTATATAGTAAACTCGTTTCATAAAAACAATTTGTAATGAACACTCATTTAAGATCCTCCATTTCTGCTATGGCCAAAATTCCGCATGTTCATTTCACATTATAAACAAGATGTGTTTGTGAAACACTATGCCCCCTCAATATGATATTTGACCCTGATGGATGACCTTGATCTTGACATGTCACTCCTCAAACTGTACAGCTTAATGGGGTACACATGCATACAAAATATCAAGTCTGTATCTCTAATGGTTAAAAAGTTATGGCCAATGTTAAAAGTTGGTGACCTTTGACCATGAAGGATGACCTTGACCTTGACATGTCAACCATCAAACTGTGCGGCTTCATGAGATACACATGCATACCAGTATCAAGGCTGTATATCTACTGGTTCAAACGTTATGGCCAATGTTAATGACCTTTGACCTTCAAAGATGACCTTGACCTTGGCATGTCACCCCTGAAACTGTGCAGCCAAATGAGAAACACATATATACAAACTATCAAGTCTGTATCTCTACTGGTTCAAAAGTTATGGCCAATGTTAAAGTCTGTGACCTTTGACCCTGAAAGATGACCTTGACCTTGACATGTCACCCCACAAAATGTGCGGCTTTATGAGATACATATGCATGCCAAATATCAAGTTTCTATCTGTACTGGTTCAAAAGTTATGACCAATGTTAAAGTTACAGACAAAGAAACAGACATTTTGACCTTTGACCCTGAAAGATGACCTTGACCTTGACATGTCACCAATCAAAACGTATAGCTTCATGAAATACACAAGCATGCCAAATATCAAGTCTCTATCTTTTCTGGTCCAAAAGTTATGGCCAATGTCGGTGATTTGACCCATATATTTGACCTCTGACCTTGAAGGATGACCTTGACCTTGACATGTCACCCCTCAAAATGTGCGGCTTTATGAGATATATATGCATGCCAAATATCAAGTCTCTATCTGTACTGAGTCAAAAGTTATTACCAATGTTAAAGTTGCGTTAAAGTTACAGCCAAAAAACAGATAATTTTACCTTTGACCTTGAAGGATGACCTTGACCTTGACATGTCAACCCTTAAAATGTGCAGCTTCATGAGATACACAAGCATGCCAAATATCAAGTCTCTATCTCTACTGGTCAAAAAGTTATTGGCAATGTTAAAGTCGGTGATTTGACCCATATATTTGACCTCTGACCTTGAAGGATGACCTTGACCTTGACATGTCACCTCTCAAAATGTGCGGCTTTATGAGATACATATGCATACCAAATATCAAGTCTCTATCTGTACTAGCTCAAAAGTTATGACCAATGTTAAAGTTGCTGACAAACAAACAGACAAACAAACAAACAAACAGGGCAAAAACAATATGCCCCCCAGATTTGATCTGGGGGGCATAAAAATAATATAATTAATAACTAGAGGTTTGTTTTTGTCACAAAACAGATGTCTACCCCTCCCATCCCCTTTCCAATACACATGTGTAATGTCTGTAACTCCAAACTTATCAGGGTCTAATTCTTAAGTCATCAGGGGCAAAAACTCCAATGTTGTCAGGGGGAGACAATTCATAACAAGCCCTGACATCACTCACCAGACAATCAGGAGAAGATTTTCAAAGTTTTCACTATATGTTTCTATTGAAAACTTAACATCCCAGGGGCGGTGCCAATTTTGACCCCAGGGACACAATTTATATAACTTTTGTAGAGGACCTGAACATGATGCTGAAAGAATGTAGTGAAAGAATGGATAGCGCATAGACCACTGGAACTTGTATTAATTCTTTTGATGATAGAGGCGGATTATTCCTGTGAAGTTTGGTGACTCTAGTATTAGTGGTTTCAGAGATATGCATGACACAAAGTTTCTCTAATTTTAAGTAATCAGGGGCAATAACTCCAAAGTTATCAGGGGGAGACAATTCAAAAAACCCAGGTGCACAACAACTCATGCTGGTGAACATTCCTGTGAAGTTTGGTGACTCTAGCCCAACTGGTTTCAGAGATACACACGACACAAGGTTGTGACGGACAGAGAGACGGAAGGACAGATTACTCTGGCAAAAACAATATGTCTCCCCATAAATGGGGGAGACATAATCATGATGTCACTATTTATCACATGACTAATCATGAAGGAAAGGGTTAAACAAATGGACAATATTATCACTAAGACCAATGGCTTCCAGCTGCATAGAAAATATTGAGCTGTCTACTGTGTCTGGCTTTTTGTATTGAATCTAATACATGTAAAATCATACCAACTAAATTGCCCTTATCCATTTGTAACCTTATCTAACCCTTTACTCCATAGATAGACTTTAAAACGCCATTGCAAACACAGTAGACCCAGATCAGATGGCTCATTTATCAGGGTCTGCTCTGTTTGTTGATGGAGTAATATAGATCTGATTCAACAGATTTAACCAGGGGTCATATCAAATCATGTTCATATGCCATTAAAAATATTGCTTAACCTTTTCCCTGTTCTAAATTCCTATAAAAACAATGGCATCATGAATTCATGAATTTTTATAATCTGAACTTTTCAAGGGAATTGTTTACTTTGACCAAAAACTTGAAAATCAGATCCATATCATGTCGTATAAGATCCGTCTGATCAGGGTCTGCTTTGTTTGCTTGTGACATGATATATATCTGATTCTACAGTTTTTGTCAAAGCATAACATTCCCTTGAAAAGTTTGCATTTTAAACATTAACCCATTCCCTCATAGGCTATTTTTGGATGCAGCCTCTATGGATAAATCTATCAAAAAGGAGCATTTACTAGAGAAAAGGAAATTTTTAGAATTATGTAGTTTTGATACCATTGTGATAAATAGAGCATTTGCTCCATAGGAGCAAATGCTCTATTCATCACAATGATTTCAAGAAATTACTTTTACAGAGTGGTAGAAAGGCGTATTTATAGAGGAAAGGGTCAAGGTAATAAATAACCGTATTAATTCTTACATGAAAATTGAACAGGGAAAGGGTTAATGAATACCAACGAGCTAGGTTTTGCAAAGAAGTAACCGATTTGGATCTAGGACATTATGCCTCTAAGTCTTCTCTACAGCTCTGGGTTGAACACAGCAAACAGATATCTGTATAACCTTACTCACCTGGTATGCATATTTCCGATGTAATCTTTTCTGGTCTCTGAAAGTGTCTAACAACTGTTCTGCGAAGTCCTGAGTTAGTTTGCCATTCTCCAGTCTTGGTCCTGCATAGTCATCTTCGATTGCTACAACAAATGTACAAGATACATTTTAACCCATTACCTCATAGGCTTTTTTAAGATCCAACCGCTTTGAATAAATCTACCGAAAAGGAACATTAACTAGAGAAAAGGATAATTTTAGAATTCTGTAGTTTGAAACCATTGTGATAAATAGAGCATTTGCTCCTATAGGAGCAAATGCTCTATTTATCACAATGGTTTCAACAGGTGACTTTTGCAGAGGAGTCAATAGGCGTCAATATGAGCGAATGGGTTAAGTCTTTCACAGCTCAAAACTATTTGACACATCACTTACGCTTCAGAGAAGACAGTGAAGGAAAGTCCACCCTGGGACTTAAAGCAGATGATGTTTTAGGAGTTTTCTGTGTGACTTTCATCCTGCATGAAGCAGCCACCTACCTAAAAGTATCTGAATTTATCTCTACTAGAATTCCAGTTTAGAGGGATTTTACTGTATTCTGATTTTATCCACAACTAAAGGTCTAGTATTTAAGTCAATTATATTCATTACGGGTGAAGTCTTCTATGAACAAAGATGGGGTAAAGGGGTTAAAACAGATAAAATAGTTATCATATCATAATTTCTTAATATTTTTGCTAACAGTTTGAACCAAGATGACATACTGCGTCGGTATATCAAAACAATTTGTCAAGCCGGTTGAAGACAATGTAGTATATGATTCTAGATATGAAGCAGGTCACATTCAGAGTGGTAAAAATATCTCATCATATTAACCCCTTTCTCCATAAATACACCTTTCTACACCTTTGCAAACAGAGCAAACTCAGATCAGACGGCTCCTATACGAGCCGTCTGATCAGGGTCTGCTCTGTTTGCTTATCAAATCATATAGATATGATTCTAAAGTTTCTGCCATGGCAAAACATTCCTTTGTTCATGTGCCTGTATAAAAATTCTTCTAATTAATATTCATGTCCTTATTTCTTACATGAGTATTCATGGAGTAAAGGGTTAAAGGATACACCCCACCTCCTCCAAAGTCCCGTGTCAAGATTCCTTTTAAACCTCTGCTATAAAATGTTCAGGGGCAAATAGCATTCCCTCTGTCAATCCACATATGTACATGTATTGTATAGCAGAACATTTTTAACGCTTTAACTGATGAATATTTATGTAAGAATAATGACATGATTGATACTTATAAGCTGATTTTTTATAATAGTCTTGGCCATGGCATATGAATGAACATTAGACTACAAAGTATCCAAAACAGGGCCAAATCTTATAAAACAGTTTGCTTATAAAATAGTTTGCTTGAATCAAGTTATAAACCATTACCTCTAAATAATTATGCAAGAATTTATCACTTTTCATTGATGGAATTCTTACAATAGTACAGTAGAACCCCTCTAATGTGACCACTTAATGAATAAACATGTGTGTCTTTATAAGCAGGTGGTTGCTTAATGCAAGACAAAAGTAATGCAGAAAGCTCCTATATTTCGCATTAGTGGTGTTTTACTGTACCTAAGTAAAGGAACTTCTGGTCGTGACAGAAACTTTCCTGTATAATTCCATATGCAAACAGAAAAGATCTTGGTCAGACAGCTCCTACAAGATCTGTCTAATCTGGGTCTAAATTATTAGTAAAGGTGATGAAATATCTCCTTATTGGTAAAGGATTAATGGATGAAGGAAGAATTTGATACTAAATATTTTGTACTACATACATAATGTAAGTTTTTTGTAGGTGCATTTAGGAGATCTGATACAGGAAAAACAAAGGGACATAATTATGTTAAATATCATTGTAATTAAAACAGCTTACTTTATGCACTGGTTTCAGACAAATCCCATCAACGTCACAGGAGTTTAACACACAAGAATTTGTATTTCGCTAATACAAACACTCAAAAGAAGTATTATTCTTGATATATTCAAAACAGGTGGTACAAATGTTATACAAAAAAGTTATACAAAAACTCAAAAGAAGTATAATTCTTGATTTTTAAAACAGGACTGAGGTGGTAACAAAGGTTATACAAAAAGCTCCTGTAGGGAGCTGTCCATATTACTTTTACCTTACATTAAGCAACCACCTGCTTTTACAGTCTCCTAAGTTAATAAATTATGTGGTCACTTAACCCTTTCCCTGTTCTACATTTATTCCAAATTTCATTACCTACAGTAGGCTACAGAATATTCATGGACAAAATAGTTATAATGAAATATAGAAGGTGCAATATTGTAGATATTTTAGACAGCAAAGAAACAGATCTATCAAATTCTATTAGCAAACAGAGCAGACCCTGATCAGACGGCTCCTCTAGGAGCCGTCTGATCTGGGTCTACTCTGTTTGCAAGTGTGTGAAAACACTTTTATATGAGGGAAAGGGATAAGCATCTGTAGTTCATTCTTTTCTGTGCATCTATACATCATAAATGACTGTCTGTGGAATTTTGAAACAATCAAAGATGTCAGAGGAGTTTGTTCCACAAGATTTTTACTTATAAACTGACGGACAAGTGCAACACCATATCAGAGCTACAGACAAACATGCATACTCAAGTACTAAAATCGTCATTTCTCCACCAAACCCTACACTGTGACAACTCTTTTATAATAGAGTGGTCACAGTATCACAGTATAGGGTTTGGTGGAGAAAGAAAGGAGATATTCTTGAAAATGTTTAAATTTACGTGACCTCTGCAGCTGCTATATGCAAACCACTTTTTATGTAGGGGCATAAAAATCACAACAATGTATTGATTAAAAAAACCCACCTGTAAATATGCTAAATGCCTGCAAAAAACAACATCTGCACTGAAAACAATACCTACTCATTTTGTCTATATCTAATGATTCTGCCACTGATTTGTTGTCATCAACCGCTATTGCTTTAGCAAAAGCATTCATCTTGACTATCTTGTTACACTCCGTGTATTTGGCCTTAGCATCCTTGTCATTTGGTCTCACCTTTACAACCTAAGTGAAGCAAAGCAAATCATCATTCCGATTCCTCACTCTAATTATCCAAAATATTCAAGCTCAGTTGGTTTCAGATCAAATTGTTCCTAAAGGAGCAGTTTGATCTGGGGCTACTCCATTATTTGAAATTAATCAAAACAGTCTGTATTGGCTTTATATTCAACTTTTCAAAACATGGAGAGGGGTAACTGAATGTTCTTATATTTTGGGTAAATTCAGTATTCCATTGATCATCATTATTACTGCAACCCTTTCCCTGTTCTATATTTATTCCAAATTTCAATACCTACCAAATATTCATGGACAAAATAGCTATAATGAAATATGGAAGGTGGAACATTGTAGTCATTTTAGAAATTAAGAAACAGATATTTCAAATTCCACTAACAAACACAGCATACCCTGATCAGACGGCTCTTATAGGAGCTACTCTGTTTGCGAATGTGTGAAAAGTGAAAACACGTTTATACGAGGGAAAGGGTAAAGCACATTTAACAAATATTTTTTGCAAAAGAAATTATTTCAACTATGAAAACAAATTCCTTCCAATCCTTTTCAAAATAATAATGACACATAAACAATCATTGTACTTTGAATTCAAAAGGTTAACCCTTTAAAATTGGGACATGCACGCACTGGTATTTGTAAACACTGTAGACTGTTTGTCATTCAAAATCCTCTAGCAAGTTTAAGCCTTTCCCTGTTGTATGTTTATTCCAAATTTCGATACCTACTGAATATTCATGGGCAAAATAGTAATAAAGAAATATGGAAAGTGGAACATTGTAGCCATTTTAGAAAGTAAAGAAACAGATCTTTCAAATTCAATTAGCAAACAGAGCAGACCCGGATCAGACGGCTCCTATAGGAGCCGTCTGATCTGGGTCTACTCTGTTTTCAAATGAGTGAAAAGGCGTTTCTATGAGGGAATGGGTTAAGCTTTTCATACTGTGTGGAATATAGTTAAACACCGATGGGCTATTCCACTCTGAAAATTCAGCACTGACATATTACCTTTTCAATATTCATGCAAGAAATAATGACATCATGAATATTTATTAGCTGAATTTATATAATAGAACACTGGAATTGTTTTACCTTGACAGAAACTATCAAATAACATCTATATATAATTCCATTAGCAAACAGAGCAGACCCTGATCAGATGGCTCCTACAGGAGCCATCTACTATGAGTCTTCTCTGTTTACAAAGGCTTGAAAAGACATTTATATGAGGGAAATGGTTAAATACATACATAAACAGGTATGGAAGTGACTGAGGTATACTTACTGCTTCAAAGTCTTTCAGTGCCAATTTGAACTTTCCCAAGGCCATATTAGCTGAAGCTCTCCGGTAATATGCCTGTACATGTATAAGGGAATTAATAATGACACCATGAATATTCATTTGATTTATTTGTTACAATAACACACTGACACGTGATGGTTTGACACACTGACACACGATGTTAACACACTGACACACGATGTTTTGGCCATGCCAGAAACTGAAGAATCATATCTATATTATATCATAAGCAAACAGAACAGACCCTGATCAGATGGCTCCTATAGGAGCCATCTGATCTGGGTCTACTCTGTTTACAGAGACATAGAAAGTAGTGTTGTTCCGATAATCGGTTATAATCGATGATTGATCGAAAAAGTATTTTCGATTTACTATCGATAGTAATTTTTCCATAATCGATTACTGACTGTGTAATCTGTACAGCAGCATCAGTAATTTTTGTAGGCGTTTTAATGAGAATGTAACTGTATGAAGTATTTTACCTTTATAATAAGCCTCTACCAAGCTGTATTCTGTGACCATTCATTAAAATCGTCTCTTCGAGATGATTCTAATGAATGGTCACAGCATACTGTTTGGTTGACACAAAAGCTTAGTTAGGTATTAGCTTGTTACATCAAGCTTTACATGCACAGAATCTCTGAAAGTATTTTCGATTAATTATCGATTCTTAATCGATAATAAATGTTCGATTCAATTCGATAATCGATTATGATTTTGGTCCGATTCTCCATCCCTAATAGAAAGGTGTACATGTATTTATGGTGTAAACACTGTAGAGAGTTAAGACAATGGACCCTTTTCCTGATGAAGACTCATGCACAACTCCTTCCATGTTGAATATTATTTAACCCATTCCCACTTAGGCTATTTTTAGACCCAACCTCTTTGATTAAATCTACCAAAAAGGAGCATTAACTAGAGAAAAGGAAAGTTTCAGAATTCTGTAGTTTTGAAACCATTGTGATAAATAGAGCATTTGCTCCTGTGGAGCAAATGCTCTATTTATCACAATGGTTTCATAAAGTGACTTTTACAGAAGCGTCAAAAGGCGTCAATATGCGGGAATGGGTTAATCAATTCTTGAATAAAATATGAAAAAGAAGGAATGTATTGCTATGACAATCAGTAGACACTCAGATCTGTAGCATATAAATTTTAAGAAAATAGAGCAGAACCTGATAAGACAGCACCTACAGGAACTGTCAGATCTTGGTCTTCTCTGTTTAAGCAAAATCATAAAAGGGCAGAATTATCAAGTAAAGAGTTAACAAATGAATACAGTATATCAGTATACCATCTAAAACAAGCAGATCTGATACGCCTGAACAACCCCAGGCAATCTGACATCTAGTCAGGATCCAAACCCTGTATTTTTGGGCAAAATGGAAAAACAATCTACTTTGAAACATGACAACAAAGCTAATATGAAACCACCTGAAAACGTCATACATTTTTATAGAGTTACTAATTATGTTTTTTCTGCAAACTAAGTTTCAAACTCATTATAAAATAGTTTGTTTCAACCATATCCAATAACCCCTCTAAACCAGAATTTTAACTCTTACTCCTTAACCCGTTACCTCATAGGCTATTTTTAGATACAACCTCTTTCAATAAACCTACCGAAAAGGAGCATTAACTAGAGAAAAGGATTTTTTTTAGAATTTTGTAGTTCTGATCAGGGTTTACTTTGTTTGTTTATGAAATAATATAGATCATTTGCTTCTACAGTTTCTACTGTGACCCAAAATTAATGTGTTCATGTGCCATTATAAAAATTAATCTAATTAATATTCATGATATCATCATTTCTTATGTGAATATTCATGGAGTAGATACCTAGTCACAGCATAGGGTTTGATGCAGAAATTAAGATTTTATATTTTTTTTATTGGTCTAGATAAAGCAGTTGACTAGGGGTGTAACAATACACTAAAAACTCTATTCCAATACATTGCAATACACAGGAACTGTATTCCAATATATTGTGGCAACAGTAAAATAGAATGTTTACTAGCATTTTCAAAATTTTAATAAAGCCAAATGATCAACAAGACAACAACTATTAAACAACTATTAAACACAGAAATAATGAAAGTCTTGCTTTTTTTGTATATATAAAACTCTAAGACTTCTAGACATGCTCATCTTTCTTAAGAAAAATGTATGTTTTTGAAAACCTCATGTAGCGTGGGTTTCTCTTTTTTCAATGAAACAGCCCTTTTAAAGGTCTGCTGATTCTGACTAGGCATGGGGTTCAAAGTTACTAGTCTGGAATGCCGCTCTAAGTGAATGCGGTGGTTTGTTGTTCCTCCAGTGCAGACTTTTTACAGTGATGACAAAACCTGCACTGCATTGCAACAATATTCATCTCGTATAGCAGTGTGTCAGTGCACCGGCTGAGGTGAAACCTACCTTTATGTATTTAGGGTCAAGCTGCAGGGCTTTTGACGCATCTTGAAGAGCGTAACCAAAACATTCTGTTCTGAGGTAAGCAAAGCTTCTGTTGCCATAGTATGGAGCACTGTTAGGGTTTAGCTCAATTGCTTGTGAGTAATATGTGATTGCCTGATTGTAATCTTCCTCTGAAATAAAACATTTCAATAAATGTAAACCACTCATTGAGAATCGTTGTACATGTAGATCGGAAGAATATTTAACCCATTCCCTCATAGGCAATTTTTAGATACAACCACTTTGAATAAATCTACCCAAAAGGAGCATTAACAAGAGAAAAGGAAAATTTTAGAATTCCGTAGTTTGAAACCATTGTGATAAATAGAGCATTTGCTCCTATAGGAGCAAATGCTCTATTTATCACAATGGTTTCACAAAGTGACTTTTACAGAGTCGTCAAAAGTCGTCAATATGAGGGAAAGGGTTAAGAGATCTAAGTAGCATATTTTCCGTATTCTCCCCAATCCCTATTAGGTTGGTTCTCATTACACACCTCTCTAGATGCAATTCTAATGAATACCAACAAGATAGGGTTGTCTGAGAAATAAGAGATTTGGACAGATCAATATGCCATTTAGCCACAGCCCAGGGCAATATATCAGTATCTGCATTTCAAAGGTTATGGGCAAAACTTAACCCTTTCCCTGTTGCATATTCAAGTAAGAAATAATGATGTAATTGAATATTAATTAGCTGTTTTTTTGTAATTTGTAATAGCATATATCCCGGATATTTTGGTACTAGTAGAAACTGGAGTCAAATCTATTAGGGTAAACAGATCGTGAGTCGGACACCTATTCCACTTTTCCTGATGTCAAACGTCCGTGCATTCAGCTAGACACTTCCAGTGCTCACTGGTACCTGGCCTGATCTCTTTTAAGCTCTTCTAGCGCTTTATATGCATCAAACACACAAGTAACAGGGCCAAAAAGTATGGAAAGATAGGTAACCTTAATTCGATCGTGACTCGGACACTTTCGATATTGAGTCGGACGATTTCATTTTCTTGAAATATTCATTATGTGATGCGTTAATTAAGCTCTGAATTGTGAGATTTCATAGTATGTATTATGTGTCATAAAAAGGATAGACCCTAGATATATATCTAGAATCTACTATAAATATCGTAGAATGACATATGATTTCCCTGCTATTCAATCATAGGAGATGACCCACTAGGTACAGCGTGTATATAAATGTAACAGCGTCCGACTCAAAATCAGTTTGACACATTATATATTATTAGAGAGCGTGGCACTTCTTGTTAACTAAAAACCTGAATAACAGATGTTTTTAAATGTATATTTATTTTTCTTCAACAAAAACATGATTTCCACCATTTGTAATACTCATATAATGTCGCTATTACTCAAGAAACTAAAACCGAACACGGTTTTATCTGACTTTGACATTTAAAAGTTGGTGCTTTTGGGTGGTTTCTAGTGTTGTTGTTGTGAAGAATGTATGCAAGTAATTGAGTTCAAGGTAGGTAACTCTGGTGAAAATAAGCATTAAGGTACCTGGCAAAGTAAAGATTATGCTAGTCACACTGCTTTCTAGCAGTGTATTTATAAAGGGTTTGACAAACGTCCGGCTCTCAATCGTGTCCGATTCAATATCACTTTACCCTATGATTTCATAAGCAAACAGAGCAGACCCTGATCAGATGGCTCCTATAGGACTGGAGCCATCTGATTTGGGTCTACTATGTTTGCAAATGTGTGAAAAAGGCGCTTATATGAAGGCAAGGCTTAATAAACTACTCTACTGGTAAGTCAGACTAAATCTGTGATAACTTTTGCAAATAGTTTGCATCCCGATAGGACACTTTATCAGGATGAAAACTATTTGACATTAACTTAATGTGAAAATAATTCATTCAAACTGACAATGTTGACAGTTGTATTAAATTTCAGATTACAGATAGGAGACTGAGGAGGCATGATGTACTATCAAACTATCTTAACCCTTTATTCCATAAATACGCCTTTCTATGCCATTGCAAACGGAGTTGACCCAGATCAGACGGCAGGCGCGGATTAAGAAGGGGGCGGAGTCGGCATAAATTATACGACCTAGATCTAATAAAAATCAATTAAACAATGATTTAATCTGGGTTTTTTATTTCCCTCATCCAATTACGCTCTTTTTCAACATGTATTACAAACACACTATAATGATGTCATCAAACTTAAAAATCCCTTATCTGAAATCCTGGATTCGCACCTGGATGGCTCCTATAGGAGCTTTCTAATCAGGGTCTGCTCGGTTTGCCTGTTGAATACAGATCTGAAAGTCTATTTTCTGCCATGACCAAAATGTTCTGTATTCATATGCCATGATAAATAATAATCTAACTGTTATTCATAGCATCATTATTTCTTACACAAAGTATGGATACACAAAAATGGAGTAAAGGGTTAAAAAGGAGCCCTCTGATCAGGGTCTGCACTGTATGTCGTTAAACCCCTCCCTCTAGCAAATCTTAGCAAATTTCTTATTGAATAGACAATGTAGCTAAAAACTGATTGGTTATTCCACTTTGAATATTTAAAGCATTATATTCTCTCATATAAATGTGTTTTCACGCATTTGCAAACAGAGAAGACCCAGATCAGATGGCTGCTATAGGAGTCGTCTTATCAGGGTCTGCTCTGTTTGCTAATAGAATTTTATAGATATGTTTCTTTGCTTTATAAAATGTCTACAATGTTCCACCTTCCATATTTCTTTGTAACCATTTTGTTAATAAAAAATTCAGCAGGTATTGAAATTTGGTCTAAATATAGAACATGGAAAGGGTTAAGACTTGACCTTGATGAGGGTTTGCTTTCTGATGAACATTTTGTTCCCTGTTACTAAGGTCGATTTGGCGTTTCCGTTACATTGTCGCGAAAACCAATAACATTTCTGCGAATCATTATTTTTGTTCCTAACATACTTTTGAAAAAGCTATTAGCTTTCTCTTTTCGTTCTTCTGCTTTCTTCAAATCTTCCTCAGAAATCTCAGCTTTCACTGTCCCATCGGGTGTCGATTCCAGCAGGTTGTCCCCTGCTCCCGGCGTGTTTTGGTCAGCCATGATTCGATTGAAACTCTTCTAATTGGAGGGAGATCGAGGCAACAGTTCACTAAATCGTACTTCCAGGCATTCGACTATCACAAGTCAATGTTCACCCTGTCTAAGCAGAAACATGTATGCATACCGTTACGTGTATGTATATTTCTCATGACAGTAATACGCGAAAGCGGAGTCAGGCGTTATGCAAATATAGATAGAAATAAGAGTCGGAGCTAAGCTACATAATAAAGAATATTTGATTTTACAAGAGTTATGTAACATGGTGAAAAAGTCGTCTCTGGTCAGGGTCTCTGGCTTACCATGCCAATACTCTACTTCGAACAGTAAAGTCTTGCTGATACGAACACCCAACATATTTTTTCTTGTTTTTTTTTTTGTGTGTGTGTGTGTGTTTTTTTTTTTTGTTTTTTTTTTAAAGCAGGTGGTAGCTAAACGCAGGACAGAAGGCGACGTTATTTTAAACAATTTTAATTGTTTAACTGCATTTTGGAGGAGAAAGAACAAAACAAAAATTACAGCAAACACTCTTTGTTAATACAGTAGACCCCCCTAATGCGACCACTTAAAATGAATAAACATGGGTGTCTTTATAAGCAGGTGGTTGCTTAATGCAGGACAAAAGTAATGCAGAAACCTCCTCTATGAGCATTCTGTATTACTTTTGACCTGCATTAAGCTACCACCTGCATATATAGCACCCAGAATTACACCTCTTTTAGGTGGTTGCATTAGCGGTGTTTTACTGTTTTAACAAAAAACTAAACAAACATTAAATGCAGTTTTCTTCTTAACCATTTACTTCACCAATGCACATTTTACCAGCTTTGAAAACAGAGTAACCCCAGATCAAAATTGCCCCAGTAGACAGTGTCCGATCAGGGTCTGCACTGTACGTATGCTTGAACACTATTGAGTCAACATGTTTTTCCATAGAGTTGGTCATGATCAAACTTTCCTGTGTTCGCTAATATTATAAACTAAACTAATTTAAAATTATTCATAATGACATTAGGTCTATATCTTATTCATAAGTTAAATTGTTAAATGGTCAACCGATCGATTCACCAGGTAATACTTTTTTAAGAACATACACAAAGTTCTAGTTATAACAACGTTAATGGGGTTGTTAACCATTTAGCCTACTCCATAGATCTATACATGTATATACCTTTTAATACCAGGTACTAATATATTCTGTTTGCAAAGGCGTAATTATGCGCCTCTATGATGAAAAGGATTAAACCCTTCTTCTTTGAACCCTGTACTTCATAAACACAACACTTTTATGCCTCTGCAAACAGAGTAGACTCAGGTCAGGGTCTGTCCTGTTTATTCATGAAATAATATATTATTGTGTGATTCTACAGTTTCTGTCATGATAAAATAGTATATTACATATAGAAGAAAGCGCTTAACCCTTTCCCTGTTCTGTGTTTATTTCAAATTTCAACACCTACTGAATATTCATGGGCAAAATAGTTACAATGAAATATGGAAGGTGGAACATTGTAGCCATTTTAGAAAATAAAGAAACAAATTTATCAAATTCAATTAGCAAACAGAGTAGACCCTGATCAGACGGCTCCTCTAGGAGCCGTCTGATCTGGGTCTACTCTGTTTGCAAATGCGTGAAAACACGTTTATATGAGGGAAAGGGTTAATCGTTGTGTAGGGGTACGGGTTAAAGGGGAATAACTACTGCGTATATAAGAATCAATTATAGATAGCCGAATTATCTCCCTCCAATGTTAGGTTAGTGTGCACCAATCTACTTACTACAAGTAAGATATTCTTTAAAGTAATCTGATATAATCTCCTTGTCATAAGATATGAAATTAGCCTGAAAAACAAGTTGTTGATCAGCATATTGCCTTACTCAGCTTTAAACCGAATTCAAAGTTTATAAGTAAAACTATTGTATCTATATTAGTATCTGTATTGAAACTCACCCGCATTATTCGAAATGCAAGACTGAGCATGTATTGTAAGTACTACCCCGTGTCGATTTAGACACTTTGACAATGTTGTCTATAGATACGACACTAGGTTGGTATCAAAGTTCCTGAAGTTATGGTAGATATGTGACTAGATTTACCGTAAATCTGGTTCAGGATCGCGGTATAGCTATGGCATCGAAGGATAAAAATAAGAAAAGAGCCGTGCGCGATATTCTAGCTTATGAAGACACAATAACGACAGAGGTTGAAAAGACCGTTCAAAAGATACGAGAGCGGGCAAAACTACTGCATCACGAACTAGATCGCTATGTTACCACTGTCTTGAACCAGCTCAAACAAAAGTTCGAGTTCGAGATCAGAAGAATACGCTATGCCGTTGACAAACTTAAAGGATCTGATGAAAGAGGGTTTCGATCTAGTTCAATGGACAGGACTCCGCGTTACAGATCTACACCAAGGTCAACAGATCCCCATTCTCAATCTGCGATTGATTTCAGGCTTAACAACAGCGTGTCTTACAATGATGTGGACAATCTCGAACAGTTTGACAAGAAAGTACTGACTTTTTTCGATGGGGAAATAAATGATACTGTGCTAAAGAAACTTGTGGGCCACTATACGTTCGATGAGTCCACACCAATATCTTTCACCAGTATCCAAAGGTCCATTCAAGCGAACAGGAGGTCTGAGGTGAAGCTGTTAAAGACTTTCAAGTGTGGGGACCAGAGTGAGACCGTACACGCCATAGCACCGGTCGATGACAACCAGGCGTGGGTCTGCTGCGGCTGGGGCTCTCGAACATTGCACATGTATGACAGACACGGACACAAAGTGAAATCTGCAACACTGGACATTCAGGTAATACATGTATTTGTGGATGAGGGTTGTTGTAAACTTTGTTAGTTCAGTAAAACCCCTCTAATGCGACCACCTAAAAGAGGTATAATTTTGGGTGCTAGATGCAGATGGTAGCTTAATGCAGGATGAAAGTAATGCAGAAGGAGCTTTCTGCATTACTTTTGTCCTGCATTAAGCAACCACGTGCTGATAAAGACTGTCATGTTTGTTCATTAAGTGGTAACATTAGAGGGGTTCTACTGTATCTGAGCTAAAGCCTTATCTTGATTACAAATATTGTTCAACTGTCCATCTTACTTTTAATGACACATACACACATAGCGGTCTTTAAAAACACGAAACTGCATAATACAAGGCGGAAGTAACACAGAAAGCACCTGCATGAACTTTCTGTATAACTTCCATCCTGCATTAAGCTACCTGATGCCTTAAAAATAATTTCTTTTCGTTGACGGGAATAGATGAAATTTACTGTACAATTTCTAAGAAAGACACAACCAGAATGCCTGATATGAAATCCTGGATCCGCATATGCAAATATCTAAATCCTGAAATACCTACGACCCTGAAGATAGCCGAAACCATTACTCATAGCAGTGTCTGCATTTAATTGAGAAAAATGGTCTCATTTAAACAAAAGTATCCAAATTGATACAAGAATGTCCATGTACAGCTTGGCTCATGTGCAGTTTTCTGACAACGCCCCCTCCTCCCCAACCCTCCATGTCTACCACTATTGTATAATTATTGATAGAACAAATGGGAGTTTGGCAAATACTATTTTTGAACTAAGGTATTTTGCATATTTTATTAGTTTTGATACTTTTGTATTACGCCTTTTAGTGCCGTTTCAAATAGAGTTGACCCAGATAAAACTGTTCCTTTGTGAACCGTCTGAGCAGGTTTCTTCATTTTGCTTATGGAACAATACAGATCTGATTCTACAATTTGTGCCATGGCCAACAAGTCCGTGTCCATACATCAATATAAATATATAGTGAACCCCCTCGAATGCGACCACTTAATGAACAAGCATGACTGTCTTCATAAGCAGGTGGTTGCTTAATGCAGGACGAATGTTATGCAGAAAGCTCCTATAGGAGCTTTCTGCATAACTTTCATCCTGCATTAAGCTACCACTTGCATTGTCACTGTGAATTATGCCCCTTTTTGCTGGTCGCACTAGAGGGGCGTTACTGTAATCTAATTAATGTTCAGAATGTCTCTATTTTTCACATAGATATTCAGAAGGTATAATGGTTACTTATGGTAATTTTCTGTGAACGAAAAATACCGAGGATTATTATTCTAGTGCCAGAGGAAGCTCTCTAAGATCTACCATCAAAGGTACGATGCGAATGGTTACTTGTGATTAACTTATTAATTAATAATTGTATTAAATTATTCTGTTTAGGTAAATGACGCCACTACTTTCAACGACGGTGAATCTGACATCGTGCTGGTATCCAGCTACAGAGAAAAGAGCATCAAACGTCTCAATCAGGTCTCCTTGAAGGCTTCGGATTTTGCGTACATTTCCCTGTTTCCCGGTGGCTTATGCACTGATCGCCGGAATGGACTGTATGTCAGCTTCAGAGACAGCTACCAAAGAGAATCATCGTTTGGTTCCCGGCGTATGGTCGCTAAATTATCAAAGCACGGTGAAATTGTTGCCACAATCGAAAAGGACGAGGACCACAGAAACATCTTTGGTTACCCGTTTCGCATTGCCGTTAATGTTAATGGTGACGTATGTGTGTCTGACTATGGGGAAGGAACCAGAGGGGTAACCATTTTACACAAGGATGGTAGGGTGAAATGCTTTTACAAGGGACCTTCTACCGGTGTAGCATCAGAGCAGCCGTTTCTGCCGCACGGGATTGTGTGCGACGAGGATGGACACATTATTGTTTCTGATTGGAATAATGATAGCGTACACGTGCTCGATAGCGAAGGAAACTTCTTATTGCAACTGGTTACCGATCGTGACGGGATAGAGGGTCCCAATTCTTTGGCACTGGACAAGCGTGGACACTTGTGGGTTGGGGACAGTCATGGCGTAGTGAGAATATTTAGATACTCGATATTTGACGAGTAGTCTATACATGTACAGTTGAACTTCGATATCTCGAACTCGGATAACTCGAACTTTGGGATAACTCGAACTAAAAGTTCGGTCCTTCCAAAATTCACAATACAGAATTGCTCTAAAATGTATCACTACACATATCTAGAAACACATGTGACAGCTTAATGCAGGTCTAAAGAAATGCTGAAAGCTCTTGCAGGAGCTTTCAGCATTACTTTAGACCTGCATTAAGCTGTGAACTTGAGATGTTGGCCAGATCATATATCAGATGACTCGAACCTCTGTTGTTTCGAACTAATTTGTATGGTCCCTTGAAGTTCGAGATATCGAAGTTCGACTGTATTTAGATCTTGCAAAGAATGCGTAATTGATGACATTTGGACGGACATCAGTTATCTTGATTATTAATCCTTATCCCGCTATGAACAAAATGTCTACTCATATATGCATCTAATGCAATTTTCATTACAGTAAAACCTCTCTATAAAGGCCACTAAACCTCTCTATAACGGCCACAAAACTTCTCTATAACGGCCTCTAAATTGTGTTAATTAGTTGGTATTTAGGGCAGGTGGCCGCCTAAAGCAATGTGAAAGTATAGGAGCGTTCTATTTTACTTTCACCTTGCTTTAAGTAGCCACCTGCCTTTAACACAAAATACTTGATGTAATTAAGTGACCGTTATAGAGAGGTTTTACTGTACTTCTGATTCGATTCATTCGATAATTATTTTTTGAAACTATTGACCAAGTTTTCAAATAGATTGACTCCAGATGAGACGTCGAGTTACTCGGCTTTACTCGGCGTCTCATCTGGATCCAAGCTGTTTGCAAATGAGACCAAGTAAGGTCGCATTTAGCAGGACATGGAATAACCCATAAATATGTGAGATATGCATGCACTGTCATTTGCAAACAGTATAGACCCAACTCAGATAGCTCCTAGAGCCAGCACTGTTTAAAAGTGCATTTAAAATCCTCCATACCGAGTGGACGCTCTAAGTAAACTCCTGAAAATTCAGCGTTGAAAGGGTTAAATCTCATGTTTGATGTTCAAAATCAAACTTTTGATGAAGAAGCTAGAAAGCTGGTTAACAGCAGAACCAGTCCTAAGCGGCCAATTATTTATTGAGCGTAGGTGTCTTAACCCCCTTTCCCTGTTCTATGTTTATTCCAACTTTTAATACCTACTGACTATTCATGAGCAAACTAGTTATAATGAAATATGGAGTAACCCAACATGTTTGACACTCAGTCAATGGTTTCTCAAGAGCTTGGTCGAGTCGGAAATACAAACGATGTAAAAATTACACCGGATCGTGAGGGCTGAATTATACAGTAGAACTCCTCTAAACCGGAATTTTATCAAAGAACCATTTTGGTATTTTAGTCAGGTGGCTGCTTAATGCAGGGTGAAAGTCCTCTGGAAGCTTTCTGCATGACGTTCACCCTGCATTAACCTGCTTTCTGCATGACGTTCACCATGCATTAACCTGCTTTCTGCATGACGTTCACCATGCATTAACCTGCTTTCTGCATGACGTTCACCATGCATTAACCTGCTTTCTGCATCTGCATGACGTTCACCATGCATTAACCTGCTTTCTGCATGACGTTCACCATGCATTAACCTGCTTTCTGCATGACGTTCACCATGCATTAACCTGCTTTCTGCATGACGTTCACCATGCATTAACCTACTTTCTGCATGACGTTCACCATGCATTAACCTACTTTCTGCATGACGTTCACCATGCATTAACCTGCTTTCTGCATGACGTTCACCATGCATTAACCTGCTTTCTGCATGACGTTCACCATGCATTAACCTACTTTCTGCATGACGTTCACCATGCATTAACCTGCTTTCTGCATGACGTTCACTATGCATTAACCTGCTTTCTGCATGACGTTCACCATGCATTAACCTACTTTCTGCATGACGTTCACCATGCATTAACCTACTTTCTGCATGACGTTCACCATGCATTAACCTACTTTCTGCATGACGTTTACCATGCATTAACCTACTTTCTGCATGACGTTCACCATGCATTAACCTACTTTCTGCATGACCTTCACCATGCATTAACCTACTTTCTGCATGACCTTCACCATGCATTAAACTGCCACCTGTAAGAAAGACCAGTTTTGATACTAAAAATAAACTTCCGGTTTAGAGAGGTTTTACTGTATATCACTGGTCTGCTAGTACATCTAGATCTATAGACCATAATGTTTTATCAGTATGTATAATATATGTGTTGTTATAAAATTATATAGAAATACATATAGTACAGTTTGATTCTTCTCATGCTATCAAAAATGATGCCAGCTGAGAATTCCATTGCAAATTTGCAATCATTTCTGAAACTATCCATTTGGCATAGTTGTTTAGAAACTGTTGGTTCAGTGGCAAACAGCTTGGATCCTGATGAGACGCCGAGTTACTCGGCGTCTCAACTGGATCCACGCTGTTTGCAAATGCTAATCGTGTCGTTCTTAGCATGAGAAGGGTTAGGAGTTATTTGTGTTTGTGGCGTATCTAAGAAAAGTGCTCGCGTTATTGTATTCTGAATGTTGCTTTTATACACATATTCTGTTGCAATATATATTTGTTTCGTTGTTTAATATCTTGTTTGAATGCCGTATCAGTTATTCTTACATATAGTCAACCGTTTGCTATCGAATAAGGGGGGTTCGAACGGACAACAAGTCGATTCACTAGTGCACGCGCTGTTTAATCACGTACCCATTCTGGGGGCAGTGCGGACAACACTATTGTAACTTTTTCGACAGACGATTAAATTGCGCTTCTGAATTACTAGGTAATTACTAGGATATTTCCACTGACAGATAATCCCGATATTCTCCTGTTTGTCAATTTGGTCTAGGCCATGACACATTGACCATTTTCAACGATTGTATTTGAAAAAGCACGAGATGCTTTACATGTGTCATACAGATGGGGGTAATTATGAAAAATTTAAATTAGTGTTTTGGGTACATGTATAATTGACCATTTACTCCACAAATACGCCTTTCTACGCCTTTATAAATAGAGCAAATCCTGACCAGACGGCTCTTAAAGAAGCCGTCTGATCAGGGTCTGCTCTGTTTGCTTATGATAATATATACTGATCAATATTCAGTAAAACCTCTCTATAACGGGCACAACATTGTGTTAATTAGTTGGTATTTAGGGCAGGTGGTTTGCTTAAAGCAAGGTGAAAGTAAAATAGAACGCTCCTATAGGAGCGTTCTGTTTTACTTTCACCTTGCTTTAAGTAGCCACCTGCCTTTAACACAAAATACTTGATGTAATTTAGTGGCCGTTATAGAGAGGTTTTACTGTATTTGGTTCTACAGTTTCCGCCACGGCGAAACAAAAATATGGGTTCCCATGTGCTAGTATAACAATTAATCTAATTAGTTCTCAGGATGTTTTTGTTTTGCATGAATATTCACGGAGTAAAGGGTTAAGTATGAAAAACAAGCTCCACTACAACTCAATGCTTTACATTAGACATGTTAAAACCTCATTAACGCTCGTTTCGCGTCTTCAAAATAAAATACAAAAAAACATCATTTGAGAGTCAAAGTAGTGGGCAATATCTGCAGACAAACGGTTTACAGTAAACACCCCTCTAAACCGGACATTCAGTTTAGTATAAATATCGGTCTTTGAGACATGTGACAGCTTAATGCAGTCTGGAAATCATCTAGAAGCTTTCTGTATCACTTTCACCCTGCATTAAGCAGCCACCTACCCAACAGTATCCACATTCTTCTCTGCTAGAATTCCGGTTTAGAGGGGTTTTACCTTACATCGAACTTTGGCATAGGGTAACGGAAATTAAACTAAAACCGTTCGTGTTTAACAGTTATTTTACGTTGAAAATACAGTGGAACTTTTCTTAAGCCATTACCTCATAGGTTTTTTTTAGAAAGTGCCTCTTTGAATAAATCTACCGAAAAGGAACATTTGCTAGCAAAAAGGTTAATTTTAAGAATGAGTAGTGTTGAAACCATTGTGATAAATAGAGCATTAAATTTGCTGCTATGGAGCAAATGCTCTATTTATCACGATGGTTTCAAAATGTGACTGTTACAGGGGCGTCAAAGGGCGTCAATATGAGGCAATGGGTTAAGCGACCAATTACTTTTAAACATTGGAGTCTTTTCACGCAGGTGATTTATTGATATAGGGTAACGGTAATGCGGAAATATCCTCTAGGAGGTTTCAGCGTTAAGTACTGTTGTCTTGCATTAATCTATCACATGTTTTCTTAAAAACACTTCAGAATAAGATTTCTGTTAAATGGTCATTTTAACCCATTCCCTCATATGGACGACTTTTGACGAGTCTGTAAAAATCACTTTGTGAAACCATTGTGATAAATAGAGCATTTGCTCCTATAGGAGCAAATGCTCTATTTATCACAATTGGTTTATTAAAAAAGGTTGTATCTAAAAGTAGCCTATGAGGTAATGGGAGAGGTTGCACTGTGTAAATAGACTGATGCCTACATGTATTTACGAGAGAGCGATCATTTACCTGGATTACAGACATACATGTATCTAATTATGACAATAAAAAATCACAATAGACTCAGAAGTTGTATAACTTGGTGACCAGACTTCACCTTCAATGGTGAAACTAGATCAGGATCCAAAGATGATGCGATAAGTGTCTGATAAAATACTACTAAGTGCTTTTAATTGGAGTTATCAGTAATGTGTTAGTACATAGTTGAGGTAAATGGTTAAATACTTTATCTACGTTTATGGCATCAAATATGCCATATATAGAATGACAACAGCCCAAATTGTCAACTGTTATCAGTCTATTACTCTAATTCCATATAGAGGGGCGATCAAAATGTTCGCGGGTTTATCGTCGCTTCATAGATATAATAAATGACAGGTTCGAGAACTAAGACTTTGCCGCATTCATGATTTTTCATGCAAGAATTAAGGACATACTGAATATTAATTAAATAAAGTTTTATAATGACATATGAACACAGGAATGTTAAAGACAGGAACTGCAGAAGCAGATCTATATTATTTCATAAACAGACAGAGCAGACCTTGATCTATCCTTCGAGCACCTGTGGTTGAACTATACACACTGATCTGGGACTAAACATTTGTACCAGCAGTAATCGAATGCATTAGAGAAAAAAGATAGAAGATTACCTAGGTCGAAACATAATACATGTATACACGTGTTTGCAGGAAATCCTTCTTATAGCCCAAGATACATTTACAAACATCATGCAACCCGCGACTGCCCATAACAGATTTATGAGGGAAAACAGAATAAAACATTAGACAACACGTGTGAGACCTTTTACGCATCAGAGATGCATTTTGAAGGGTAAACGGTTAAATAACATCTTACAGCTGAACTTCGATAGATCTCGCATAAGTTGAACGTGGGGATAACTCGAAGTAAAATAAAAACTCGGTCCTTCCAAAATTTACAATACAGAAATGTTCTAAAATGTATCCTTACGCATATCTAGAAACATGTCACAGCTTAGTCCAGGTCGAAAGTACTGCTGAAAGCTCCAACGTGAGCTTTCAGCATTAATTTAGAACTTCATTATGCCATTCCTACATAGACTACTTTTAGACCCAACCTCTTTGAATAAATCTACCAAAAAGGAGCATGTACTAGAGAAAATGATTGTTTTTAAATTGTGCGGTTTTGAAACCATTTTGATAAAAAGAGCATTTGCTCCACAGGAGCGAATGCTCTATTTATCACAATGGTTTCAAAAAATGGCTTTTTACAGAAGCGTTATAAGGCGTCGGTAGAAGGGAATTAGGTTACTAGTAGTATTTACCTTTCATGAGATACGATTTGGATATTTATAATGTCGCCAAAGTAACACATAGAAATAAAATGAATTTTAACCCTTCACTAGATGAATATTCATGCACGTAAATAATGACTTCATGCATAATTATCAAATAGCCGATTGTTTTACATTGGTACATAGAATTTTGGCCTATGACCGAAAGTGTAAAAACCAGATACAATGTCCACAAGCAGTAAGAGCCGACCCCGATCACAGGCTTATGCAGGAGCTGTCTAATCCGGGTCTACTCTGTTGGCAAAATCATGGAAAGACATACAGTAAAACCCCATTAATGCGACCACCAAAATGGGAGAAATTCTAGGTGGCAGAGGCATGTGGTAGCTTAATGCAGGACGAAAGTTATTCAGAATGCTCCTAGAGGATATTTCTGCATAACTTTCGTCCTGCATTAAGCAACAACGTACTTATTAACACATATATGGTTATTTTAAGTGGTCGCAATAGAGGGGTTCTAGTGTATAAAGTAAGTAAGTAAGTAAGCAAGCAAGCAAGTAAGTAAGTAAGTAAGTAAGTAAGTAAGTAAGTAAGCAAGCAAGCAAGCAAGCAAGTAAGTAAGTAAGTAAGTAAGTAAGCAAGCAAGCAAGTAAGTAAGTAAGTAAGTAAGTAAGTAAGCAAGCAAGCAAGTAAGTAAGTAAGTAAGTAAGTAAGTAAGTAAGCAAGCAAGCAAGCAAGTAAGTAAGTAAGTGAGTAAGCAAGTAAGTAAGTAAGTAGGTAAGTAAGCAAGTAAGTAAGTAAGTAAGTAAGTAAGTAAGTAAGTAAGTAAGTAAGTAAGTAAGTAAGTAAGTAAGTAAGTAAGTAAGTAAGTAAGTGTAAGGTAGTGATTAAACGATTACTGAAGTATGTACATCTGATGTATTTATGCCTCCGTTTCTAGATATTTCAATAGTCTATTTTGGGGGTCTATACGAATAGTGGCAGCTTAATGCACCGTGGAAGCTCCAAAATCCTGCATTAAGAAATCATCTGATTTTAAAGATTTCATCGCTTAAAGACACTTCCACTATACGAATGTCGAATTGTAGTTACATTTGCAAAGAGTTTGGATCCAGATGAGACGCCAATACAGTAAAACCTCTCTATAACGGTCACTAAACTGTGTTAATTAGTTGGTATTTAGGGCAGGTGGCTGCTTAAAAAAAGGTGAAAGTAATTTTTAACAGAACGCTCATATAGGAGCGTTCTGTATTACTTTCACCTTGCTTTAAGCAGCCGCCTGCCTTTAACACAAACTACTTAATGTAAGTTAGTGGCCGTTATAGAGAGGTTTTACTGTATGTATTTACTCATACGCTGTTTTAGAAAAAACATATCTACAATGTAATTGATATGCATGGTGTCAACATTTCTTACATGAATATTGATGAGATACAAAATTAATGAGGAGCAGCTAGGTAGCATTGGTTGAGAAATTAAAAACAAATATTTCACTAGGATTTTATTCCTCTTATCAGCAGCTCTGACATAACATTGTCAGCCACGATCACGCGTGCGAATATATTGTTTTCACATTGCCATATTTACATGTGCTTACAAGTCGCACATGTTCATGCATTTGAATCGTGACCTTACGAACACTAAGTTAAGTGTACAGTAAAACATCGATTTTTCGAACACTCAAATAAATATCATTAGATCGATCTATAACCCTTTCCTTCATATACAGTGCTCCCTCGCTACAACGGCCCTCTCAATAACGATTCCTTCCTTACAACAACACATGTCACTGTTTCCGAAACAACAAGGCTCAGAAACAACTTTTCTCCATCGTATTTTGTTTATGCCTCCATCAAACCCTATGTTGTGACCACTCTTTAGAATCGTCACTTTGTGACAATTCTAAACAGTGGTAACAACATAGTGTTTGATTGAGGCATAACGGTTTTAGTTCTCGAAATACACCTTATCTGGGGATCTGCAAACAAGCTAATTATGTTTGATTTCCCCTCCCTATAACAACTCCCTCTGAACAACACATACAATCTTCGTACCCCAAAGGGTGTCGTTGTAGAGAGGGGGCATTTTCAAACAGGATAGACCCACATCAGACGGCTCCTATAGGAACAGTCTGATCAGGTCTACTATGTTTGCTTACGGGACTAAATAGACAATTATGCAGTTTCAACAACAGTGAAAAACTTAATACAGTAAAAACCCTCTAATGCGACCACTTAGTGAACAAACATGGCTGTCTTCATAAGCAGGCGGTTGCTTAATGCAGGACGAAATGAGCTTTCTGCATAACTTTCGTCCTGCATTAAGCTACCACCAGCCTTTGCCATTGTGAATTAAGCCCCTTTTTAATGATCGCATTAGAGGGGTTTTACTGTACTCCATATTCCATGGTCCATTTTGTTGAACGTGTCCATGAATATTCATGAGGTGAAGACAGTTTGACTAAATATTAAAGAGTGAAAGGGTTAAGTCAGGTGGCAGCTTAATGCAGGGTGAAAGTCATGCATAAAGCTCCAGAGTACTTTTACTCTGCATTAAGTAGCCACCTGTCTCACTAGACCTACTGTAGACCTACAAATTCGCTTATGGTAACGAGAGAGTTCATTTAAGTATCAAACTTGTCGTCTGTTTTTATTCCATAAGAACAGTTTCCCTTCCATTCATTGCAAGAGCACAACAAGAGCATTAAAATGTTTGGATATTGATGAGACACTGAGTAATTCGGCATTTTTATCTGTATCTCATGTATCTAAACAGTTTGCAGAGTTCATGAAGTCGCTAATAGTGTTAAAGCGATATCATGACCAAACTTTACCTCAACCGAACACAATTATCGCCCCTCTAGTATTTAGCTGACATAGATGCTATATTAGATGTTTAAATGGTAATTCGTTAGCTTGGTGAAATCTAGCACGGTGCTTATATTTTCATCTGAAAATAGTTTTGAAGATTCTTGATGCATGTTCGTTCCTTGATTAAAAACAAATTGGCGGAGTTATGAGCACTTCAGTATGGTGAGTATGATTGAGAACGTTAAATTAATAATACATGTAAATGATAATTTCATGAGTGTTAATTTACTAAAGTCTTAAACTGCCATACAGTAAAACCTCTCTATAACGGCCATTAAATTGTGTTAATTAATTGTGTTGGTATTAAGGACAGGTTGTTGCTTAAAGCAATGTGAAAGTAAAACAGAACGCTCATATAGGACCGTTCTTTTTTACTTTCACCTTGCTTTAAGCAGCCACCTGCCTTTAAAACAAAATGTTTGATGTGATTTAGTGGCCGTTATAGAGAGGTTTTACTGTTTTATCATGAACGAACTGTAGACACAGATCAGAATCTGTAGAATCAGAGCTATATCATTTAATATACAAACAATGCAGACCCTGATCAGACGGCTCCTATAGGAGCTGTCTGATCAGGTCTACTCTGTTTGCAAAGGTAATCACAGATTCACCATCGACAGTGCCAGAGAAGTAAGCAACACCACTTGTCAACAGCAACGATTGTCGGTACTATAATAATGTTAAAACATTTTATCTCAAAGAGACGCTTTTAACACATTTTGTAAACATAGTAAATCCAGATCAGACTGCTACTGCATGATCTGTCTCATCAGGGTGTTCTGAAATAATACAGATCTAACTGAACAGTGGCTGCTGTGTTAACCCTTTCCCTGTTGTATATTCATGTAAGAAATAGTGACGTCATGAATATTAATGAGATTATTTTTTTATAATGGCATATGAACACATGCCATATTGGCTCAGGCAGAAGCTATAGAATCAGATATATATTACATCATAAGCAAACAGAGCAGACCCTAATCAGACGGCTCCTAAAGGAGCCGTCTGATCTGGGTCTACTCTGTTTGCAGATGCGTGAAAATGCGCTTACATAATGGAAAGGGTTAGCCCTTCGCTTGCTATTCACGTCAATATACCTACCAGTAAATAGTGAAGACCCAGATGAGACAGCTCCTGCAGGAGCTGTCTCATCAGAGTCTGCACTATTTACAAGTTGATTTGCAACCAGTGCACTCCACAGTAGTGATTGCACAGCGAAATACTTGTACACAGTGAAGATATATGTAATTATACAACAGGGCATGGGTAAAGAAGGAGAAATGTATTCTAAAATTCAGCAAGAGAAGGGTTAAATAAGAAAAAGGATGTCAGTGTCCTTGACGTGAATATTCATTGCGTAGAGGGTTAATCCTTCATTCCATAAATACATATTTCTACGCCTTTGCAAACGGAGTAGACCAAGTTCAGACGGCTCCTACAGGAGCCGTCTGATCAGAGTCTACTCTGTTTGCTTATGATATAATTAAGATATGATTCTGCAGTTTCATGCCTGTATCCATGCGATGTTATAATAAGTACAATGTAATCTAATTAATAATCATGATGTCATCATGTTTTACATGAATATTCATGGAGTAAAAGGTTAATGGGTGCTTATGGCGAAAGTGATGGAGAAAAAACCAATGAGTAGTTTTTACAGTGTTTTCATCCTACAATGCTGAATCTTCAAATGGAGTATTCCAAAATTCAAACAGGTAACGCTTAAATAGTGAATATTTAGGGTGTTTTTTAAGAAAAGCGTAACATGGCAAACAGTACAGACACTAGTGAGAGGACTCCTCTAGGAGCCCTCTCATCTGGGTCTTCACTGTTTGCAAAGGACATTAGTGACTCGTTCCCCGTGTTTTAAGTGTTAGGCTCATGTTTGTCAAATAGTTGGCAGCATTAATATACACAGATCGATGATTACATCGGAATTTCACTTTAAATTATTTGTTCTGTAATATTACCATAGCATAATATATACGTGCACTCGTTCGCTAACACGCATTACCGACTGCTTTTTAATTGCACCTGTCGCCTTTTTCCTCTCATATTGTTTTCAAAATCATAGTCACAGTGTCGACCGGTTTTGGACCCCGATTAGACTCCTAAATACACGGCGTCTCATCTGAGTCTAAACTGTTTGTCAATCTGTTGACAGATTCGCCTGCACTGGCAGCGAGAGAGTTAACCCTTTCCTTCATATAAACGCCTTTCATCTTTGCAAATAGAGTAGGCCCAGAGCCCTGCGTCGCATCAGGATACAAACTGTTTGACACCCGGGTTACATTTTGCTAGACAAATTGATTATAGCTTGAAATTAGGAAATGTAGTAGGTGAACAATTCTGTAAAAATAAATTGCTCAACAGGCTAAATGTTAAATATATATGTTTAACATGTGTCTGCTAATCGCGACCTAACGGACATCTGCAAACAGATTGGAATCAGAAAAGACGTCTGAGTTTCGTTCTCAGGCTTTTGATTGGTCAGATTTGAGTTCTCAAGCTTTTGATTGGTCAGATTTGAGCCAAAGGCTCAAATCTGACCAATCAAAAGCTTGAGAACGATCTCAGACTCAACTAAAAGCTTTATAAGCATGGACCCAGGATCCAAGCTGTCTGACATTAGGTCAATACTTTCTTGAAAGTGTTAACGAATTGGAAGTCAGCAAAGTTGTAGTGATTCAAGACTTTGAATGGTACTGTCTACACAAATACAGGTTCGGACGCAGGTCATTCTTACAAAGGGAAAACACCATTGCTTGAGCTTTATTAAGAAATGAATGACGTGCTTCCGGTGTTCATGAGGTTATGCAACGCATAGCTTTACGAGCAAAGTTAGTGAAGCCCGAAGGGCTTCACGTGAATCTTTGCTCGTAAAGCTATGCGTTGCATAACCCATGAGCACCGGGAGCACGTCATTCATTTCTTATATTTATATTCAATTGTATTTCTTATATTTAAGAAATGAATGACGTGCTTCCGGTGTTCATGAGGTTATGCAACTTTCTTTTTAGAATAAGGTTATATAAGGACGTTGCAGGGCGAATGTAAATATTCAGGATTGAAACCTGAAAGGCCAAGTCTCAGCCAAAGCCGATATTTAACCCATTAACTCATAGGCTATTTTTAGATACAACCTTTTTGAATAAACCGAAAACGAGCATAAACTAGAGGAAAGGGATTTGTTTTTAATTTTTGTAGTTTGAAACCATTGTGATAAATAGAGCATTTTGTTCCTATAGGAGCAAATGCTCTATTTATCACAATGGTTTCATAAAGTGACTTTTACAGAGTCGTCAAAAGTCGTCAATATGAGGGAATGGGTTAACACACCATCGGTGCTATATGATGTCTAAAATGCAGATGGATGTTTTCTGCATAACTTTCGTCTTGTATTCAGCTCCCGTAGATCTGTCATGAAGACCCAAACTTTGTGTTGGTGGCATTTTAAATATTGCAGCAGGCAATCAGATGACATTCGTTTATTTTTTAATCTGACAAATGGAACCTGACAAAGACCATGGACTCATGGAATATGAATTGAATTGTGTGAATTAGTTGGAATTTAGGGCAGGTGGTTGCTTAAAGCAAGGTGAAAGTAAAACAGAACGCTCCTATAGGAGCTTTAAGCAACCACCTGTCTTTAATACACACTAATTGATGTAATTTAGTGGCCGTTATAGAGAGGTTTTACTGTAGACCCAAATTTGAGCAGACAGTATTTGAACCGCAGATTAATTGCCACGGCCTTTTGTAAACTGTGAAGTCTGAGACACAGAGCCTGATTAGGTTGTACACTGCTCGATTAATCTACAGTACAGTAGTATGTGAAAAGGAGCATATGAATAGGGTCACAATGGACTTGTCTGATTGAGAATATATAGTAGTTCCACAATTGGTTTGAATACTCATATGTTACAGGGGTACTCTGTTAAGTTACTCATACACGCCAGTTGTTGCCTATATCAAACTTGCTACTATTGTAAGAGCGAAATTGTTTGCGTCATACCAGTTGAATACTAAACTGAGTTTCATTGGACTTAACGAAATTGGTTTGAACTGTCACGAGTTGATGCGTTTATTTATCTAATATTAGAAACTGGTTGTGCCAAACTGACTCATTCCCCAACTCCATCCAACCCACCCTGTGCGGCTTGGTATCGTTTTATCTACTCTGCACATTTAAAACAGTTCGGCCAAATTCCTTTACAATCCAGCTGTTTGTTCGTAGACTATTTGTAACCAAAACCTAACTACGCTTTCTATTCAAACTGCAAATAATAGAACATCTCATAAGCGGACACCAAAATGAAATCTAATTATGGGTCTGTATGGCAGGTGGTAACTTATAACAGGTCAAAAGTATTGCAAAGCTCTTATAGGAACTTTCTGCATCACCTTTGCAATGCAATAAGCAGTCACCTGCTTTTTAAGACTCATATGTTCAGTGAACGAATGGTCGCTTAAAACAAGTTTTACCGTATAAACTAAAACCTTAACATAGTATTTGCATAGCAAAACCTCTTGAAGAGTTCACTGTCCTTAGACCCCGGCTTTCTGCATTTGGACTGGTGCGTCATAGATTATTGTTATATATGGAATGGTACTTTGGACCGTTGTCATATATGGAAAGGCCCACTTAGGATCGTTACTGTATTAGACTACACGACACATCCTTTTGTAACATCAACATTGACATTTCCTAACTTTTGGCATTACATGTTAAAACTTAATGTATGTTTGTCCTTTACAAGATCTTGAACCTAGGTGACAACTGAAGTTGTATAGAAAAATGAAAGGCAACAAAGTGGAAGTTTTGTATTTGAAAAACGGACATCTTAAGTAATGTAACATATCAAAAACAAAGACTAGAATAAAGATAATAAAATCTCGATTATTCGAAATTTTAGTATTGAAAAGCTTAGACCCTTTTAGGCAGGATGCTGCTTAATGCATGGCGAAGGTCATGCAGAAAGCTCCTAGAGGAACTTTCTGCATGACTGTCACCATGCATTAATCTGCCACCTGTCTTAAATATCGATAATGTCGCGTAATTTAGCGTTCGAATGGTCAAGATTTTACTGTATAATAAGAAGACAAGAATTTTCATATCTGAGCGGAATACGTAACGTAAACAGAGTTATGACCTATATACTACAGATTTTAGAAACAGATGTTTCAATGATAAGCTTATCCGCAAATGGTTTGCTCACCTCTGCTTATTTGCCTTTGTGTGAAATGCGGGGAACATTTCCATTTTCAAACTGTACTCTTGTAGGAGTCTGATCAGAGTCTTCTCTGTTTGCATATACAACAGAACCGCTTCAATGCAACAACTTAAAAATAACCATAACTGTCTTTATAAGCAGGTGATTGCTTAATGCAGGTCGAAAGTTATGCAGAAAGCTCCTATAGGAACTTTCTGCATAACTTTCGACCTGCATTAAGTGATCACCTGCCTCTGCCATCCAGTATTATGCCCCTTTTTGGTGGTCGCATTAGAGGGGTTTTACTGTATAATTGTCTCTGCTATGACCAACATATCCGGTGTTTACAGTGTATATAACTACAGTAAACCCCGTATAAACCCGGAATTCTAGTGGAGAAGAATTTAGATATTTTCAGGCAGGTGGCTGCTTAATGTAAGGGTAAAGTCATGCAGAAAGCTCCTGGAGGAGCTTTCTGCATGACTTTCACCCTGCTTTAAGCTGTCACCTGTCTCCAAGACCGATATTTATAGTAAACAATTAACGTCCGATTTAGAGGGGTTTTACTGTACACGGACATTCGCCATGTTAAGGGTTGTATAGGTTCTGCTCTACTACTAGTATATTACGGGAATATTATTTTGCTTTTTCATTATGAACAACCTGCAAAGTTAGTGGATGAGGCAGTGTAATCAAGGGAGGTAACAAGTACTGCTTGAGGAATTTAGATATTAACATATACATCTCTTATCTCCCCTATTGTCCTTGCTCTTAATCGCTATGCTACTAGGGGCACATTTACGCACGTGCGTTACATCAATCTGAGAGGTGAAAACGTTAGTATGGCCAAAATGGAACAAAGATCAAAGCTTTATGGGGTTAGTCTTTGATAAACGTTCTGTCTTGTCTTGTAAGTTTAACCAATTCCCTCATATTGACGCCTTTTGACGCCTCTGTAAAAGTCACATTTTGAGACCATTGCGATAAATAGAGCATTTGCTTCAATATGAGTAAATGCTCTATGAATCAAAATGGTTTTAAAAACTACACAATTCTTAATTTTCCCGGGGAGTATAGCCACGATGCTTACATTACATTTGTATTCAGCTACGCTCCTGACTACATGTTTGAAAATACATGTATTACAATATGCTAACAATTATTGTGTCTGTACGTTACAGAATCCCACGTTGAACTCAACGACAACACAGTCAGCACCACAAGTTGGGAGCCGTTTGACAACGGAGTGGAAAACTAACGAATACATTTCTATCAGCATCGTCTCGATTTTCGTGCCTGTCATTTTGTGCAGCAATGTCATAGTTGTTACCTCCGTGATGAAGTTCAAAAGACTTCAGATTCCGACCAACTTTTTTATTATGTCTCTTGCTACAGCCGACATCGTCATTGCTTTAGCCCTACCCTTCTACGTCACCATGGAGCTCACACCAATCAGGATCACCAACAACGCTTTATGTTTAGCCGCCAATAGAACACTGATGTCTGCTGGTGGGGTGTCCATTTTGACACTCTCTATAATTGCCTATGATAGGTACACGGCCATAATGCGACCTCTAGAATATATCATGTTTATGACAAAGCGTAGGATATCTTGTTTTATAATAGTGTCATGGGTGTATAGCCTCGCGGTGTCATGGCTTCCTGTAATGGGTGGATGGCATGGGGACATTTTGGATCACTCTTCTCTATGTTCTAACAGTGTGCTTAATAGTAAAACAAGGATAATTTATATTGTGGCAATATTTTTCCCAGCGTGTGTCTGTATTTTATTTTGTTATTTCAGAATTTTCATCATCGCACGTCATCATGCACATGCTATCGCGGCCATGGAAAATTCAATAAGAAACAGCATAAAGCGGCAGTTTGTTAAAAGTGATACGAAATATGCGAAAACTTTAGCCGTGGTCATCGGTGTATTTCTATCACTGTGGCTACCATATCAGATTTGTCTGTTCATGGAGTTTCTTAAAGATTCTTCAGTTAATTATTGGGTAAAGAATTATTTGATGTTAGTCGCATTTTCCAATAGTGCAGTAAACCCATGGGTGTATGCGTACCAGAATAGTGACTTCAGATCAGCCTATAAGAAACTCTCAGAGTCCTTCAGTTGTCATAGGAAGGTGCCCATTGAAGACAGGCGGTCGAGTATCATATCTCAAATCAGTGTTATACCTTCATCAAGTACTACCGGGAGACTGAATCGGGCCAACAGTCGAATTGTTGCGAGTGATATATTATATACATTAAGTCAACAGTTAGGAAAGGACAATGTGGATGTTGCATTAAGCCGACGTCTGTCCACCAAGCATACAGTTGTCAATGCTGTCGCTTCTCTGCCTGACCTTATACGAATGTATGCCAATACTTATCAGAATGACCCAAATGGGATTAGAATAAACGTTCTGACTATCCCAGAGGAAGGCTTTCATGACGATGAAGCCAGTGGGTCTGAGAGTAGAGACAGTGCATATTCGAACACAGACTTTACTTCCTCGTCCGTGTGATATCCAATCAAATATGTCTTGGATTGCCTTTTAAAATGCAATAGAGCCTGCCTTAAGCGACCATTAAAACAGGTATAATTCTTGGTCTTTAAGATAGATGGTAGTTTAATGCAGGTAAAAAGTAATGCAGAAAGCTCCAATTGGAGCTTTCTGTATTAATTTGTCCCGAATTAAGCAACCACCTGCTTTTTAAGACACTTATGTTCAATAATTAATTGTAAATAAGCATGTTCAGCATGACGTCACAGAATCAGGAATACGTGTATTTATTTAACCTTTTACTCCATGAATACTCATATAAGAAATGATGACATCATGGATATTAATTAGATTAATTCTTAAAATTTCAGGAATTTGTTGCGAAAGTAGAAACTATAGAATCATATCTATGTTAATCCATAAGCAAACAGAGCAGATCCTGATCAGACGGCTTCTATAAGGGTCCTCTGATTTGGGTCTGCTCTGTTTGCAAATTTGTAGAAAAGCGTATTTATGGAGGAAATGGTTAACTAGTTTAGTATTTTGAAGCATAAAATGTTTGAATTGCTAAACATGCCTCAGCTTTCTTTTTGTCTAGCAGGATCAATAATTGTTGTGGAATGTTCAGGTCCTACATTACGGGAACTTCATCCAGGAAAAATAACTGTATTACAATGTTTACGAGGTACATTTCCGGACCTTGTCGGAAATCAGCGAGTAGTTACGATTGACAAAGGATATGAACAAATAACAAGTTGTGTGTTTTATTGCATCTTTCATTGTACACATTGGTTTAATAAAGATTTACAAAGAATAATCACGAGTTGGTGTGCATGTAACAGTACAAACATAACTATCACGAGTTGGTGTGCATGTAACAGTACAAACATAACTATCACGAGTTGGTGTGCATGTAACAGTACAAACATAACTATCACGAGTTGGTGTGCATGTAACAGTACAAACATAACTATCACGAGTTGGTGTGCATGTAACAGTACAAACATAACTATTGTACATGCATGGTTAACCCGTTCGCTGCCAATTATTTTAGTTTATCTAATATTCTCCCCCTTTTCTTTCATAAAACATTACCATAGAAACAAACAATTTGGATGCTGAAGAGACTATGAGATACCCGGCGTTTCATCTACAGTAGAACCTGTTTTAATCCATTACCTGAATGAATCTACCGAAACGGAGCATTAATAAGATAAAAGGAAATTTTTAGAATTGTGTAGTTTGAAACCATTGTGATAAATAGAGCATTTGCTCCTATAGGAGCAAATGCTCTATTTATCACAATGGTTTCAACAGGTGGCTTTTGCGGAGGCGTCAATATGAGGGAATGGGTTAAACGGCCATTCATTTATTGAATATAGGAGTCTTAAAAACAGCTGGTTGCTGAATGCTGTGCAAAGGTAATGCAGAAAACTCACGTAGGAGCTTTCTGCATTACTTGTGACCTGCATTCAGCTATCACCTCCCTAACAGATCCATAATTAAACATCTTTTTGATGACCGCTGAACCCTTTCCCTGTTGTATATACATGTACTCATGTACATGTAAGAAATAATGACATCATGAATATTAATTAAATTATCTTTTACAATGGTATATGAATCAGATCTATATTGCAGCATAAGCAAACTGAGCGGATCCTTTAGGAGCCGTCTGATCTGGGTCTACTCTGTTTGCAGATGCGTAAAATGCGCTTACATAAGGGAAAGAGTTATAAGACAGGTTATTCTGTAGATCCAGACTTTGCATTGGTAATCACAGATTGGCAGCGGAAGAGTTACTCTTTAGCACATTGTGAACTTTTACATGACTGTGTATGCTAACAGTTTTGATCCAGATGAGACGCTATCTCGTCAATATCCATTCTGTTTTACACTCAAAGCATGTATTAACCCTTCTCTTGCTGAATTTTAAAATGCATTTCTCCTTCTTTACCCATGCCCTGTTGTATAATTACATATATCTTCACTGTGTACAAGTATTTCGCTGTGCAATCACTGCTGTGGAGTGCACTGGTTGCACAACCAACTTGTAAATAGTGCAGACCCTGATGAGACAGCTCCTGCAGGAGCTGTCTCATCTGGGTCTTCACTATTTACAGGTATATTGACGTGAACAGCAAGCGAAGGGTTAAAGAAACAAAACAACAAGAGAAGACAATTTGTGCAGCCGATGCATTCTTCCGACATTTTGCTCAATGGCTGAAGGTTAAATATTCAGTTTGACCCTTTGCTCCATAGAGATACATTTTGACACCTTTGCATACAGAGAAGACCCAGATCAGACGATTCCTGTAGGGGGATTTAAACGTAGTCTCTATGGGATGAAGAGTTAAACGTTTACTGCTTTATACCATGGTGTGAATAAAAGACAATGATACAGTAAAACCCCGATCATGCGACCACCTATAAGAGGTATAATTCTGGGTGCTAGATGCAGGTGGTAGCGTAATGCTCCTCTAGGAGCTTTCTGCATTACTTTTGCCCTGCATTAAGCAACCACTTGCTTATAAAGACACCCATGCTTATTCATTTAGTGGTCGCATTAGAGGGGTTCTACTGTATAAGCTTGGATCTAAACTGTTTGAGACGTGTTCATCTGGATCTGAACTGTTTAGACGTGTTCATCTGGATCTGAACTGTTTGCAAAGGTTATAACAACATTCCCCGTATACAGTAAGACCACTCTAAACCCGGCATTAGAATTAACTTATAAAACCGGTATTTAAGACAGGTGGCAGCTTAATGCAGGATGAAAGTCATGCAGAAAGCTCCCACGAGAGCTTTCTGCATGACTTTCATCCTGCATTAAGCAGCCACAAGACCTAAACTACCTAAATTGTTCTTTGATAAAAAATCCGGTTTAGATGTGTTCTATTGTACACCGTGCTGATATAGTAAGTTTCAGTGACATGTATGCATTGTATGATATTATCTAAATGGCCAGTGTGCGAACTAGTGAGAGGAATATGTATGGCTGGGTGGGCGTCAGGGAAAGTCATTACATTAAAATAACAGATAGTCATAACATACGGTAGATAAGTTGTTTTTCCTTTATTGCTCCACCAAACCCTATGTCGTGACCACTCTCCACCAAATCCTATGTTGTGACTACTCTCCACGCAACACTTTATTGTGACCACTCTACGCCAAACCCTATGCCGTGACCACTCTCCACCAAACCCTATGCCGTGACCACTCTCCACCAAACCCTATGCCGTGACCACTCTACGCCAAACCCTATGTCGTGACAATATAGACTTTGGTGAAGAAATTGCGATTAAACTCTTTCCCTCATATTGACGCCTTTTGACGCCTCTGCAAAAGTCACCTGTTGAAACCATTGTGATAAATAGAGCATTTACTCCTATAGGAGCAAATGTTCTATTTATCACAATGGTTTCAACTACAAAATTCTAAAAAGATTCCTTTTCTCTAGTTAATGCTTCTTTTCGGTAGATTTATTCAAAGAGGTTGGATCTAAAAATAGTCCATGAGTATTTGAATACGGACCATATTCTATTACTATTCTTGTTGCTGGCTCTATAACAAGATTTGACTTTAAAAAGAAAATACGCTTTTGTTCAATATATTGGTTGTCATCGGCGAACCCTGTGCAAACTAACACTAGGAGCTTTCTGGCCTGGGTCTTCATTGTTTGCAACTGACAGTACACTCGTATCTCGCATACAAAGGGTTAGATTGGTTCATAATAACACATTTGGTCGATGCTTAAAAGATAAATGAGTTACGTCCTAATATACACTGTTTGAAAATGTCTGGACAGTTGTTTCAAAGTGCCAACACACATCTAACCCTAACCAGACAAACGGTGCCAGACATGATATCATGACTGCTCGTATATATATACTATCTGTATAAGAATTTTCCTGCCACGTTCTATCGTCTGCAGACTTTGACGTGTGCTGCATTTTATTGTTGAGCTGTCACACTCTCCAGTATCACAGTATTTACTTGGCGTCTCATCTGGATCAAAACTGTTTCCAAAGGTCATCCCAGATTCGCCAGTGACACCGACATATTTATAGTGTGACATATTAAAGTGTGACACATTAAAGTGTGACACAATCTGTCAAATGTACAGTTCTATAGAATCCGTCTGATCTGGGTCTACTCTGTTTGCAAATGCGTGGAAAGGCGTTTATACGACGGAGAGAGTTAACCCTTTCGCCTGTAATAACCTTTGTACATAGTTTGGATCAAGACGAGACGCCGAGTGACTCGACGTCTCATCAGAATTGAAATAGTTTCTTACTCGGAGTATGTATATTGAAACTGAATAATAAAAGAATTAAAATTTCAACAGACGATAAATTGTGCAACGAATGACAGCGAATGGATTATGTCTAAGACTGCTATGAAAACGATATCTGCTTAAGTTCCGATCTGTTGCCGTTTTCACTTACTGCTGATTTATTCAAGCTTTTGAGATACTATTGACAGTGTGTCAAACAGCTTGGATCCAGATTAGACGCCGAGTTACTCGGCGTCTCATCTGGATCCAATCTGTTTGCAAATGTCAGTTAGGTCGCGCTTAGCAGGCTAAGGGTTAATACTTGGGGAGCGTTACATGTACACATGTGTTGCTTCTGAAAGCCAAGTACGAGTCCATGTACATACTACATGACATTTTAACACACATCCCTTCTATACGGATTAACCATTTATCTGATGAATATTCATGTAAGACATAATGGCACCCATGAATATTGATTAGATGAATCTTTTAAATGAAATATGAACATATAAAGCAATCAGAGTAGATTCTGACCAAACGGCTCCAATAGGAACCATCTGACCTGGGTCTATTCTATTTGACTAGGCGTCAAAAGGTATCTTTATGGAGTAAAGGGTTAAAATCACGAGGTAAAGGTGTTAGATGTTATATGAGTTAACAGTAAAACTTCTCCGCTACAACCACTTAAAATGAATATTCGTGTAAGAAATAATGACATCATGAATAATAATTTATTTGTTACGACAGCACATGAACATGGCCATGGCAGAAACTGTAGAATCATATCTATATTATATCAAAAGCAAAAGAAAAGACCCTGATCAGGCGGCTCCTATAGGAGCCGTCTCATTTGGGTCTACTTTTTTGCAAAGGCGTAGAAAGACGTATTTATGGAGTAAATGGTGTTCATCTATTTTTTTTATAAAAATGAATCTACATGTAATTAATATTGATCATTATATCTTACACAAATATTCAAGTAGTAAAGGCTTAATGCAGGACACAAAAAATATGCAGAAATATGGGAGCTATGGTAGAACCTGTCTTAAGCTGTCACCAAAAAGAAGTCTTATTATAGGTCTATAAGGCATGTGGTAAACAATAATGCAGAAAAATCATGTAGGAGCTTTCTGCATTACTTTTACCCTGCATTAAGCAACCACCTGCTTTTTAACACCCCTAAATTCAATAAATGAATGGTCGCTTAGGACAGGATCTGCATAACCTTTATTCTGCATTAAGTGGCAGCCTGATTTTAGCCATTTCCGCCATTTCCTTCTAAGCCTCTTTAAAAATCACCTGTTGAAACCATTGTGATAAATAGAGTTTTTGCTCCTATAGGAGCAAATGCTCTATTTATCACAATGGTTTCAAACTACAAAATTCTAAAAAAAATCTTTTCTCTAGTTAATGCTCCTTTTTTTCTACTATATCTGCATAATATTCATTCTGCATTAAGTAGCAGCCTGATTTTAGCCATTACCTCCATAAATATGCCTTTCTACGCCTCTGTAAATATCACCTGTTAAAACCATTGTGATAAATAGAGCATTTACTCCTATAGGAGCAAATGCTCTATTTATCACAATGGTTCCAAAATAAAAAATTCTATTTTTTTTCCTTTTCTCTGGTTAATGCTCCTATTCGGTAGATTTATTCAAAGTGGTTGGATCTAAAATAGCCTATGAGGGAATGGGTTAATGAAGCCGTGTTTATTCACCAAGTAGCCGTTGTTGAGAAGTTTTGCTGTACGTTATCACTTATTATCTATGGACAAACAGATCAGACTCTACCGCTATCAAATGAGTAGACTTGCATACCTTACACTGCTTGCGAAAAGTCAGATCCAATGTGTTTAACACTTTCATTGCCGGTGTTGCATAAATGCACCACGACAAATAGTGCAGTCCCAGATCAGATCTTTTCAAGGCGGCGTCTGATCAGGGACTTCACTATTTGTCTCAAACTCTATTTCTATATCTGCGCTTTATTCCTTTGAAGTTTGCATTTATTTATCTTATTTCCTTATTTTACCGAATGATTTAACAAAATTGGATTGCAGACAATTAGAAATTTGGCGCCGAAAGGGTTAATAGTTATGGCTCTGTAAGGCAGGCGGTAATTTCATGCAAGTCAAAAGTAATACAGAAAGCTCTCACAGGAGCTTTCTGTATTACTTTTACCCTGTACTAAGCTTTTTAAATAGGCAAACAAACTGAATGTCACATGGTGTGCAGTAGAACCTCTTTACGTCGACCACAGATTGAATATTCACCAAGTCACCAATGACTGTATGGATATTAGTTAAATTATGTTTTATAATGGCTTATGGACATAAACATTTTTTTCTTTGACCAAAATTGTAGAATTATATCGAAATTATTTCATATGGAAATGGATTAGACCCTGATTAGACGGCTTCTGTGGGAACCTTCTGATTTGAGTATTCTCTGTTAGCAAAGAGCCTAACGTGAAAAAGCCTAACTATCGGGTAAAGTGGTTAAAATCAGATGACCGCTTCGTGTATATTAAAAGTAAAGAGTTGTCTGTATTTGAAATACCACTTGCCTTATCACGTTAAGGGAAACCCGGTTGTCATTTGCAAACAGTTTGAACCTGGATGAGATACCGAGTAACACGGCGTTTCATCGGGACCCAAGCTGTTTGACATTCGGCTAATAGTCCCCTTTAACTTTGAACGAATTAAAAGTTAGCAACATTTGCTTCAGATCAGATTCAAAGCACATACAGTAGAACCCCTCTAAAGCGACAACTTAATGAATACACATGTTTGTCTTTATAAGCAGGTGGTTGCTTAATGCAGGACGAAAGTAATGTAGAAAGCTCCTCTATGTATTACTTTTGACCTGCATTAAGCTACTACCTGCATTTAGCACCCACAATTATACCTCTTTTAGGTGGTGGCATTAGCAGGATTTTACTGTATATTATTTTAGAATTTGAGCTCGATAAGGGTTAGACTTCCTCTGTGTTGTCATTATAGAAAGAATTCCCCAGAGCTATAGATAGTGTGCGTGTTTCAAATACTAAAATCATCATTTCTCCATCAAACCATATATCGAGACTACCAGGGTCGTAGAAATTCGGCGTATTACAAACACTAAAATCGTCATTTCTCCACCAAACCCTACATTCTGACTACCAGAGCCAAAAATATGGGGCGTATTTCAAATACCAAATTCGTCATTTTTAAACCAAAGCCTACATCGAGACAACCACAGCCATAGATAATGTACGCTTTCCAAATACTAGAATCGTCATTTCTCCACCAAACCCTATGTTGTGACCACTCTTTAGAATCGTCTCTTCGAATGGTCACAGCATAGGGTTTGGGGAAGAAATAAAGAAAAGAAAACGGTTTATGTATCTTATCTATGTCCTCTGTTTGCGGTAATGACACACGGTGAATGTCGATATTTCTGTCGTTCTCTTACACTTGAGCATTACTTTCAAACTCATAAATGATAAAAATCATTACCATCAATGGGTTTCCATGGAATATATAAAGATATCACATATAGTCTCTCAGTTGACAGACACGGGAATACTGTAAACCTCTCTACAACAGACACTTAACCACTTACTCCATTAAATTTCATGTTAGAAATATTGACATCATGAATATTAATTACACGTGTTTTGTTTATATTGACATATGAACATAGGAGCAGACCCTGGCCAGATGGCTCCTTCAGGACCCGTCTGGTATGGGTCTACACTGTTTGCAGAGGCATTACATTGCGTATTAATGGATTAAATAGTACAGTAAAATTTCTCTATAACGGCCACTAAATTACATCAAGTATTTTGTGTTAAAGGGAGGTGGCTGTTTAAAGCAAGGTGAAAGTAAAACAGAACGCTCCTATAGGAGCGTTCTGATTTACTTTCACCTTGCTTTAAGCAGCCATCTGCCCTAATTACCAACTGACACAAATTAGTGGCCATTATAGAGATGTTTTACTGTAAAAACAAGTCTTATTCGGGATCTTTAAAGCAGGATGTAGCTTAATTCAGGACGAAAATTATAATGTAAGCTCCAATCTTAAATTACTGCATTAAGCACGTTCTGCATTAAGCAGTTATCTGCTTTTAACATTTGTTCTCCATATATACACATTTAAACGGTTTTGCAAACAGAGTAGACACACACACATCCGACTCCTGTATGAGCCGTTTGGCCATGGTCTGCTCTGTTTCCTTATAGAATGATATAGACCCGATTCTACAGTTACTGTCACGGCTAAACATTTCCGTGTTCACAAATTATTATGAATGATGTCATTACAGTTAAACCTCTCTATAACGGCCACTAAATTACATCAAGTAGTTTGTGTTAAAGGCAGGTGGCTGCTTAAAGCAAGGTGAAAGTAAAACAGAACGCTCCTTAGGGGGCGCTCTGTTTTACTTTCACATTGCTTTAAGCAGCCATCTGTCCTAGATACCAATTAATTAACATAACTTAGCGGCCGTTATAGAGAGGTTTTACTGTAATTCTTTCATGAATACTCGTGGAGTAAAGGGTTAATAGGTCATTAAAGAAACACAGGTTTAGATAGAATGTCTTTGTAGAGAGAGTTTACTGTATATAGAAGAATGGTATCACCGATGATCACTTCCCTACATCAGGTAGAACATCTTCGTCTGAATGACAATAACTGCACTGGTTCCTCTTTCACTTTTTTATGTTTGAATGGGGAATTCGGAGTGCTTCTCGTTTTGGGGGTTTCCACGATGATTTCCGGCGTCAGGGTGTTGCCATTTTGGACGCTGATTTCCGTGCTCACGGCACTTCCGGATCGCTCAGACGCTTGTTTTATGACACCGTCAATGCCTAAGGCGACAGAGTCTTTGACATTGCTAGCCAAGGAAAATATGTCAGTCTTTCTTTTAGACAGTTCTTTCTGTAATGTTTTCAGCTCCGACTGAAAAAAGAGAAATATATTTATATATAGTGGAACCCTACTACACGAATAACAATATTGATATTTAAAAGCAGGTGGTTATTTAATGTAGGGTGAATGTACTACAACAACTCATAAAGGAGCTTTTAATATAAACTCCGTCCTGCATTAAGCTACCTACTGCCACTATGCTACATAATAAAACCCATATTGGGAGGTCTTTTTCTAGGGATTTTGCTGAATAAAGCAGAACCACTCCTTCTCGACCATGTAAGAGCCAGTGTCTATTTAAATGCAGAACGAAAGCAGTACAGAACGCTACCAATGGAGCTATCTGGATAACTTTCGCCACGCGTGCATTAAGCTACACTCTGGATGAAAGGTCCAGAATTAGATATACTCCGATTGGTTGTTACGGATAGAGTTTTACTCTTTACCCATTAGGTGTTTTAGATAAAACCTCTTTGAATAAAGCTACCGAAAAGGAACATTAACTAGAGAAAAGGAATTTGAAACCATTGTGATACATAGAGCATTTGCTCCTATAGGAGCAAATGCTCTATGTATCAAAATCGTTTCACAAAGTGACGATTACAAAGTCGTCAAAAGTCGTCAATATGAGGGAATGGTTTAATGCGCTGGTAATCACTGGGGGCCAACTACGTATTATTATCAAAATGGTTTGCTACGACAATTTATATGAGTATTTTAATAGATTTGTTTTCCTACGATGGCAACTTTGTTATCGCAGGAAAACATTTCCCAATTGATACACTGACTTCGTAGGAACACAAATCCATTAAAATACCCATATAAATTGTCGTAGCAAAACATTTGATAACAATACGTAGTTGGCCCCCAGTGGTAATCCCATAAATATCCTTTAAAAAAGATGACCTTAATTTATAATTTATTTATACTTGTTATCTATGTGTTGTCACCGTCTCGCATCATTTCACATTTAGTGATCAGTAACTGTTACAATTAAAATTCAAAGGAACAAAAATGATAATAGATTACAACGATAGTACAGTACAGTATCGCAAAAGAGACTTTTGAATAGTTCATGTAAGAAATAATGGCATCATGAATATTTATTACCTATAGGAGCTTTCTGCATTTCTTTTGACCTGAATTTAGCTACCACCTGTCTTACAGACCCCAAATTATATATATTTTGATGCCCGTCTAAGACCGGTTATTCTGTAGTAGAATCACTCCTTCTCGACAATGTAAGAGCAAGTGGTTGCTTAATGGCAGAACGAAAGAACTGCAGAATACAGAAAACTCCCAATAGAGCTATCAGGATAACTTTCGCCACGGGTGCACTAAGTTACAACCTGTCTGAAAAGTTCAGAATAAGATATCTTTGGAGTGATTGTTATAGACAGAATGTTTAATGTGCTGGTAATCCCATAAATATCCTTTAACCCATTCCTCCATAGGCTATTTTAGATCCAACCTCTTTGAATAAATCTACCAAAAAAAAGAGAATTAACTAGAGAAAAGGAAATTTTAGGGAATGTGGTAATTTGAAACCATTGTGATAAATAGAGCATTTGCTCCTATAGGAGCAACTGCTCTATTTATCACAATGGTTTCAACAGGTTACTTTTACAGAGGCGTAGAAAGGCGTATTTTTTTTAGGAAAGTGTTAAAAAAACGATGACCGTAATTTAAAATTTATTAATACTTGTTATCAATGTTTTGTCACCGTCTCGCATCATTTGACATTTAGTGATCAGTAACTGTTACATTTAAACTTCAAAGGAACAAAAATGATAATAGATAAAAACGATAGTACAATAGAGTCACGTTAAAGCATTACTATAATTCATTAACCCTTTGCCTGTTGTAAGCGTATTTTGACACATCTGCAAACAGAGTAGACCCAGATCAGACGGCTCCTATGGGAGCCGTCTGATCAGGGTCTGCTCTGTTTGCTTATTGTGTAATATAAATCTGATTCTACAGCTTCTGCATGAACCAAATGTCATGTGTTCATATGCCATTATGACAACTTAATCTTATTAATATTCATGACGTCATTATTTCCTACATGAATATACAACAGGGAAGAGTTAACCCTTTCCCTGTTGAATATGCATGTAAGAAATAATGGCATTATGAATATTTATTAGCTGAATAATTTTTTTTATACTGGCAAACATGTGCACATGGATCTTTGATACTGGTAGAAACTGAAGAGTGAGCACTATTATAATTTGATACGTAAACAGAACAGGCCCTGATCAGAGGCAGAGCATTCTGATCTGGGTCAAGTCTGTTTGCAAAGGCATGAACAGGACTTTATATAAAGAAACGGGTTAACATAAGAGTCTCGTATAAGCAGATGGTTGCTTGATGCAGGGCAAGCATAATGTAGAAAGCTCCAATTGGAGCTTTCTATAGTACTTTTGTCCTGCATTAAGCTAACATCTGTATTGCAATCTTTGCGAGGTCGTGTTGAAGAGACGTTACTGTACAGCATGTATCAAGGGCTCGGGGGTTGTTAACCCTTTACTCCTTAACACGCCTTCCTATGCCTTCGCAAACAGAGTAGACCCAGATCAGACGGCTCCTGTAGGAGCCGTCTGATCAGGGTCTACTCTGTTTGCTTATGCTATAATATACATATGATTCTACTTTTTTTGCCATGACCAAAAACCGTCTGTGTTTATGTGCCATTGTAAACAATCTAATCTAATCAATATTCACGATCTCATTATTTCTTACATGAATATTCAAGAAGTAAAGGGCTAATCCATTTGCCTGCGGACTGATATATGATTACATTTGAAAAACGTTTGGGTTCAGATGTCGGCGTTTCACCAGGACGCTGATTGCGTCATTGAAACAGAAATGGGAGAAATGCTGCTTCAAAAACTGAATTAGGCATTTATAATCAACGCAGTATTTGTTTAGCAGATCAAAGATAAAGTAACGTTTCATTATAATAGACACACGCGGTGTTTAGTGTGAATAAAAACGTATCTTTAATGTACCTAGAAAACTTGTTTATTATGTCTAAGGGACTTTGCAAACAAAGTAGACCCATATCAGCAATATAAATTCTACAGGAGCTGTCTTATCATGATCTTCTCTGTTTGATTACGGTATTATACAAATCTTATTCAACAGATCTGGGTCCATGCTTATAAAGCTTTTAAACTGAGTCTGAGTTCGTTCTCAAGTTTTTGATTGGTCAGATTTGAGCCTTCCAAAAGCTTGAGAACAAACTCAGACTCAACTAAAAAGTTTTATAAGCATGGATACTTATCATGGTAAAACTTCCCTTGTTCACGATGCTGCAATTAATCAAGGTTCAGCTAAGTTAAATGAATATTAAAACAGTCATTGTTTCTCACATGAATATGCATGAGACCGTATAGGTTTAGACCCTAACCAGACGTTACAAGTCCGGCACAACGATTGATATTTGTACAGTAGAACCTGTCATAAGCGGTCAATCATTGAACATAGGAGTCTTAAACGGCAGGTTGTTGCTTAATGCATGGCAAAAGGAGCTTTCTGCATTACTTTTGAACTGCATTAAGCTACCACCTGCTTTACAAATTAAACATTTTTTTACTGGCCGCTTAAGACAGGTTTTACTGTATACATTATTTGTTAAACCCCAGAATAAACGTTAACATACTGTTCGAACGCTTGTGGGTGGCAGCTAAACATAATGGACTCATAAGCAACAACTGTGCACTTGAGTAATGTGAGTTTTGAACCGCTCTCTTGATTATGCAATGAAAAACAAAGTTGGAACGGAACTTGCGAAATTACATCCTTACCGCGAATGCAATGACTAAACGTCTTGCATCAATAATAAAAAGGGCATTATGATAAGTGTAGTTATGATTTACACACTTTGAAACATAAATAGATATTCACACACATTTTAGCAGTGATTTATGTTAAACAGTAATCGGAACTGCAGGCAATATGTATACTGATCTATCAACTCTTTATAATTCTCAGTGAAACCCTACCTTTTTACTACTCGTTAGAATTGCGTCGGAGAGGCGATTCTAATGAGTAGTAGCAAGATAGGGTTTGGAGGAGGAATGTGTAAAAAATGGTTAACTTAGATTTCTTAACCCATTTGCTCTCACGATCCCATATATGGGATACATGCAAACAGTGTAGACTCTGATCAGACGCCGCATAATGCGGCGTCTGATCAGAATCTACACTGTTTGCTGATGGGGATTTCAATATAAAACAAAACAAAATTGAAAATTTAGATCAGACACCCCTTAGATGAAAAATGGACTAATCCAATGTATAAACGTGGAAGAATCCACTGGGAGCAAATGGGTTCAATAAGCGTCTTATCTATAGATCTAGTTCCATAGTTTGAGCAGATTACTCAATCATTTTTCAAATGTTCAAAATTGGTATGCTTAAACATGAAAACTATTGTACATGTAGTGTTCTGTAAGTGTATACTTTCAATAGCCTAGTACCTGACGAGACACCGAGTTACTATACTATTCATCTGGATCAAAACTATCTGCAAAGGGAATCATGAAGTTTATCCACCTATTCCATATATAGACCCTCTTAACGGCTTAGCAAACACAATATAGTAAAATATCTCTATAACAACCACTAAATTGTGTTAATTAGTTGGTATTTAGGACAGGTGGCTGCTTAAAGCAAGGTAAAAGTAAAACAGAACACTCTTATAGGAGCGTTCTGTTTTACTTTCACCTTGCTTTAAACAGCCACCTGCCTTTAACACAAAATATTTCATGTAATGTGATTTAATGGCCGTTATAGAGAGGTTTTACTGTAGATTAATATCAGACAGCTCCTCTAGGAGCCGTCGGATTAGGATTAGGGTCTCTTCTGTTTGCCTATGAAGCTGATTCTGCAGTGTCTACCATGCCCAAATATACATGTGTTCATATGCCAGTATAGAGTATCATCTAATTATTTATTTTATTAATATCATTATCGTCATTTTAAACATAAATATTTATTAAGTAAAAGGTTGAAGGGTTCAGTGGTAGTCTGCAGTATCGACATGAAACAATATATATCTTTTCACAATAGATATGAAAGGATATCTATGTTTTCACCAGTTTTATGTTTCTATCTTATGTAACGTAATGGATATTCTCAAGAACTCTTAAACACATGATTAACGTGCAGGGGGCCTACTTTGAACTTTAAATTAGTCAAGTAGCTATGAAAATAGAACCTACATTGTGGTTTTCAATTCATATTAGCGGTCTGTATAGAATTGCCGTTTAGAAAACTACACCAACTATCAAACATTTAGTTAATTTCATTCCCTTAACCATTTGTCTACTGGATATGAATATTCCTGTAAGAAATAAAAAAAACACTGTATGACTATTAATTAGTTAAATAATTATACATATACAGTAAAACCCCGCTAATGCCACCACCTAAAAGAGGTATAATTCTAGGTGCTAGATACAGGTGGTAGCTTAATGCAGGACAAACGTAATGCAGAAAGCTCCTAGAGAAACGTTCTGCATTACTTTTTTCCTGCATTAACCAACCAGCTGCTTATAAAGACACCCATGTTTATTTATTAAGTGGTTGCATTAAAGGAGTTCTACTGTAGTGGCATTATGAACAAGGGGTTGTTTTAGCCTGATACAAATTGTAGCTCTATATTATTTCATAAGCAAATAGAACAGATCCTGATCAGACGGCTCCTATAGCAACATACTGATCTGGGTTTGCAATGTTTGCAAAACATCAACTGAAATGTGTTATAGACACATAATAGACACAGAATTCTAATAGAGAAGAATGCATATACATTTAGGCAGGTGGTTGCTTAATGCAGGACGAAAACAATGCAAAAAGCTCTTAGAGGAGCTTTCTGCATTGCTTTTTAAAAGTAGTGCAATCTTAGACATTTAGTTGGACCATATTTATAGCGGGAATAGGTAACACCTCGCAGTGGGGTGACATATTTCATAAATAGTCGCACTGTGAGTCTGTGATAACTATCGTGGAAGCCGCCATAGTTGTTTATTGCAGAAAGCCAGTTGTAGCTAGCCGACACAACGCCGAGGGGTTCCGACTGACGACACTATTCAAAATTCCGTTCGATTTACTTTAATTCGGATGTGGTTTTCAATACTGTTTAAGTTAATCAGAGTCCAGTATGTATGTCTATATGTATGCCCGTCACAAACTAAACCTGATACCGAGACGTGTGAGAATAGGGCTTATAGTATTTCAGTTATGAAATATCCTTTATGCATCCATGTATAGTGCAACCGGACATTCAATTTAGTATAAGTATTAGTCTTGGAGACAGGGGCAGCTTATTTAGCAGAGTACAGTTAAACCCTTCTAATGCGACCAAAATGGGCATAATTCTGGGTGGCAGAGGCAGGTGGTAGCTTGGTGTCTGATCTGGAGCTACACTGTGTGAAAAGGCCACCACGAGTTCACCCTATCAAACGTAGTTAAATAGTTTTGCGCTCAGCCTTCGATGTAGAGTAGAACTCTTCTTAAGCGCCCATCAAACAGGTCTAATTATGAGTACATGTATGTAAGGCAGGTGTTAGCTTAACCCTATAGGAGCCGTCTGATCAGGGTCTGCTCTGTTTGCTTGTGTACTTTGAAAAATCTGTTTCTTTTACTTTCTAATATGGCTACAATGTTCCACCTTCAATATTTTACTACATGTATATCTATTTCAGTAGGTATTGAAATTTGAAATAAACACAGAACAGGGAAATTGTTAATGCAGGTGGTAGCTTAATGCAGGTCGACATACAGAGGACTTTTCTGTTTTATAATTGCCCTGCATTAAGCAACCACCTGATTTTTAAGACTCCTGTGTTCAATAAATGACTGGCCACTTTAGACAGGTTCTAATGTACTCAGACCACGACCGCACAATGTCGACTAAACACTTTTGATCTCGCAGGCATCTATTCAGGCATGGCACTAAATAACAAGAACTTCACTACAATATGAATGCTGAATAGTCAAAGTGGAATGGCCCATCAATGTTTTAAAGTAATGTGTCTACCAATAACGCGTTTTTATGAATATAACTCATAACCATTGCAATAATACTGTTTGGACCATTTTAGATGTTTTTCAAGAACAACTTAACATCGTAAAACACATTTGTGAATCAATAATTACGGTTTACATCATCGTTCGTATTTTATGAGTCTAGAACAAAATTTTGTGATATCGCGAACACATACGGAACCAATCGGAACACCTCTGAGAACCAATCGCATGCACACGAATATTGTGTAAATCGCAGGCGAATATCATTTGCAACATCGATACTTTAGCATTAGTTTTCGCAATTCTAAGTGATTATTCGTAAGGTATTTACACACCCCTATACTTTCCGATAATTATCCCTTTCCCTCATACAAACGTGTTTTTACGCATTTGCAAACAGAGTAGATCCAGATCAGACGGCCTGTTTCTTTTCTTTCTAAGAATCTACAATGTTCTACCTTCCATATTTCTTTATAACTATTTGAAATTTGGCCTAAATACAGAACAGGGAATTGGTTACAACTGCATTTGATTCCATTCTTATAGACTTTAAAAAGCATCACTTGTAGATACGTTGTTCTTAATTGCAGAGCCTTCTCAGTATGAAATGCTTGAATTTGCCCTATGCTATTGAATGACAAACGGTGCAGACCCTGATCAGTGGGATTCTCCAGGAGTCATGTGATCTGAGTCTACACTAATTGCAAATTCCAATGCACTGTAAATTAGACGTCCGGTTTCGCGGGATTTTACTGTAGGTGATAATGATTGCAAAAAAAGATACCTGTCTGGGGTGCTAGAGGATAATATATTGACTAAATGAGGTTTAAGCACAGATCTTCGTTAGCTTAACACTTTGCAAACAGAGCAGATGCACACCAGACACTACATATACTTCTACAGAGAAATGGAAAATTACTCTCTCTCTCTCTCTCTCTCTTTCTCTCACTCAATCGCCATCTCCCTGTTCCCTTTCTTTGCCATCTCTCTCAACCCTTTCTATACCATATCTCTCTTCCTTTTCTTTCTATCCCTTTCATGTTTTCTCTCTCCCTCTCACCCTGTCTCTCCCCTCTCTTTTTTTCTTTCTGTCTTTCTCGACCTCGTTACGTTACCTCTCTGTGTCTCTCTCTTTTTCTCTGTATCTCTTTTTCTGTTTATCTATCTTCTCTCTGTCACTCTCTCTTACTCTCTGTATGCCTGCCTCCCTCTCTGTTCTCTCTCTCTTCCCATCCCTCTCTCCACTTCTCTCTCACACATACGGTATACATGTAATATAAGTCACAGATAATGTATGTCAGTTCATTATTTTTCAAGACCAACTCCGTATTTTCTCCACCCTTTACTCAGCCCTACTGTTCTGCCTACACAGAATTGTCTCGAATTTACTACAGAAATACAGAAATACTCCCCTTATCTACATCTATCATTACTAATATTCTAATTTCACAGAGGTTAAACAAAACAGCACTCAATCCATTTAATACCACTGTTACACATTCTTTTAACTTTGATAAGTAATTTCAGTACACTTGTCTGCTTCAATTCTCAATGTAGGGGTCCTTTCTTTTTAATCAAAGAAACTCGCCCAGAACATCAAACCGTTAGTCCTGTGAAGACAAATAACCCGTCGTTTTATCAGAATTCAGGTTATTTTGCAAAGGTTATCAAGAATTTTCCAATCGAGTGTACCCTTACAGTGTAGTGCACGAGTCACTAATGACCTTTGCGAACAGTGTAGACCCAGATGAGAGGGCTCCTTATCAGGATCTGCACTGTTTGTCAGGTTATACTTTTCTTTATAAACATCCCTAAATATTCACCGTAAGCTTGACCTGTTTGAATTTTGGAATAGTCCATTTGAAAATTTAGCGTTGTAAGAGTTCGGCAAGCACCTGCTTTTATCCCTTTGGACACTGAAAATTCAAAGTGGAGTCCATTTGAAAATTCAGCGTTGTAAGGGTTAATCCTCATCCAACCGTAAAAAATGTCTGCTAAAAACAGTAAAACCTCTCTATAACGGTCACTAAATTAAGTCAAAAATTGTGTGTTAAAGGCATGTGGCTACTTAAAGCAAGGTGAAAGTAAAACAGAACGCTGCTATAGGTAAAGCAAGGTAAAAGTAAAACAGAATGCTCCTATAGGAGCGTTCTGTTTTACGTTCACCTTGCTTTAAGCAGCCACCTGTCCTAAAAACCAACTAATTAACACAATTTAACGGTCGTTATAGAGAGGTTTTACTGTATTTTTGCTTTACACATGCACTTCCGATTCGTTCAAGCTTTTGAGACATGCTTGTTCGAGTTTCAAAAAGTGCGTATCCTGGATCCAAAATGTTTGCAAATTACAAACATGTCAGTATCGACAAGACAAGGATAAGGAGAATCATTCTGCGAGAAGAAAACTGTTGATCTTCCATAGGATATAAGTATACTGATAAGATCTACAGTTAACCCCCTCTAAAGCGCCTACTTGAGTATTAAGTATCGGTGTCTTTCAGAGTGTGCGGTTGCTTAAGTATTTACTCCAAGAATCTTCATGTAACAAATAATGACACCATGGGTATTAATTAACTTTATTGTTATGATAGCACATGGACACGGCAATGGATGGCCATGACAGAAACTGTAGAATCATATCTATATTACATCATAAGCAAACAGCGTAGACCCTGATCAGACGGCTCCTACAGGAGCTGTCTGATGTGGGACTATGGTAAAAGCCCCCTTTCTGTGTAAGCAATGATGTACCTTAACCCTTTACTCCATATACAGTAAATCCCCTCTAATGTGACCAGCGAAAAGGGGCATAATTGACAGTGGCAAAGGCATGAGGTAGCTTAATGCAGGATGAAAGTTATGCAGAAAGCTCATATAGGAGCTTCCTGCATAACTTTCGCCCTGCATCAAGCACCTGCTTATAAAGACAGCAATGTTTATTCATTAAGTGGTCGCATTAGAGGAGTTCTACTGTATATTCATGTAAGAAATGATAAATAGTGATATATTGAATATCAATTAGATGAATATTTATAACAGTGTGTGAACGAAGAAAAGTTTGACGATGGCAGAAGCTGTAGAATTACATATTCCACCAGCAAACAGAGCAGACCCATATCAGACGGCTCCTAAGGGAGCCATCTAATCTGGGTCTTCACTGTTTGCAAAGGCGTTAAGCCTTTCCCTGTTCTGTGTTTAATCGAAATTTCAGTACCTACTGAATATTCATGGACAAAAATAGTTATAATGAAATACGGAAGGTGGAATACTGTAGCCATTTTAGAAAGTAAAGAAACAGATCTATCAAATTCCATTAGCAAACAGAGTATACCCTGATCAGACGGCTCCTCTAGGAGCCGTCTGATCTGGGTCTACTCTGTTTGACAATGCGTGAAAATGCGTTTATATGAGGGAAAGGGTTAACAAGGTAGCTATGGAGTAAAATAATAAAGAAAAAACTTGTTATCAAACATATGTTCAGAATAGCGTTACTATATACTGAGATACAATCTTATCATAATACAGTTAGAGCAACACTGACGATCATAAAAGTACAACTGCACTATAAAAAAACCGTTAACAACTGTACAAGCAATTATAAGTCTGTAGGTAAACATCTAAAATCGTGACGGCCCTTCCCATCTCCTTTGTATTATACTAATAGAACTTAGTCTATCTATGTTCTTGATTTGGATATTTAGAACATCTACGTTTTATGAACCGCACCTTCTACTATTCTATCGGTCTTTGCCCGCTTATTTGCAAAACAGAGAAGACCCAGGTCAGACGGTTCGTTTGATTCTACAGTTTCTGGATACAAAATGTTAGCAAATATCAGTCATATAGATATGGACAGGATAAAGATGAAACGAAACCTTAAAACATTTTCCCTGTTCAACGTTTTCATACGAAATAATGACATCATGAATATTTATTAGTTAATGTTTGATAATGACATTTTATTATGGGTAGAAACTGTAGAGTTAGATCTATTGTAATTAATAAGCAAATAGGAGCCGTCTGATCTGGGTCTACTCTGTTTGCAGATGCGATAAAACACGTTTATATGAAGAAAAAGGAAGCTGTAGAATTATATCTATATTACACCATTAGCAAACAGAACAGACCTTGATCAGACGGTTCCTATAGGAGCCATCTGATCTGGGTCTACTCTGTTTGCAGTGTGAAAAGGCGTTTACATGATCCATCATGTGGTTAAACTGCTGGATGTCTCACAGATAGGCATTGGTACTAATTTGAATTTCCAATTTTAAGAGTTTTTTCTGTATAGAGCTGGCGAAACAAATGCATATTCTAAATCAGTTATTAATCCCTTACCTCGTTCAACATGCATGCACGAAATACTACGCTGCATTTTAAAATGACCTTTCAACAAGGGAATCTTTTAACCTTTGTAGAAAAAACAACCATGGTAGATATGGCACATGTGTACAGGAATTTTTCGGACAAGGCAGAAAATGTTGCATCATATAAAAATTATTTTATAAGCAAATAGAACCGACCCTTATCAGATACAAGCTTCTCAAGAGTTAACTCATTCCCTCATAGGCTATTTTTAGATCCAACCACTTTGAATAAATCTACCGAAAAGGAATTTGAGAAAAGGATTTTTTTTTAGAATTTTGTAGCTTGAAACCATTGTGATAAATAGAGCATTTGCTCCTATAGGAGCAAATGCTCTATTTATCACAATTGTTTCAATAGGTGATCTTCACAGAGGCGTAAAAAGGCGTACATATATTTATGGAGTAAAGGGTTAAATTATATAACTTGACTCTGTTACATGGACTTGATGAAGACTCCGCTAAATAACGTTATTGTTCAGCGTGAACCAATCTGTGCTCTCGGCTTTACTGAGCAAAGCTTCTCTATGGTGACCACTTTGGAATTACAATAAAACCTGTTTTAAGCGACCTGGCATTAATTGGACACAATAATCTCTAAAAGCAGGTGGTTGCTTGATGTATGGCAAATGTAATGCAGAAAGCTCCTATAGGGGGCTTTCTGCATTACTTTTGACCTGCATTTAGCAACAACCTGTCGTAAAGATCCAGAATTAGACATGAATGATCGCTTAAGACATGTTCTACTGTATATAGATCTGATGAAACACACATTGCTGTCTTGAACTCTTTCGCGGCCAAATATTGTCTACAAAATGTGTCGTGTGCTACACTTTTCGTTTATTTATTCATTCTTCCATTTTCTTTCAGTAACATTACCACAGTAACTAACAGTTTGAATACTGGTGACACGCCGATTTACTCGGCCTCTCATCTAGATCCAATCTGTTTGCATCTAGGTAATCAAAGAGGCAATTTTAATCACAGGTGTGACGTTGGAAGTGGAAGACTTAAGGCAGTCAGTAGCTTAATGCATAAAGCTTTTTTGCATAACATTCGACCTGTGTTATATAGTAATAGCTACCGCAACCCTTTATTTCATAGATACACCCTTTAACCCTTTCCTCCATGAATATTCATTAAATAAATTATGACGTCATGAATATTAATTATATTAATTTGTTCTAGCAGCATATGGACACGATATATTTTGGCCATGAAAGAAACTGTAAAATCATTTATATTATTTCATAAGCAAACAGAGCAGACCCTGATCAGACGGCTCCTATAGGAGCCGTCTGATCTGGGTCTACTCTGTTTGCAAAGGCGTATTTATGGAATAAAGGGTTATTGTCTTTGCAAACAGAGTAGATCCAGATCTACTGGAGCTTTCTAATCAGAATTAGTTCTGTTTGCTTACACAGTGATCTAGGTTTGGTGCTACAGTTTCCAACTTAGAATTCATGTATTCATACCATTATTAAAATCAATCCAATTAATATTCATGATGTCATTATTTCTTACAAAATTATTCATGAAATAACGTGTAAAAGACCATGAAATAGACCGCTGTCCGATGGTTGTTGTAGGGAGGTGTTACTGTATTGTGTTTTTTCATGATCCTTTACTCCATTAATATTCATGTAAAAAGTAATGACATCATGTATATTGAATAACTGGTTTTTATAATAATACACGAACACACAAATTTAACCAAGACAGAAACTGTAGAATAAGAATTAGAATCAATCTGGGTATATCCTGTTTGCAAAGGCGTAGAAAAGCACATTTATGGAGTAAAGAGTTAAATTTCAAAAGAATCAACACCATAAATAATATTGTCAATCCACCCTGTCTGGTTTCTAATTAGCGTCGGAACAGGATCAAACCTGTACATGTACAAATGCTGGTCCAGTTGAACATAGTGCTGAGAAACAAATGCCATTTAATCCTTTCCTCCATAAATACGCCTTTCTACGCCTCTGTAAAAGTCACTTTATGAAACCATTGTGATAAATAGAGCATTTGCTCCATAGGAGCAAATGCTCTATTTATTACAATGGTTTCAAAACTATACACTTCTATAAAAGTTTCCTTTTCTCTAGTTAATGCTCCCTTTCGGTAAATTTATTCAAAAAGGCTGGATCTAAAATAGCCTATGGAGGAATGAGTTAAAATTACAAGTACGGTTTGTCTGCTTTGACGTAGGTAAATCTTCTAGGTTTTAGTTTAACTTGCTCAACCGTAATCCTCACCCTGCTTAGCGCTACCAGACATGCATTTACAAACGTAGCGTGGATTCGAACCAGCCACCCAGTAACTCGGGTTTACTTCGTTTGCCACTCTGCCGATACTTTCTCAAACATTTATGCAAATTGGAAGTACATGTAAATAAATGTTGAGGCAGATAAGACATTGAACATGCATTGTTTTTACGATAGAGTAAGGATTAAATTGTTCAATCTTAAAGTTAAATACGCTGCATAAAGCATTTCGTCTACCTAAACAAGTTCGCTGTATCCAAATTTAGAAAATGATTATATAATTCTTTCCACTACAAAAACAATATCTTAGTTTCAAACTGTTATGATTCCGGATGAGACGCCGAGTTACTCGGCGTCTCATCTGGATCCGAACTGTTTGCAAAGGTTAATAACAAAAATCGCCAGTTGCATGTTAAACACTGAACAGATGCAGCCATTGTGTTTATGCTTCTCATTATCGCTAAGTAATATTGTATAGTGCATGATACCACCCTCGTTTTCTCTAGATTTATGCTCTCTTGAATTTCCTAAAATCCGCACCTTGTAACATAAGTAATTGGGAGAAACATTCCTTTGAAATGAATACACGAGTACCCATGCATTGAAACCCTTCGGCATTGTCAGCTGCTAAATATACAGTAGAACCCCTCTAATGCGACCATTTAATGAATCGAAATTGATTTCTTTATAAGCAGGTGGTTGCTTAATGCAGGACAACAGTAATGCAGAGAGCTCCTCTAGGAGCTTTCTGCATTACTTTTGTCCTGCATTAAGCTACCACCTCCATCTAGCACCCAGATTTATACCCTCTTTAGGTGATCGCATTATAACCATTATCCCGCCAATCGCGACCTGGCTTCCGTTTTCGAACAGTTTGGATCAAGATAAGACGTTGAGTAACTATGCGTTTGATCAAGATCCAAGATGGCTGACACTCCGTCCATAATTTCTTAACACTTTCTTCCATAGGCTATTTTTAGATCCATCCACTTTGAATGAATATACCCGAAAGGAGCATTTACTAGAGAAACGGAAAATTTTAGAATTTTGTAGTTTGAAACCATTGTGATAAATAAAGCATTTGCTACCATTGTGATAAATAAAGCATTTGCTCCTATAGGAGCAAATGCTCTATTTATCGCAATGGTTTTAAGAAGTGGTTATTACAGAGGCGTAGAAAGGCGTATTTATGGAGGAAATGGTTAGAAGCTTGATCGAATCGCATGTGGTCGAAATTACACAAGATCCACATTTTGATCTGACAGTTGTATGACCGCGAAGTAAGGGTTGGTATATATCATATTACTTGTAAAGTAACCACCCTCTAAACTGGAATACATTTAATATAAATATCGGTCTTGGAGACAGATGGCAGCTTAATGCAGGATGAAAATCATGCAGAAAGTTCCTCTAGGAGCTTTCTGCATGGCTTTCATCCTGCATTCAGTGACCATATGCCTGAAATCATCTAATGTTTTTACTAGAATTTCGGTTTAGAGAGGTTTACTGTATTTAAAACAATTTGATTGGTAATCCCTTTACTGTTGCTCATTAATCCCTTAGACTGAATGAATTCTTGAATGTATCATTGAAGCTCAGTACGGCCAGCGGTGATACTTCTGATAATACAATAACGACAAAGTGCGAGTCTTTAGTCTCCTTGGAGCGACCAAGATATGAATAAACATTGTTATCTTTAATCCTTTCCTCCACAATTATGCTCTTTTTAGACCCAACCTCTTTGAATAAATCTACCAAAAAGGAGCATTTACTAGGGAAAAAGAAACTATTTAGAATTGTGTTATTCTGAAACCATTGTGATAAATAGAGCATTTGCTCCTAAGGAGCAAATGCTCTATTCATCACAATGGTTTCAAAAAATGGCTTTTACAGATGCGTAGAAAGGCGTATTTATGGCGGAATGGGTTAAAGCGGCCACGGAAATGAATAAACATGAGTATCTTTAATCCGTTGAACGCGTGAAACAAGTGAAATCGCACTTACAAACAGTGTAGGTAGAGATCAGAGAGCACTAGAAGAGTCTTCTTGGTAAATGTCTACCATTTTTGTCATTCAAAACCATTCAGTAATTTTAAATGTTTCATACTGAATGGACTCCACTTTGAATTTTACAGTATCCAAAGCAGGTGCGTGCTTAACGCTTACAATGCTGAATTTTCAAATGGACCATTCCAAATTTCAATAGGTCAAACAGGTCAAACAGGTCAAGCTTACGGTTAATCTTTAGGGATTTTTCTAAAGAATAGTATAACATGACAAACAGTGCAGATCCTGATGAGTCTACACCGTTTGCAGAGGGTATTAGTGACTCGTGTTCCGCGCTGAAAGGGTTAACCCTTTCCATGTTCATATCCATGTAAGAAATAATGACTTCATGGATATAGATTAGCTGAATTTATTTTAGTAAACTTTTCAAGGAAACTTTTTGCTTTAAGAAAAACTGTAGAATCAGATCTATATCATGTCAAAAGCAAACAGAACAGGCCCTGTTCAGACGGCTCTCATAGGAGCCGTCTGATCGTGACCTACTCCGTTTGAAAATGCGTGAAATTGCGTTAATATGAATGAATGGGCAAGTACTGGACACAGGGAAAGTAATGCAGAAAACTCCTATAAGAGACCTTTACTATATAAATGGCACAATCAAAAGAAACGATTTTATTCAAAGAGGTTATACATGTACCTAAAAAGCAAAGAATACTAAACCAGTTATGGAATGTATAACAGTGTAGATCCAGGTCAGATGTAGCGTTTTAACGCGACGAACGGGTCTAATTCTTCACATTTACAAAACTCAGAAGACACATACAAGTACATGCATTTCTCGTTGCGTGTCTTAACCTTATTCAGTTGTGAAAAATGATATATGCTAAAATCCAGATATGTTGCATTTTTGAATAACTTTGATTCATTCAGGATTTTGAGTGTCGGACATATCGGACCCTCCTGATGAAACATCGAATTATTCGAAACCTCAACTAGTAAATGTAAGTTAGGTCGCGCTTACCATGATGAGTACAGTAGAATCCCTCTAATGCGACCACTTAATGAATAAACATGGATGTGTTTATAAGCAGGTGGTTATTTAATGCAGGGCAAAAGTAATGCAGAAAGCTCCTCTAGGTCTTGCATTACTTTTGTCCTGTATTAAGCTACCACCTGCATCTAGCACCCAGAATAATACCTATTTTAGGTCCTCTATGAGCTTTCTGCATTACTTTTGTCCTGCATTAAGCTACCACCTGCATCTAGCGCCCAGAATTATACCTATTTTAGGTGGTCGCATTAGAGGGGTTTACTGTACTAGCTGTTGACATAATGGACCTATATGGGATACAGTAAAACCCCTCTAAACCGGATGCCTACTATGTGCCGGTCTTTCAACTTAATGCAGGTTGAACGTCATGCAGAAAGATTTCTGCATGACGTTCATCCTGCATTATGCACCCATCTGCCTAAAAGACCTAAATTGTTTTCCATTAAAATTTCGGTTTAAAGGGATTTTACTGCTCATTAAAATCCCTCTAAACCGGACGTTAGATTTAGTATAATATCGGTTTTAGCCACCCGCCTATAAGTATCTAAATTCTTCTCTACTAAAATTCCGGTTTAGAGGGATTTTACTGAACTTATTACCAAACTCACCTCAATTTTTGCTCGACTGAGTTGCTCCACTTTTTCGGCTTTCTTCACGAGTATACTGGATATGTAGCTAATAATGAGAGCGACGTACGCTAGTCCGAACAGGATCCAAACATACGCCACAATACGGTAAATAGGACCCGCATCCTCACCACTGAATTTGTTCTCTGAGAGAGCTGTAAGGCAAGAAAACTATGTGGTACCATAAAACCCCTTTAACCCTTTCGCTGCCAATGCCGGATCTGTGATTACCTATGCAAACAGTTTGGATCCAGATGAGACGCCGAGTAACTCGGCGTCTCATCAGGCTCCAAACTGTTTGTTACTGTTACTATGTTTTTGAAACAAAAATGAAGAAAATCAAAAGAATGAAAATTTGTAGCAGACGACAAAGTTAGCAGACGACACAGTTTGGCAGCGAAAGGGTTAACAGTTTCCTTTATGGGCTATTTTAGAGGAGTTTTACTGTACCTATACATTCATGTAAAAATAATTGAATCATGCATATTAACCAGCTGAAAATGTGATAATGCGTTTTTGGCCATGGCAGAACCTGTAACAATTGTAAGTGAGTGATTATAGTCAACTGTTCAGGGTTGCTCTGTGGGTTAACCAACTTGTTGACACTTACACAAAAGTAACACGTCAATATACATGAAACCCCGCTAATGCGACCACTGAATAAACAGCCACTAATGTCGTATAAAGCAGGTGGTTTCTTAATGCAGGACGAAAGTTATGCAGAAAGCTCCTATAGGAGCTTTCTGCATAACTTTCGTCCTGCATTAAGCTACCACCTGCCTCTGCCACCCAGAATTATGCCCCTCTTTGGTGGTCGCATTAGCGGGTTTTTTACTGTACAGCAAAAACACTCTATAGCGACCACTTTATGAATAAACATAGGTGTCTCTTTAAAACAGACGGTAGCCTAATGCAGCACGAAAATAATACAGAAATATCCTGCATGAGCTTCGTGCATAACTTTCGTCCTACATTAAGCTATCTCATGAATTTCATATCAAGAATTAGACCTCTCTGTGGTGATCATTTCAGAAGGGTTTTACTGTATGTATAATCACGCGACATAGATAAGATGTATAAAGTTAAAACTAACACCGTTATTCTTTCGCCCACTCTGGGACAACTCTTTAGAATCGTCACAACATGGTTTGGTCGGTGATTAAATGACAATTTTGTGCAGTGTGCAGTGGCACCTGTCTTAAGCGGTCATCAAAAAGAGGTCTAAGTATGGGCATGTAAGGCAGGTGGTAGCTTATAGCAGGTAACATCTGGATATACACTGTTTGCAAAGGCCATTAGTGACTCGTGGACTAATACAATATATAAGCATGGAAGAATCCACTGGAAGCAAATGGGTTAAATATAATTGGACTGGCATTTGTACAGAGGCCCGACTGTGGACAATACTTTACCTGGAATGAAATCTCCGAATCCTATCGTCGATAATGTAACAAAGCAATAATATATACTGTCCATCATATTCCATCCTTCGACGTTCATGAACAAAAACGTAGGTCCCACAAACAATAGCGATACTCCAATCATAATAATGAGCACCATGTTAAGATATTTGTTCAGATCAGGTCTTTTTGAGCAGAATTTTAATTTATTCACTTTGCTGGAGAGTCGCGTGAGGTGCTGACCCAGACCCTGTAGCATTAGAAACATAAGTGGAATTCCAATGAGGGCGTAGCCAATCACAGCCAGTTTCCCGATCTCAGTGTCTGGTGACATGTTTCCATAACCTGAAGCAGAGAATAGTTCCTTTACTTCATGAATATTCATGTAATAAAGTATGACACAATGAGTAGATATTAAATGATTGTTTAACCCTTTCGCTGCCAAACTCTGTCGTCTGCTAACTTTGTCGTCTGCTACAATTTTTCATTCTTTTGATTTTCTTCATTTTTGTTTCAAAAACATAGTAACAGTAACAAACAGTTTGGATCCTGATGAGACGCCGAGTTACTCGGCGTCTCATCTGGATCCAAACTGTTTGCATAGGTAATCACAGATCCGGCATTGGCAGCGAAAGGGTTAATAATCGCGTTTGACAACAGACTGTCCTTACATTATAATTATTGTACATACACAAAATATAAATGATTAGACCCAAGGGCAGATGACTCCTAAAAATATCCATTTCACATACGAAAAGGGTATATTGCAGATATTCAGCTTATGTTGATTGCTGTTGCAATTGTGGTCCAATTGGCTTGAAAATTGCAATAAGTATACATATTCAATTTATGTCATGCATACAAGCACATCTAAGTTCAAGGACACATTACTCTGGAAAATCCATTTCACTGACACGAACGACATGAACCACCAACGTGTATGTATTCACTATGTGATATATAATGCACGTTGCATAAATAAGTCTTCAAGGGGAGATGACTCTACAAAGCCGAAATTGTGTAGGGTCGTAGAATAAAGATTCAGTATGCACTTAAGACAAGTCATCTGTAAGCTGTAATGATCGTGTGAAAACCCCATTGTTACCATCAGGTCAGTATTCAAGTCAGTAAAATGGTATCACGTAGTATCATACGTCAATGATCGTGTGAAAATTCCATTCCTGCAACAAAATCAGTAACAAAATCAGTAACAAAGTCAGTAATAAAGTCAGTAAAGTGCTCTCACGCAAATACTCTTATCATACATCAATGATCTTGTGAAATTTTGTTCCAACCATCAAGTCAGTAAATAAGTCAGTAATAAAGTCAGTAAAATGTTATCACGTAAATACTCATATCATACGTCAACGATCTTGTGAAATTTTGATTCCTACCATCAAGCCAGTAATCAAGTCTGTAATCAAGTCAGTAAAGTGTTATCACGTAAATACTCGTATCATACGTCAATGATCGTGTGAAAAATCCGTTCGTACAGCAAAGTCAGTAACAACGTCAGTCATCAAGTCAGTAAAGAGTCCTCACGCAAATACTCGTATCATACGTCAATGATCTTGTGAAAATTTGATTCCTACCATCAAGTCAGTAATCAAGTCTGTAATCAAGTCGGTAAAGTGTTATCACTCAAATACTCATACCATACTTCAATGATCGTGTGAAATTCCGCTCCTACCATCAAGTCAGTAATCAAGTCAGCAAAGAATTATCACGCAAATATTCGTATCATTCGCGTTCCAAAAAACTAATTTGTACAGTACAGTGAAAACTCGATACTTCGAAGTTTTATTAACGAAGAAATGATGCCGTTTTAGGCAGGCGGCTGCTTAATGCATGGTGAAAGTCATGCAGAAAGCTCCCGGGGAGCTTTCTGCATGACTTCCATCATGTATTGGTGCCATGTCTTTTGGTGCCAATGTCGCCTGTTGGCACCATTGAAAACAGTGCAGCCCAAGGTCAGATTTCACCTTTTCAAGGCGGCATCTGACCTGGGACTTCACTGTTTTCTGTATTATTTTAGCCCAAACATACAGGTTTTTAAAAACAAATATTTTACTAATATACCTTTATTATTTAGTTTAGAATTATATTCAATATGAACTTATTATTGCAAACGACACTTTTAAATTTGGCGCCAAAAGAATTAAGCTGCCACCTGTCTTAATGACTGATAATGATACTTGTTTTAGCGTTCGAATAATCGAGTTTTTACTGCACATGTAACTGATAAGAATTGAGCGAACAGAAGATGTCTTATGAATATTACTTTCTGTATAGATAAGACCCATCTGGTCATTTTATAGCAGACATGGGATTGATTTCTTCAATCAGGAGATGCTTGATTTCTTTGACTTGTGTGCTGCTTTAGACGATATGCCGTTTGTATCATGATCAGCTAACGACTATTCTAGACACGGTTTCAATAAAACTATACCAGAGCAACATATAAAGGGTCGTACTCAAGTACAAAAGTCGTTATTTGTCGCCAAATCCTATGTTGTCACTGCTCTTTAGAATCGTCTCTGAGAGACGATTCTAAAGAATGGTCACAACATAAGGTTTGGTGGAGAAAATACCTCTAAACCGGACGTTCAATTTAGTATAAATATCGGCCTTTGGGACAGGTGACAGCTTAATGCAGGGTGAAAGTCATACAGAAATCTCCTCTAAGAGCATTTGCATGGAATTCACCCTGCATTAAGCAGTCTAAAACATTATCTAAATTCTTCTCTACTAAAATGCCGGTTTAGATGTTTTTTTTACTGAATTCTGAAAGCCTATTTTTTACATTAGTGTCAAACTCAATGATACGGGTGTCAAACAGATTCGATCCTGATGAGACTTAGCATCTGGTCTGGATCTAAACAGTTTACAGATGTCGTCACGAGTTCATTTCATACAGCAAGTTGCACCCAGTCCGTCCTCCAGTTCTACAAGCACTATTATTGCAATACCAATTAATCATTTCACACGCATATGATGCACTCGGAACAACCATTATTGTCGTAGATATGCTTATTGAACCTCATGGGAAATTTTAAATCAACATTTCACACTGATATATATCAGTCTGCACATATATAAAATTTATTGCACGACGAACTATTCCCATGGTGCTGAAAAGACGCCAATATTGTATTAATTAACGCATATTCCGGCTAAAAGAGCTGTCTGCTGGAATTGTTACTTCAAGTAATAATCGAACACTAATTAGCTTGGCAGCGGTAAGAAATCGTGTTAATCGACATAATTATGATACGGACTACCGATAAGAAACCGTGTTGTCGACATATGATACGGACTACCGATAAGAAACCGTATTTATCGACATATTATACGGACTACCGATAAGAAACCGTGTTTATTATCTACAAATGATACGGACTACCGATAAGAAACCGTGTTTATATCTACAAATGATACGGACTACCGATAAGAAACCGTGTTTATATCTACAAATGATACGGACTACCGATAAGAAACCGTGTTTCTCGGCATGTAATATGGGTAAAGTAAAACCCCTCTAAGCCGGGCGCTAACTTATAACGTATAAACATCGGTCTTGGAGACAGGTGACAGCTTAATACAGGGCGAAAATCATGCAGAATGCTCCTCTAGGAGCTTTCTGTATGACCTTCGCTCTGCATTAAGCAGTCACCTGCCTAAACTTAATTCTTCTCTACTAGATTTCCGGTTAAGAAGGTTTTACTGTACTTGTAAGAAACCATATTACTCAATAAGCCCGATTACCGATAATTATCTGTGTTACTGCACAGGTGGTATTGGATACCAATAAAAACCGTGTTATATGACGTCTGACAAGGTGCCGATGAAAAACCATGTTACTCGACGGCTGATACTGGTTACCGATAATAAACTGTAGCACTCAACTTGGGATAAGGACTAACTATTAGAAACCGTGGTTACTAGATTCTTATCAGTAGCCCGTTTCGCATGCTATGTAACACGGTTTATTATTTACGGTCTATCGATAAGAAACCATGTTACTTGAATTACCAATAAGAACCCGGTCGCCCCTCATGTGATACAGACTAATGGTAAGAAACCGTGTCACTCTCTGCGTGATACAGACTGCCGGTAAGAAACCGTGTCACTCTCTGCGTGATACAGACTACCGATAAGAAACCGTGTCACTCTCTGCGTGATACAGACTGCCGGTAAGAAACCGCGTCACTCTCCGAGTGATGCAGACTACCGATAAGAAACCGTGTTACACCATGTGTGATACGGCTTTGCATTTCCTGCTTCGATGAGGCACTTATCACGACAATGATTTTGTTGATAACAAGTTTGCCAATTTCACGCAGTTTGCTATCCAGTGCTTGCCATAGTATGTCTCACGTGCCAAACATTGCCAAAGTTGTCAAAAATGACAACAGCGTATGCCATGGAGAAACATCCATATTGCTTCTTGCCAAATTTCAATTATGAACTGGTAAAGTAGAGCCTGTCGTAAGCGGTCGTTTATCTAATAAACATAGTGTAATTAAAAAACTGGTGGTTGCTTAATGCAGGGCAAAAGTAATGCAGAAAGCTCCTATGGGAGCTTTCTGTATTACTTTTGACCTGCATTAAGCTACCACATGCCTTACAGACCCAAAACTATACCTCCTTTTGATGGCCACTTAAGACAGGTTCTACTGTACATTTGTATTTACGTCAGGGAAATAAGATATTGAAATGTCTAATTACCCTAAGTATTCTGACAAATTAATCTTCCATATTCGCTCGTTTGTGAAGATGAATAATTCAGTTTGGAACCATTTTGATAACTTTACATTAGACTGGCATAGTAGCAAATAGTGTAGACCCTGATCAGGAGCCGTTTGATCTGGGTCTTCACTATTTGACTTTGTTTGCTTAACCGAATACTTCGGGTAATGATGGTACGCTATGTCATTCATTTACGTTTATTTAACAACAGAGGCGTGTTGATGATGCGCTTAAAACACGTATAAACAAATATAAACAAACCAAGGGCAGATCTAAAAGTGAAGCAAAATAGACTAAAACAAAATAATAGATATGCAACATATGTTAGCATTATATTTATATTGTCCCAGATGTTTAACACGTAGAATGTGATTTAACCCGAGTACTCCATGAACAGTCATCTAAGAAATAATGACTATGGCTATTAATTAGCCGATTTTTTATGACGTCATCAAGAATGAGGGATTAATTACCATGATATAGCTATTAACACTTCGCTTGCTATTCACGTCAATATACCTACCTGTAAATAGTGAAGACACAGATGAGACAGCTCTTGCAGGAGCTGTCTCATCAGGGTCTACACTATTTACAAATTGATTGTGCAACCAGTGCACTCCACAGCAGTGATTGCACAGAGAAATAATTGTAGACAGTGAAGATATATGTAATTATACAACAGGGCATGGGTAAAGAAGGAGACATGTATTTTAAAATTCAGCAAGAGAAGGGTTAAATGTATGTTATTTCATAGGAAACGGAGCTGACCATGATCAGACGGTACCTACAGGAATCGCCTGACATGTGTTTACTCTGTTTGCCAAAGTATCAAAAGGTGAATCTATGGAGTAACTGGTTGACGTAAATATGTTTATAATTAACGTGTCATAGACGTCTGTTAAACGAAATTAATTTGTAGTTAGTTTTATGAAAAATAGTAAGACGAGGAAAGAACCAATGATTAATTACTTAAATTGCAAAGGTTGTATGTTAAAGCATCTATGTCACCGGTGTTTTTTGCCCGCGACCCATTCCTTCATATTGACGCCTTTTGACCCATTCCCCATTATTGACGCCTTTTAACGCCTCTGTAAAAGTCACTTCTTGAAACCATTGTGATAAATAGAGCAAATGTTCTATTGATCACAATGATTTAAAAACTATGCAATTATAAATTTTTCCATTTCTCTAGTAAATGCTATTTTTCGGTTTATTTATTCAAAGAGGTTGGGTCTAAAATAACCTATGAGGTAATGGGTTAAGATGGAAATTGCGTGTGATATAGTTCCATATTTGTTTATGATATTGCAATTTGTTCCGGAATAAGAACTAATAGCAATGTATATGTAAACCGTTTTAATTGAAACACACATGTGTTTTACGATATATGTTATCGTTTCAGGAATCTTCAAGACTTAAAAATCTTCAAAAATATTATTTTAATGCTTATACGAAATCCCTAATCCTTTCAGTGTCAAGTTTCTAATTGCCGTCTGCAATCCTGTTTTGTTAAATCATTCGATAAAGTAAGGAAATAAGATAAATAAATGCAAAATTCAAAGGAATAAAGCAAAGATATAGAAATAGAGTTTGAGACAAATAGTGAAGTCCCTAATCAGATGCCGCCTTGAAAAGGCGGCGTATGATCTGTATTTGTCTTGGTGCAATTATGCGACATCGGCGGTGAAAGGGTTAAAACGTCTTATTTATAGATAGGCTGCTTTACTCAATAGATACGACTTACCACCATTGCAGACAGAGTATACCAAGACCAGACGGCTCCTGTAGGAGCGGTCTAATCAGGGTTTGCTGTATTTGCTTATACCCCCATTCCACTGGGTGGCGTTTCCACTGCGCTCATGGCGATCATGGCGCTTCTCCAAAATCTTCCAAATCGCCGCAAAAGCGCCGGCATGTGCCTAATTTTGGGACTTGGGCGTTTCTAGTACGCTTATAGTACGCTTCAATAACGATCTCGCTGCGCTGTTTACGATCCTGTCGCGATGTTGCTGCGCTTCTACGGCGCTTGAGGTCTCTCCAAGACGCTTCTACTACGCTTCCACTACGACAAGGGATTTCAGGCTACGCTTCGTCTACGCTTAATACGTTGCTGTTACGACCTTGCTTCGACCTAGGCACAGGAGCTGCGCTTCTGTTGCGCTTTTGGAACGTTTCTATATAAAATGGGTGATTAAACTGATTTCGAAGTAATTGACCATCATCCTTCGAAGAAAATTGATAAAATTGTTTTGAAGACCCAGATCAAGAAAAACGCAGTGTTGGGCCTGATCTAGGTCTTCTTTTTGCTAAGTCTTTCATGGGGTGACTCAAGCATTAACATTTTCCCTGTTCAATATCCATGTAAGAAAGAACGATCTTATGAATATTTATTAGCTGCATTTTTAAAATTTAACCTTTTTAAGAAATGTTTTTGCTTTGACAAAAACTGTAGAATCATATCTATATCATGTTATAAGCAAACAGAGCAGACCCTGATCAGACGGCTCCAATAGGAGCTTCTGATCTGGGTCTGCTCTGTTTGCAAATATGTGAAAAAGCATTTGTATGCGGACAAATATCTCGGCGCTTTTGTTGCGATGCGACTGCGATTGCGCTACGTTACTCACGCTGCGGCTGCGATACTGCTGCGTTCATGAATTTCTTACTACTTCTTACTACGCTTCTGCGGCGATTCGAGTCCACGGCGATGCCACTACGATTATTTTGAGCAAAGCCAAAACAATCACCGTGAAGTGGCGATCAAGAAGCTTCTGTTACGCTTCTACTACGATCAGGGCGCTTCTACAGCGCTGTTGCCGCTCCTGCTACGATTCGCGGCGTTTTTACCAAAATTTCGAAGCGTAGCGGAATCGCCGCTCAGTGGAATGGGGGGGGGGGTATTATGAAATAACATAGATAGAATATCTATAGTTTTATGTGTTCATTCGCCATTATAAAAATAGTCTATATATTATTCATGACGTCATTATTTTTGTCAGGATTATTAATGCAGTAGTGCGATAACCCGTTCACCGCCGAAGTCGCATAAATGCACCACGACAAATAGTGCAGTCCCAGATCAGACGCCGCCTTTTCAAGGCGGCGTCTGATCAGGGACTTCACTTTTTGTCTAAAACTGTATTGCTATATCTTTGCTTTATTCCTTTGACATTCGCATTTATTTATCTCATTTCCTTATTTTACCAAATGATTTAACAAAAGTGGTTTGCAGACGACAATTAGAAATTTAGCGCCGAAAGGGTTAAAAACGACCACGCCTAATTATTCTCTGTACATTAGATATGCACTATAAGCAAACTAGAATCACATGTGACCCATCTGCGTTAACTTCTTCAAATTTTGTACTGATTTATGCAGGGAACATGGACAGTAAGAAACCATAACAAGGCTCATTTGTAATTATACCCACTTAAGAGGTGAACGGAGTGAGGTATTTAGCTATTTATTACCTAATCAATATTCATGTAGGAGCCGTCTGCCCTGGGTCTGCTCTGTTTGCAAAAGCGCTGAGAGTGTTTATATGAGATAATAGTTAACCTATGATGACACACCTCGGATAAGAACGTTTTGTAACAAACCTCTACCTATAACTGTGTTCAACCTTATCCTTTGCACCTTCACTAGCACTGTAGAACCTGTCTTAAGCGACTATTAAAATGTCTAATTATGGGATTGTAAGGAAGCTGGTAGCTTAACGCAGGTCAAAAGTAATGATGAAAGCTCCTATAGGAGCTTTCTGCATATTTTAGCCCTGCATTAAGCAACCACCTGCCGTTTAAGATTCCCGATTCCAATCTTAAGACAGGCTCTACTGTATTTGTTTTTCAATTGCTATTTTGGCTTCTATCTTATTCAATCTGAACATGATTTCAACCAGGGTTCTCAGCTAATTGCAGTTTCGACAAGACAACAAATTATTGGACGTATCAACTGATTAACTGACTAGACGAGAACAAACGTCGTAGACCAAGAGCATATGTGGTGAGCGGTGTATGTTTCATCAATTAAATAACACACGTTTTAATTATTATTACAAAGTCAACATCTATTTGCAAACAGCTTATACCATGATGAGATGTGGTGGGTTATATGGGCTTCTCACAAAAGTCATAACTGTTTGACACTGTGGTCGTGAATATGAACAACATATCTTATGGCACACCTGTTGTTATCAATGTTTACAAACACTACAGGTATAAACACTGTATAATGCCCAGGTGGCCGCTATAATAGTTTGGTTCGAATCTGTTTTGTTTTTATTGTTTTATATTTGGAATTGGTAGTTTTGTTTTTTCATATGTTTTGATGAGCGTATACATTTTTTTGGTTTTTATTTTTTATTTTTCTCGAGACCACCGTTACAGGTATGTCTTGTTTACATTTTAAGTAGGTTAAGTTGGTGTGCCATAAGATCTGATTTGGACTGTATATGAAATATATGTTTTCATACTCCTAGCAGTATTCATCAAGCCGTGCTCTTGCTAGCTCATCCAGTAAGATTTTAAAGGTTAATAAATGACCGAACAAAATCGGTAGATATTATAGTAAAACCCCTCTAAACCGGAATTCTAGTACAGAATAATTTAGATATTTTTAGACAGGTGGCTGCTTAATGCAGGAGCTTTCTGCAAGAGTTTCACTCTGCATTCAGCTGTCAAATGTATCCAAGACCGATATTTATACTAAATGGAACGTCCGGTTTAGAGAGGTTTTACGGTATATATTATTTGCAGATACAAAGTACAAACCTATGGTGGTGGCCACTGTGACAACAAATGAGAAGGAGCCGGTAAAGTCCCAGCGTGTAGAGACACTCTTATTCAGTATTGTACCCAGCGCTAAGTCAGTCTCACTGCCAATACTTTCAATGAACGAGTACAATTCGTCTTTATTTATGCATGTATGGTTTTCTGAAACGAAAATAAAACAACCTGGTGAAAAATATTTATCTACATTATATTTAACTTTAAAAAGCACTAACAAAAAGGTTTAAAAATAAAGTTTGGTTCTTAGTTAACCCAGGGGTCCGGGATTGAATCCCGGCTAGACCAGCTCGAACTTTCAGAGACGCTTTGCAGTGTCTCCCACCAGCATGAGGTTGTCTCCTTTCCACCCAAGGTTTAAAAAGGGTACTTGTGAGGGTCACTAGCCAGTACTGCGACTGCGTAAGCGCGCCTTATGTTAGCAGTGCACAATGTTGTAGGCGAATGGCTCATTGACCAGGGGAGTAAATGTACAGTCGACTGAGCCGTCATTCGGACTGAAAGTAGACTATAACTAGGTACTTTACTTAGGTTATTTTAAATAACACGATAAGAATGTCAAACAGTTTGAATCTTGACCTGCCACTAAGTTAATCGGCGTCTCGGTGCGATACAGTCTCTTTGAAAGGCGACTATCAGGGCTTGTTGCAATGGGCCTATCTGTATCCAGATGAGACACCGATTTAAATCGGCGCCTCATCAGGATCTAATCTACAGTTAAACTTCGATATCTCGAACTCGGATAACTCGAACTTCGGTATAACTCGAACTAAACGTTCAGTCCTTCCAAAACTTACAATACAAAATTGCTATAAAATGTATAACTACGCATATCTAGAAACACGTGGGACATCTTAATGCAGTTCTAAAGTAATGATGAAAGCTCCTACAGGAGCTTTTATCATTACTTTAGACCTGCATTAAAGGCATTTCGGAAGGAATGTTGACCCATTAACCCCATGCTGTGTATTTTGGGAGCTGACTGTGAGGCGTCTGATACACAAACTGATAAGGCGGGCTACCATCACAGAGGATCAATGTATAATTGCATAACTTTATCACTTATGGCTATGGACCCTGACTGGACACTGCAGGAGCACAGCTGGATACTGTGTATATAGGGGGGGGGGGGTTCACTTATATAAGGAGCTTTGAAATGCCTTTAAGCTGTGAACCTTAGGAATTGTCCAGATCAGAAATCTGATAACTCGAACTTCTGTTATCTCGAACTAATTTGTATGGTCCCTTGAAGTTCGAGATATCGAAGTTCAACTGTAATTGACACATCACATTTAGAGAAGAAATTGAAGGAAAGTTCACTCCGAGGCATAAAAGCGTTAATGCCATCCTTATATTACAAATAACACATGTTAACCCTTTCCTCCATAAATACGACTCTCTACGCATCTGTAATAACCACTTCTTGAAACCATTGTAATAAATAGAGCATTTGCTGCTCTATTTATCACAATGGTTTCAAATTACAAAAATCTAAACTTTTCCTTTTCTCTAGTTAATGCTCTTTTCCGGTATATTTATTCAAAGTGGTTGGATCTAAAAATAGCCATTAAGGGAATGGGTTAAAGCCATCCTTATGTTATAAATAACACATGTTGATATGCATAACCTATGCAAACAATTTGGATCCAGATGAGACACCAAGTTTTACAATTGTAACAGGGAACGATATTTTGCAGCCGACAATTGGTTGTAAATAGTTGATTTATTTATCACGTGATCCATATCACTTCAATTGTTATTGTAGTGTTATTGCTACATGTATATTAATCTACCTCTCCCAGTAGAAAAATGTCACCAACGTCACTTTTCCTATGCTTGTCATTAAAAAAATCAGTCTATGTGTTGCTAATTTTACATGTTGTGGGGGAAGTTTCATTATTAATACTAAAATGTAAGTTTATAAAAATGAAACAAAATTATTTGAGCCTGTTAAATGACTTTGAGTATTAACCTAAGCGCATATCTTATCTTAAGAGATTCTTTTCTGCAACCTGAGCCAATTACCGTGTACTTTCAATCAATATTTAAGATATTATTGGATATGGGTCCAGAATACTGTATATATTCACATTTGTCCTGCTAAAACATAATGATCTCCCACACTCTGGTATACAACAAGTTTTACTTGCTTTCGATTCGAAACATTTAAGAAACTATTGACAGAAGGCCAACCATCGTTGATCCGGATGAGATGCTGAATTACCCGGCGCCTGATCTGTGTTCACCGTGTTTGAAAGTAAGGTAGCGCTCAGCAGGCGAATGGTTAAGGACTGAAGGCCTGTTACAAACTTGCATATGGCAAAATAAATTGAGCTTATTACTGTACTTAACATAAGCTTGTTCGAGAAACTAGAATCCCGTATCAAAATGGTACTAAATATAATCTGCATTCTGCAATACGCTAAAGCCCGTTAGTGATAAATAGCATTTTGCTATCGTTGGTTAGTGAGAACACTTTGCCATTAAGTACATTAGAAACATCCCACAAAAGCTATAAATTAATGTATAATGCACTCATTTATAATTGTTTTAACCGTTTGCATGACGCGTATTTACGCAAAACTCCGCTCATTGTCGAAAACAAACAAGAAATATTTAATAAATGCAAGTAAGTGTATTAAGGGGTGTAAGGTAGCCTTCACACTCATGTTGCTTTGTAATCCATTGTAATTAATCATGTTTGTATTTGCCTTATTTCGCATGGATCATTGTATATAGTCAAAGGCAATATGCCAATAAAACTGAAACTCAAACTGAATCAATTTGAATTGGCCTAATGACATAAAATATATAACTTTATTTGGTTGTACGTCAAGATTGGACACAGTGAATGAGATACTATCAAGTAAATGAAAAATTTGATTTAGGGAAGTGATAATCTAAATACTACAATAATATTATACCAGTAACCTTCCATGGCCAAATGAATATGACAAACATGTATACAGTAAAACCTCTCTTAACCGGAATTTTAGTAGAGAAGAATTCAGATATTTTAAGCAGGTGACTGCTTAATGCAGGGTGAAAGTCATGCAGAAAGCTCCTCTAGGAGCTTTCTGCATAACTTCCACCCTTTATTAAGCTGTCACCTGTCTCCAAGGCCGATATTTATACTAAATTTAACATCCGGTTAATAGAGGTTTTACTGTATAACACACATGCGAATTGATATTCATGTATTACGTATTGAGTTTGTATTCCACATGAACCAGAAATGATTAACCTCTTGCTGAATGAATTTTAATATAAGAAAACATAACATTATACACAAAACAAATCAATGATTATAATATACAATATATAATAATAGGCTATATTTCTATCGACATGTTCACAAATCACTGTATTGTGTTCTTGTATCATGCTTGCTATAAACATACGATTTGAAAAGTTCTGCAAATTCAAGATACTGAAATTTCTCTAATTATATATTTTAATGTATATTTTTCTCAACTAGTGAAACGGACAGCATTCTAAGAAATAGTGAAATTCGCGTTCAAGAGTATTGTCTAATTAACAGTAATGTTCATTTCTAGGAATGTTCTGCGGTTTATTTCAACGATTAGTTCTATACAATATACACTAAAGAAACAAAATTGCCTTGGCAAACAGTAGAGGATTGTAGCGTATGAGCAGAAACAGTGGATTCAGATCAAATAACTCCAGCGGGAGCTGTCAGATCTGAGAGTCTACTCTCTTTGTAAAAACTTTAAAAGGCAAAATGTGTTAGCACGTGAAGATGTAATTAGTTTTATTATACTGCAAAGTAAAATCCTCACTTCTGATTGGTTAACTAGCCATGTACATGAGTCCATGTACCCTGTGAGCTGACAGGGCACATGGAAATTCCCCATGGCGGGACCCACATATGATGATCAGAAACCAAATGACCGACTTCTCGACTCGGCTAAACAGTAGCAAAATTCATAATAGATAACTATTGATACGTAAAGAAAAAAATGCAGAAATGAATTAAAAACACTTTTGGTTTGAAATGACCAATAAAACAGTTTTTAGAGGAGTTATTATATCGTCCAGCCATCTATTATAACACGAACGCCGATGAAATACAATACGCACACCACTTCGGATACCTTCGGGTAGAAATAATGTATTGGGCGCTATTTGGGGAATTATCGTGTTTAGTGATTAAATATGCCAAAATGGATTTATATAAATTATCCGAACCGTAAAACTTTGCAGTATAATAAATTCGTTATACAGTTCTTTCCCAGGGTACATGACGATTTATTCCCGGCTGGTAAAATCATGTAACCCTCGCCTAACGGCTCGGGCAACATGATTTTCCTCAGCCGGGAATAAATCGTCATGTACCCTGGGAAAGAACTGTATAACTAATAATGTACAGAGGTCCAGATAAGATGCGTGAATTTAAATATTTTCAAGAATAGCTTCTTAATTTCTCCACCAAACCCTGTACTGTGACCACTCTTTAGAATCGTCTCTTCGAGACGATTCTAAAGAGTGGTCACAGTATAGGGTTTGGTGGAGAAATTGCGGTTTGGTGGAGAAATTGCGGTTTAGTATTTGGGTACGCACCTTTACATGTAACTCTGTAACATGACACGAAATTAACAGTCTCGCTGTGTCCACTAATTATGTACTGAGCAATCGAAATAATTAACCTTTTGCTGATTTAGCAAATATTTGCACAAACGTTCGTAAAATTCCTTTTAACAATTAGCCCACTGATGTGGGCGGATCCGTGAATTGAAGACCGAGTATTAAACAGTTTTGATCCGGATGAAGCGCCATGTTATTAGCCGTCTCAACTGGATCCAAAATGTGTGCAAAACTTATCTCGTATTCGCCTCTAGCAGACAAAGGCTTATAATCATTTACTCCATAAATATTCATGTACGAAATAATGACATCATAAATATCAATTATATTTATTGTTATAATATCACTTGGACGCATGAAGTTTTGGGCATGGCAGAAACTGTAGAACCATATCTATATTATATCAGCAAACAGAGCAGACCTTGATCAGACGGCTCCTATGGGAACCGTTTGATCTAAGTCAGCCCTGTTTGCAAAGGCATAGAAAGGCGTGTTTACAGAGTAAAAGGGTTAAGTATCAACAGCAACGTAAAGCAAAATTAGAACATGACGCAAATGGTCGATGAACAATTAGTCTCCATCAATCCGAGTATATCGATACTATTTGGTATGTTTACTCACAAAATAGAGACAAATGGTTCTCTGGAAGAAATTAGCACGATCTATTTGCTAATTATCTGTCTGGATTATCCCATCGATAATTCATTAATGTACCGTAAAGTGTTCTCCCACACACAGATGGTAGAAACAATTTACACTCAACAGTACTGTAGCTAGACCAGTGTTATATATCTCCGTCAAACTCTAACTTGATGGTACTTATTAGAATCAAGTTCCAGCTGCGACTCATCTGTTCCAAAATGAGAAACAACAAGACAATGTTTAAGCCTTCTCGAAATATACAGTAAACCTCCTCTAAACCGGAATTCTCGTAGAGAAGAATTTAGATAATTTTAGGCAGGTGAAAGTTTAATGCAGGGCGAAAGTCATGCAGAAAGATGCATGACTTTCTCCCTGCAGTAAGCAGCCACCTGTCTCCAAGACCGATATTTACATTAAATTTAACGTCCGGTATAGAGAGGTTTTACTGTAAACGCGTTCTTCATAATTTACTCTGTTTGCTGATGACTGGGCATATACCTTCTTATACAGTTTTTTGTAAAAGCAAAATATTTCCATGACAATTTTACATTATTAAAATCAACCGATAAATATTCATGTTGTCATTATTTCTAGCATGAATATTGAACAGGTTAAAACATTAAAAGAGAAGAAATTACTTCTCTTACATATACTGCTCTGGTTTGATCTTTATTGCACATTTAAATTGAAACGAACACAGTCCGAAACTCAACTAAGCGATAATGGAGATGAGCAAAGTTTGCTTGAAAAGTTGAAAAAATTAGCACCAGCAGGCAAGGGACCTAAAACAGCCACGCACAGAATCGTGCATGCAGAAAAGACTGATTGCTGGTCTATATAACACATGCGCTCACATCAAATACAAAATGCAAATCGAGGGCTTGGTGCAAAACTATTCTAACTCCTTCACAAGGAGTTAGAATAGTTTTGCACCAAACCCTCGAAATGAGATTAGAACCTAGACCTAACTGAGGTAAGAACAGAGGACCGACGTAAGGCATGTATTCCGGTCGAGCAAACGTTTCGACTGGCGACTCGTAAATCTTCATGTTATGATTAACTACCGTGTTTAATTAATCTTTAGCCTGCTGAGCAAATTATATTTGGAATTTTTTTCATCTACTACATTTTCAAAATTCAAGCTATAATCAATTTGTCTACCAAACTGCAATCAATGTGTCAAACAGTTTGGATCCTGATGAGACGCCGAGTTAATAAATCACATGGTCGCTAAAACGAGACTGTACTGTACAGTAAAACACTTCTAATGCGACCACTTAACGAATAAACATAGCTGCCTTTATAAGCAGGTCGTTGCTTAATGTAGGACAAAAGTAATGCAGAAAGCTCCTCTTGGAGCTGTCTGCATTACTTTTGTCCTGCATTAAGCTGCCACCTGCCTCTACCACCCAGAATTATACCTCTTTTATGTGGTCGCATTAGAGGGGTTTACTGTATATTCTCTATAGTACATAGGTAGTGGATAGACATGTATATCAAAGGTATAAAAGTACATCAAAACTCTTTGAAGCGACTGATTGTGTATTTAACTCGTATCATGTTGAGTGTAACCTGATTTGTATTTGCAAACTTGGATGCTGGACAAACGCGTAGTAGCTCGGCATCTCATCCGAACATGCAACAAACTGACGCTTAACCTTTAGCCTGCTGAGCAAAATATTTATACAGAATTTTTCACCTGCTACATTTTCAAAGTTCAATTTATAATAAATTTGTCTACCGAAATGCAACCAGGGTGTCAAACAGTTTGGATCCTGATGAGACACCGAATTACTCGGCGTCCCATCTGGATCTAACCTTTTTGCAAGGGTATTCAGTCATCCGCCCATATCAGGCTAAATGTTAAGCCAGCATATTGTTAATGCAGGTTAAGGTATACAAGCATCTTGCTTCTTACAGCAGAACGAAACTAAACCAGAAAGATCATTTCAAGCTGTTGTTTGTGCATCTCCCAGCATAGATGATAATGGCTTTAGATAGCTGATTGACCAACATGTTGAACCCGTTCTCGGTTTTAAGCCATACCCATCCGCAATCTCAGTCATGGGCCACTGTCTGACAGTGTAGACCTATATCAGGGTATGGTTTTCTATACCAACCAATGCCAAACGCTTTCAATGTTATATACAGTAGAACCTGTCTTAAGCGACCATCAAAATAGGTATAAGTATGGTTCTGTAAGGCAGGTGGTAGCTTAATGCAGGTCAAAAGTAATGCAGAAAGCTCAGGAGCTTTCTGTATTACTTTTTGCCCTGTATTAAGCAACCACCTGTATTTTAAGACTCCTATGTTCAATAAATGGATGGTTTCTTAAGACAAATTCTACAGTACAATGTATTTCTTTTACAAGAACTCATCATAGGCAAATCGGAGGGCTCCAAATTTAATTCAGGAAAAGTTTGTTCATACAATATAGATACAAGCAAGGTTTTACGCAAGCGTAAAATGGCTGCGTAACATGTATTTAAGCAGGATAGAAGAAAAAGAGGGAGCAATATTGTTTAGAACTTTTAATTAAAAGATACATTGGGAAAACATGACTGTAATGTATAAATTAATAGCAGAAACGGGGGAATGTTTTAATGAGCCTTGATGCATAATACCTGTGTATGACACCAATAATACACATTACGTCACAGATCAATGTTATTCATTTGCTGAAACACACTGACGTAGAAACCATTATCACATTAAGTGATGTTCACAAGGCATACAAACCCCCATACCTACAGTCTACATGAAACTATTCGAATAGGTCGACTCAATACCCATTAACTTTTTCACTTATATTGTCCCCAAATTAAGAACAGGTTAGAATGAGATATACATTTAAATTGAAGCAAATTCATGCACAATGGTGAAATATGCAAAACGGTCAACAAAACCACGAGTAAAAGGTCTCAGCTAAATAACTTTAACAAAGCCAAAATGAAAACAAAGGACTTATATTTTTATGTACAATATGGCTTTAAACCAAAAGCACGTATTCTAAGGGTGCTAAGAAAATATGAGAGAATTTTTTTTAACTTCCACCGAGGATCGAACCCACGACTTTACGTTTCCTAGACCATCGTTATAACCCTAAGCCCACGCTGACAGCTATGATTGGTAATGTGATTTTAATCAGTTATACCTAATTCACTAGCATTTTCACTGAAACTGGATCATGGCAGTAAAGAAAGAAATTACCCCGACAAAATATGCTGAGAAAAATATATGAATCAAAATAAATAAAATAAATGAATATATATATAAAAATAAAAACTTGTCTCACGGTAAACCATAGTTATCACAAAGATTGGCTTTTTATAGAAACACAGGACCGCAGAAACGCATAGTCAAAATTCAAAGCCGTATGAGATTGGGCTGCTTTCGCAGCCCTATTAACTATTTACTGCAAAATGTTGTCGTCTGAAAATATTGTCGTCTCTGTTTCCATTTTCATCTTTGAATTTTCTTTGCTGTTGCTTCAAAAATCCACTATCATAACAAAGATAACTTTAAGTTCTGGTTAGATCGCCGAATTACTTGTACAGCAAAACCCCGCTAATGCGACCACCTAAAAGAGGTATAATTATGGGTGCTAGATGCAGGTGGTAGCTTAATGCAGGACAAAAATATTGCAGAGGAGCTTTCTGCATTACTTTTGTCCTGCATTAAGCAACCACCTGCTTATAAACACACATACGTTTATTCATTAAGTGGTCGCATTAGAGAGGTTTTTACTGTAGTCTCCTATGGATCCAGACTGTTTGTATATACCTCCTCTTGTGAGATGTCGCTGTAGAGAGAGTGTTCTGTAGCATAGTTGGCAGGTCCCGATAGACTGGACCAATATCAGACATTTATCAACTCGTTTTATGTCCAGAATAATAAATGCTTGGCACACATGGATCCAAGCCACCTGTTCAACCATTTCAACACTGAACTTTCAAATGAACTATTCCAAAATTCAAACGGGCAGAACTTATGGTGAATATTTAGGGATTTTTCTAAAGGCAGGTCTAGCATAAAAACATTGCAGACCCAGATGAGAGGACTTCTCTAGAAACCCTCTCATCTGTGTTTGCACTGTTTGCAAAGGACATTAGTGATTCGTGTCCCGCACTGTGAGGTTATAATTAAAAATGAAATTTGAGTCCCCGGTTGATTTATTCTATATATAGTTGCCCGAGAAGAGCTAAGAACCAGTTGATTATTTTGTATGGAGTTAATTGTGAATTCCCGAAATTAATTGATGCGGATATTTAGCCCCAATCCCGCTAAGCACGTCTAGACTCACATTCGAAAACAACTTGGATCCAGATGAGAGATCGAGTAACTCAGCATCTCACCAGGATCCAAATTGTTTGACACACGTTCAATGGTTTCCCCTTTCCTCCATAGGCTATTTTAGACACTACCTCTTTGAATGCATCTACCCAAAAGGAGCATTTACATGAGAAAAGGAAATTTTTTAGAATTTTGTAGTTTAAAACCATTGTGATAAATAGAGCATTTGCTCCCACAGGAGCAAATGCTCTATTTATCACATTGGTTTCAAAATGTGGTTATTACAGAGGCGTAGAAAGGCGTATTTATGGAGTAAAGGGTTAAACGCTTGATCAAATCGGAAGAAGTCAAATACATGTAGTATCACATCAAAATATGAGTAGAAATTACCTTTTTAATAGTGAGGTAAGAGTTTGTGTAATTATGTTTGTTCATGTGTATGCCTGGTATGTGAAAAAAAGGATTGCAGACAGAGTACATGTATATATTCGCCTCTTTAAAATAACACTTTACACCCAGAGTAGACCTAGACCAGGATCTGCTCCAATAGGAAAGCTCCTTCTGTCTCGTATACAAACTGCCTTTACAGACCCATAATTATACCTATTTGTGATGGCCGCTTAAACCCTTTCCTCCATAAATACGCTTTTCTACGCCTCTGTAAAAGTCATTTTATGAAACCATTGTGATAAATAGTGATTGTGATAAAAAATTGTCACAATAGTTTCAAACTAAAACATTCTAAACGTTTCCTTTTCTCCAGTTTGTGCTCCTTTTCGGTAGATTTATTCAAAGTGGTTGTATCTAAATATAGCCTATGAGGGAATGGGTTAAGACAGGTTCTTCCGTAGTTTTAGACTAATTGCCACGCTGTACCACAGCATCTGACCAGGACATACATTATCTGTGATTCTTCCCTAAAACTGTTCTATTTAACACTGTTGCAAGCAAACAGTGCGGACTCTGTGTGGACAGCAAACCCGTTGGTCAGAAGAATGTTTAGGAAATCTAGGCTTAATTCTGTTATATGCTTTGCCAAACCATGTCGTGTTGACATTCGTTAGAATCGCCCCAGAAAGAATGCCAAGACAGGATTTGGTTGAGAAATAGGAGACTGAGATACAACAGTACTCCTCTTATGTACACGTGTGTATTGTGGGCGGGGATTTGCACGTGTTCTGTCAGTGTATGTATTATTCTTAAGCGTATTAAGTGTTTTCCACTACAATTATTTCTTCTGTTTCATCTTGAGGCAAGCATGTGAAAGTTTACAAAAATATTTACAGTCTGTATTTACCATGCGTGAGCAGACGCGCGATTATTGTGTATTTCTCACGACTCACTGGAAAACATTTGTCCCAAGAACTCTTTAATCCTTTCGGCACTAAACGCCCTTTTGTGCTTCTGCAAACATAGTAGACCAAGATAAGGGTTTGCTCTGTTTGCGTATGAAATAATATTAGATCTGACTGTACAGCTTCTACCAATACCAAAACATTCGGGTGTACATAATAAAAAACATCAATTTACAGCAGGTGTTAAGTGCTTGCGTGGCGGCCGTAAAAAGTCGCCCCGTACTTCATTCTCAGTGTTGTTATATTTTCTGGTCCATCGGAATCATTAGTTTTTGATGTTATTAGTTTTGAAAATTGAATACTGCCGATGCTTGGGGGCATGAGTAGTGTTGCACTTTTAATTACTACTCATGAACAGACTCAATAAAACCGAGTCTGCAATTTTCTCTTTTTGCATTTCTACTTTTGCTTTCGAAGGATCACCCATTTTCAGAATATTTATACATATTCATGATGGCATTATTTCTTACATGAATATGCAACAGAGAAAGGGATAATGGTCATTAGAATCGCGTCTAAGGGATCGGATCAGTATATAACCATATATACTCGTATAACCGTTGTTTGACCCAGATTCGTAAATACTCCTTTTGATCTAACAGTTTGAAATGGACATTCCAAGCTTACATAGCACCAACTGTTTGTTTATACATTGCAGATTCCCTACTGTTTGCCATGGCAATGCATTTCCTTGTTTTATATGCTAGATACAAAAATCTAAATAATTATAATCAAGAGCGTAACTGAGTGCAAATGTAATGTACGCACCGGTGCTATAGGGGTCCGGGGCATACTCAAGTGGGGAAATGTAGAATTATGTAGATTTGAAACCATTGTTATAAATAGAACATTTGCTCCTATAGGAGCAAATGCTCTATTTATCACAATAGTTTCAAAAGGTGAATTAGGCGTCAAAAGGCATCGATATATGGAAATGGGTTAAATTTTATACGACAAGACAGAAAAACCCCACTTAGACTTCGAGTTTTGTTCCATTTTGGCCATAATAATGTGTCAGATTGATGTTACGAACGTGCATAAGTGCGTATCGCTAGCTACGTCCATTCCAATGCACAATGAGCAGAATTATGCACGCACAGTATCAGGCGAGGGATTACATTTTGTATTTGAAACCTTAAAAACTTGAAATTAGAAAATGATAATCAGAAATAAATTTCCAACGCGAAGCAATTTTCACTTGCAAAAACTGTTTCCCGTCCGTATACTGTAATGCACATTTTTTTTCTAAAATAAAAAGAAACAACATAATATAAACCAGTGTCCCAAAGTCTCATAATTAGACAAACTGCTAAAACGGAAGACCACAATATGAAAAAAATCTATTAAGCGTCCATTCATTTATTGAACATAGGAGTTTTGAAGAGCAGGTGGTTGCTAAATGCAGGGCAAAAGTAATGTATAAAGCTTTTATATACAGGAGCATTCATCATTAATTTTGACCTGCATTAAGCTACCAACTGCTTTACAGACATATAATTAAACCTCTTTTTGATAGCCGCTTAAAACAGGTTCTTCTGTATGCAAGTGAATTAGAAACTGTGCAACCATTTAGCCGTATGTTTCAATGTTAATAATACAACAATAACATATAAGAACCATATGGCGCGTTAACACGAAATCTGTTTAGATTAATGTTGAAGATAAAAGTTTACTAACAAACTTCAGAGTCAGAAAAGGAATAGAAAACATATATTAAGACCCGATTTCACGTCACTCTTAACTTTTTCGCTGCCAAATATTGTTGTCTGCAAACGTTGTCGTTCGCTACAATTATCTTAATTCTTTTGTTAAAAAACCCAGATTTTGTAACAATCAGTTTTGATCCAGATGAGACGCCTATACGTAGTTGCTCGGCATCTGGATCACAACTGTTTGTATAGGTAATGCCAAATGCCAAACAAGCAGCGAAAGAGTTAAAGGGAGATTTCGAGACTTTATTTTCGTAGTATATTTACAAAATTGAATTCCACGAGCAAAGTTCATTCGTCGGAAATCTTGAGCGTTATATCCATTACCTCATATGAACACATTTGTAAGCAATGCAGACCCAAACCCCGTATGAGCCGTCTGATCAGGGTCTGCTCTGTTTGTATTTTAAATAATATAGATATGATTCTACAGCTTATGCACGAGCCTAAACATCCTGTATGTAAGTTAGCCAAAAACCATTGATGATGTAATTATTTCTTACATTAATATTTGGTCAGGTAAAGACCGTGTTCACGTATAAAGCTGATTATGGAATAAATATAGTCATAGGGCATTTTTCGTCTATATCCTCAAACAGCTGTCAAGTAGACCCATAATTAGACCTCTTTTTGATGGCCGCTTAACCCATTCCCTCATATTGACCACTTTTGACCTGTTAACGATTGCTAGCGACTTCTGGTATCCCCGATATTCGTACGAAGGTCGCAGGGCAAGTCACTGATAATCGCGGGTTGTCTTCAGTAATCAATGGTAATCGTTTCTAGTCGTGCGACCAATTTCAGTCGCAGAGGGGTTGTTGATCATGCATAGCTACCCCCTTACGACCAAACTGGTCGCCGGTGGTATCTAAAAGGTAACTTCGGAGGTTTTAGGTAATCGTGCGATCGTTAGTGATCACCTACAATCTTACGACAATCATCAGCGACTTTTCTATAATTACCTACGACTGTCGTGCGATCACCAGTGACTGCCTATGACTACCCACGACTAGGCATAGACCAACTGACCACACAACAGGTCGGAAGTGATTGTGGAACCTTGGTACGAATACCATTGACTTTGTGCATGATCGTCAGCTACCTGTCGTACGATGGTCGCAGAAGCATCTCCAATGTGACTGCAAAGCATTTTGGAATTTAGTCGCCGACAATCACAGACAATCGCCGATTTCAGAGGTCGCCAAAGGTCTTTAACGATCACCAGCGCTAGTGGGACTGTGGTAACTGAGCAAACTCAGAATCTGATCAATCAGATGCCTGAGAATGATCTCAGACTCAATCAAAAGGTTTTTTAACCTCGGAGCCAGGAGGTGTTAACCCTTTCGGTGCCAGCATTGTCGTCTGCTGGGCATAAATTCGTTTATTTTAAGTGTAAATGTATGCACTTCTTCCATTTTCCTTATAAAACAGTAAATAGAGTGTCAAACAGTTTGGATCCTGAAGACACGCCGAGTTACTCGGCGTCTCATCTGGATCCAAACTGTATGCATGTGATATCATAAACCCGTCATTGTTGCAATGAAGGGGTTAAGGAACACAGAACAACTTTGTTTAAATCTGGTGTAAAAGTGTTTAAATCTGGTGTAAAAGACTTAATTACTAGATATATATTACTAGCAATATAATGTTCAAACCTTTGCACACAGGCAACACGTGCACTCACAGTTGTAAACAGTGTAGACTCAGGTCAGAGGGCATTCCTAAAGTAGGACAGGTTGGTCATTCGAAATTATTCTGAATGTACAGTGTATTTAAACAATGATGGATCAGTCAACATTCAAATAAATATTTTTTGCGCTCTCCACCAAGTTGCAATCTGCTTAATGTAACACCTACATGATTTCTTAAATATAAACTAAATTATCCTTATCTAACTCATTTGTCAGCGATGATGCTGTGAGGTACCCTGTTACTGATTCTCATTTTGATCCAAACAGTTCTCAGTTCACCGATTCGCCCTTAGTATCATAAGAATCTTCTCATGCTAAATTATAATGTCTATTCAATCTCTGATTTGCTGAATCCCATTCGTTCAATCCATTGCGAAACATTTGAGCGAGTGTCAAACAGCTTGGATCCTGACGACACGCCGAGTTACTTGGCGTCTCATTTTGACCCAAGCTGTTTGTAAATGCTAATCAATGTGCGCTTAGCATGGACACTTTTCGAGTTAATATTTATTCAATCGTGGAATGATTTAACAATCAGCTTTGATCCAGATGAGACACCCGAGTCAGTTAGAGTCTCATCAGAATCCTTAGTATAGCTGTTTTACAGTCAGTTAATAGTCTCCTATAAGATCTATCTGTTTCTTTACTTTCTAAAATTGATACAATGGTCCACGTTACATACTTCATTATAACTGTTTGTCCATGAATGTTCAGTAGGTTTTGAAATCGGAGGAATCGAAAGTCAGCAGAAAACGCTATACCAGAAGATAGAATTTTGGCAGACATCAAAATTTAGTAGTTAGATAAGGGAGAATACAGGTTTGAACATTTGGCAACACAAACAGGTAGGTACCATATGGTGAGTGAACGCCTACACTTGTGTCAGATCAGTGCAGACGCGTATAGTGGGTGATAAACTTATAAACTACCTTTGTAGATATGCACTTTCCTATTTAACCCCATTCGGTGATATAATAGTCACTAATAAATCCCAATCTTAAGCACTCAGGCAATGCCGTCGGAAACGGAAACACATTTAAGAGAAATTCAATTTAAAAACAAATGGGAACGCATATCAACGTACAGTGGCATCGTTTCAATAATATAATTATATTCATTGAAATCATGAAAACTACATGATAAAAACATTCTTGAAAGTAATACTTTACAATCCTTGTTATAAATACAGACGGTATATATATGAATTGATTACATATTTGAATGTTTCTATTGTGATAGTTATGAAAAAAATCCTGTTAGATAGGAAATCATAACCCTTGTCCCGCTACTTCACTTGCATTTGCGACTTGGTTGGCATTTGCGAATTTATCAGCATCTCATCAGGATCAAAGCTGGTTGACACTCCGTCAATAGTTTCTCAATGCTTGGTCGAATCGGAAGTAGTCAAACTTCGACCAGATCAAAAGTTGAGCAGAAATTGTTTTGCCACAACGGGATAAGGGTTAATTCATTCTCTCCTATTGACGCCTTATTGCGCCTATGTAAACTTTATTTTGTGAAACCATTGTGATAAATAGAGCATTTGCTCCTATAGGAGCAAATGCTCTATTTATCACAATGGTTTCAAACTACAAAATTCTAAATTTTCCCTTTTCTTTAGTTAATGCTCCTTTTCGGTAGATTTATTCAAAGAGGCTGGGTCTAAAAAATAGTCTAGGGGAGAATGAGTTAAGAAGAATTTATTTCAAACGAACAGTGCAAACAGTTTAAGATCAGGTTTATATTGTATATCTTATTAGCTATTTGTCTTATTAACGTGTATAAAAGCTTAAAATGTTTTGTCTTAACTTAACCTTCTGAATAGTTAAACCATACCCTTATCTGACTATTGTTTAAACAAATACAGTGTATCAACATTTATCATCGGGGCTGATGTGGACATTCGTGTGCCATCTTATGTCTGACCTCTGTTCCATGTTTGTATGACAAACAGCGCAGAGCATGATGAAAGGGCTCCCCAGGAGCTCTTTGCTTTGCACTATTTGCAAAGGTGTAATATAATCGATACCCGCAGTTTAATGATTAATTACACACATCTGAAAATATTAATTGGATTTGAAACAATCTGTTTATATGGATCCTTTACATAAATAGATAAATTATGTTTTTCTATATTGGAAAACTATGAATGATCTATTGTGATTGAAAATCAAGCGTTTGTATTGATAACTATATACTAGTCTTTGTTATTTGAAAATGAAATAGTTGCACAATAGAATATATTATTTAATATGGTATTATTTGAAAACGTGACTTTTGTATTGTAAAATAAATTGTTAGATAAGGAAATTATTTGTAAATATGACCTTTGTATCGTAAAATACATTTTAGATGTGATATTATTTGCAAATGAGACCTTTGTATTGCAAACTATATCAGTTAATAGATTTTTATCTTGCAAAATGTATACTCTGAATAATGTATCCTCTGAAAAATGTATCCTCTGAATTGCACTTAATGGCGTTTGAAGTGATTCACTGTTAAGATGACAGTCCTTGCAATAAACACATATATTCAATATTTTGTTCAATCATGAGGTTTGTCAATTTGAACTTATATCGGAAGATGCCCCTGTGATGCAAAATAAACCGTTTTCATCGATACATCGGCCCATCTCGATCAGTTTAGGAAACTAAAACACGACGCAACTAAATACCAATACATTGGCGAATACCATCGGTGTTTATATCAAATACATGCACACTTCTTCGGCGCTTATTCGATTGGTTTTCTTGCAATGTACTTCTTTTCAGCATATAAACAATGGTTTATGTAATTTTTAGAAAAAACTTTGAAAGTAGAGACTTTAAGTCATTGGACTATCGATAATACTGTTGTATTATTTTATATTTATCATCTTAAGTTGCTATTCCATGTCTTAGATTATCGTCTTAAGTTGCTGTTGCGTGTCTTATGTGTTGTTTATGTAAGGTAGCGCGTTTTATAATTTTCCTATTGCCATGTCTTAGATTATCATCTTCACCCTTTCACTGCCATAAATGCACAACGACAAATAATGCAATCCCAGATCAGACGCCGCCTTTTCAAGGCCTTGTCTCAGTGTGCAGTTCTATATCTGTGCTTTATGCCTTTGAAACTTGCATTTATTTACGTCATTTTCTTATTGTACCGAATGATTTAAATAAATGGATTGCAGACGACAATTAGAAATTTGGCGCAGAAAGGGTTAAGTTGCTATTGCGTGTCTTGGACTACATTTGTATGTGTTGTTAATGTAAGATAACGCGTTTTATAATTTTCCCATTGCCGTATATGCCACGTTAATTATGTATATACAGTAAAAAACCCACTAATGCGACCACCTAAAATAGGTTTAATTCTGGGTGCTATATGCAGGCGGTAGCTTAATGCAGGACAAAAGTAATACAGAAAGCATCACTTTTGTCCTGCATTAAGCAACCACAAGCTTATAAAGAAACCCATGTGTATTCATTAAGTGGTCGCATTAGAGTGATTCATCTGTAGATGCAATTACCAAATAAAACATCACCCATTAGAATGTGCAACGATTTGTCCTTTTTAAAAACTGCTGTCTGAAACTGTTTAATTCTATAGTCTTTACAGATATGTAGCCAAAGTGCAATGCGATATTGACGAGACATCGATCAAGTGTTATTACTGATTCTCCTGTAGCATGCTTCTGGTTAAATGATCAATTTGCAAAATGGAACATTTCCATTTATATATTATATTTTTCTTATTTCTTATCATATGTGAAATTAAATGTTTGTTTGAAAATGATACTGTTTAACCCTTTACTCCAAAAATACACCTTTCTACAACTTTGCATACAGAGAAGAACCCAGATCAGACGGCCCCTGTCTGATCTGTTCGCATATTTATGAAAAAATGTAGATATGATTCTGCAGTTTCTGCCATAGCCAAAACTTCCCATGTGCATGTGCCATTATAAAAATAAATCTGATTAATATTCATGGCACTGTTATCTATAACATTAATATTCATGGCATAAAGGGTTAATATTTTTGCTTCGAAATGTGATCTATATTAAATGTTGGTGATATTTTATAGCCCATTGGCCTATATGAAAAATTAAACAAAAAAACCCAGAGAGAGCCACATACGAAAGGACACAGCATAAAACACCACAAAACAAAATAAGGCACAGTCCCGAGACAAAACCCAACAGGACGCGTATCAAGACATTAAGCATATTAAATAACAAAGTTGAGCGTTGAGAGTACTGTCTTGGAACGGCGAGTAGCCAAAAATGGCTACTGGGGGCTTAAACCTGGTTTATGGGTACCCAACCTCGCACTTATCCCGCCTTCAAAATGTAAATACCCCCCCCCCCTCCAGTCCAGATAACTACACAACATGAGCAACGATGTAAAGACTATATGATTTTAAAATAAACTGAAATGGTAAACAAGCTTGGAATATACAACCTATTTTATTTGTCACGAACGTGTTTGCATACGCGCTGTATGAAATGTAAGGGTCCAAGTATCTTAAACCTTTCCCTCATATTGACGACTGTTGACGATTCTGTAAAAGTCACTTTGTGAAACCGTTGTGATAAATAGAGCATTTGTTCCTATAGGATCAAATGCTCTATTTATCACAATGGTTTCAATACTACACAATTCTAAAACTCTCCTTTTCTATAGTAAACGCTCCTTTTCGGCAGATTAATTCATTGAGGCAGTATCTAAATATAGCTTATAAAGTAATGGGTTAAAACCAAGCTTATGCCTTTTGTTTAACCATTTAGTCAACGAATACGTCTTTGTACGCCATTGCAAACATAATATTTCCATATCAAACGACACCATAAGGAGCCGTCTGATCAATGTCTACTCTGTTGATTATGGAATTATATAGTTTCTGCCACATCAAATAATTGCTGTGTACATACAGTAAGTCTCCTCTAAACCGGAGTTCTGTTTATGCCCGTGTTTCTACATATACATATCGTAAATGGTTAAATCTGTTTCAAAGGACAAGAGCTTACAAAACCGAGCTATGTGATGTTTTTTTGTTTGTTTGCGTGCTTTCTGTTTGCAGTTCTATTGCACATTAAATGACGTATCTGCCAAAGTATACTACATAACACCAGAAACCATCACAGACTGTGGTCGGTCCAAAAGTCAGACATGTACACATTAGTCTCTTGGCAATGGCGGGCATGGATCGCACCAAACAACGTATGATGTACAGTATAGGCAAATGTCAGCCATGTGCCTCTCACAATGGCTGCAGTTCCATGTCTTACTAGGGTCACGTTCGCTGTAGCGTGCGTGTGAATTCGTATTATCAGCTGAGTTTTAGGTTCATCACTGTGATTATTAGATTAACCCTTTAAACCCTGACTTTAGAGTCCACTCAGTATGAAGGGTTATACGTGATTAAGGAAACTGAACGACAAACATTGCAGGCCCTGATGAGAGGGCTCCTCTAGGATACATCTGATCTGGGTATATACTGTTTGAAAGTACATACGTATCCGTGGTTGAAAGTGTTAAGATATTGTCAAACACACTCAGACAACCACGGACTCTAAAAAAGTAATATGTCCTAAAATAGCAAATCAACCAAACCAGATGTTGTTGAAACTGAACTCTTTTTGTTGTAGATCAGGGTCCATGCTTATAAAGCTTTTAGTTGAGTCTGAGTTTCGTTCTCAGGCTTTTGATTGGTCAGATTTGAGTTCTCAAGCTTTTGATTGGTCAGATTTGAGCCAAAGGCTCAAATCTGACCAAGCAAATGCTTGAGAACGTTCTCAGACTCAACTAAAAGTTTTATAAGCATGGACCCTGATGTTTGACATACGCGTATGTCCCATTGGCACCATTTGTTTCCAGAAATGTTTTACTTAAACATACTGTTGATGGAACAGCATGGTTTCTCTTTTTAGTTTAGACTTCACAGTGCTGGTATTTTCTTTCGTGCGCCATATGTTCTATGCCAATATCATGTGACCTACCCTGAAAGTTGCATATGTTACTCTTATATTTCAGTGTGCTGAGATAATAATAGGCAACTGAAAACATCTCAGCATTAACCCGTTTAACGTTGTTTTTTTCAAACGGACTGTTCCAAAATTCAAACATGTCAAGCTTATGATGAATATTTAGGGATTTTTCTGAAACAATGTGTAACATGACAAACAGTGCAGACCCTAATGAGAGGGCTCCTCTACCTCTCATCTGCGTCTACAGTTGGCACATGACATTAGTGACTCGTGTCCCGCGCTGTAAGGGTATTAACGAAGAATGCATTTCAAAGAATGTACAATGAACAACTATTCCACCCCCTCTATCTTATATTGACAATTACCATCAGAATAGTATTTATTTTGGCTCTTCCCTTTGAACACAAAATACCTTTAACCTTTGAAAGAAAGTGTGTCTGCTAAAACATGACTTCAATTGATACAATTATAATGTCAATTAGTTTTGAACCTGATATGTCATCACTTTACCCGGTGTCTCGCCCCGATTTAATCATTTACTCCATAAATACCACCTTTCTACGTCTTTGCAAACAGAGCAGAGCCAGATCTACAGACCTACATGTCTGCTCTGTTTGTAGTGTGATATAAACATGAGTCGGCAGTTTCTGGGATTGCCAAACATAAATTCCTGTGCCCATGTACTGTTACACCTATAAATCTAATTAATATTCATGATGCCTATAGGAGCCATCTGATCTAGGTCTACCTTGTTTGCAAATGCGTTAAAAAGTGTTTACATGAAGGAAATGGTTAAACAGCGGATGGAAACAATAGTTAAACATCAATATTGACATACCAGTTTTATTGACTTAATATTCTAAACAAGCAGCGAGTTCGAATGGCGTACTGACAACCAGATAAATTGTTTTTACCAAAGAGTTCTACTCAAGAGTATTATGCCATTCTGGTAGAACTTGGGCAGTGGGCATCGATCATAAGTTAAATGTTATTATTATTATTATTATATTATTATTATTATTATACCACATTTATATAGCGCTCTTTTCACACAGGATATGTGCGTTCAAAAGCGCTTCACATAGATACATTTCACTTTACATAAGTTGAATGTTCTGAAAAATACGTAAGGATTGGTGCCTGACGTGGTGTTTATAAAGAGATCGAAGAACAAATAGTATTTATATAGCTTTTGGACAATTTTTGTAGCTGAAAGGACTGAGAATATTCTATACATTGCACGTGTACCTGCATGACTATGCCGTCGATATTCATGATCGAAATGTTCTAAGAGCTAGTTACACTTTAGACTTTAGCTCTCCACAAGGAGCGCAGACTGTGATAAATATCAGTCAACTGACGAAATCACGTGCCCATAATATAAATACAAGTATTCTCCCAGTGGCAGTTACTCAATGAATAAAGATATGTGCATTGGATGACCTTATTCAAGCGATTATGTAATCACTGGGTTAGATGAGAGTAAAGAGAACATATATATTCACCGGAAATGAGAAATGTCTGCTTAAATAAGTTCCAATTCACTAAAGGCTGTAAGTCAATTCTGCAGCGTAAGGACAAAAGAACGTACACGCACTTGAAATAAACTGAAGTTAAGTAGGAATGGTTTATTTTATCAGTAGTAAGCTTTTTTAAAAGAGAAAAGCGCACTTTCAACACATTGATCTCGTGAACGCAAAGGAAACACCGAAGCGTCTGCAATGCTTTGATTTATAATGGAATCACGAACCAGGGATTTTGTACCATGACAGAACCTATAGAAATAAATAGGTGCCCTTTTATAAACAAACAGAACAGATCCTGATCAAACGGATCCTACAGGAATTATTTGATCTGGGTTTACGCTGTTTGCAAAAGTGCCAAATGGCGACTATATGGAGTAAAGGATTAATCCTTTCCCTCATATAAACGCCTTTTCACGCATATGCAAACAGAGTAGACCCAGATCAGACGGCTCCTATAGGGGCCGTCTAATCAGGGTCTGCTCTGTTTGTTAATGTAATTTGATATATCTGTTTCTTTAGTTATAAAATGGCTACACTGTCCCCCTTTCCCTATTTTGTCTATTAATATCCGGTAGATATTGAAATTTGGAATAAACATAGAACAGGGAAAGGGTTTACCCTTTCACTGTCGATGTGATATAAATGCACCACGACAAATAGTGCAGTCCCAGATAAAAAAAAAAAGATTAAAAAGGCGGCGTCTGATCAGGGACTTCACTTTTTGTCTCAAATTCTATTTCTATATCTGTGTTTTATTCCTTTGAAGTTTGCATTTATTTATCTTATTTCCTTATTTTACCGAATGATTTAACAAAATTGGATTGCAGACGACATTTAGAAATTTCGCGTCGAAAGGGTTAATCTAGCTGAGGACATGAATATGTTCTTAGTGAGTTCACACCTGTTTGAGAATCAGTGTTGCAGATACCTTATTCGTTATTAACTAGCTTTCTCTTATGATCATACAACGGTTGGATGGTGGTCACAATTCTGTTTCATATCTCACACGCCCAGGGACCACATGTGGAGGAATCACTGGAAACAGACCTGCTAGAAGAGAAAGGTTAATATCTTAAGTAGAACAGCAAGTATACGGGGTTGTGTTTTCAACAGTCGATTGGAAATTCGTATTTTCGAATTTAGGTACTCTAAAGAACACAATCAATTTAATTTAAGTCCGGCCCTTCATTTCATGATTATTCATGCAAAGAATGTGTCTGTATAAATGTTGAATAGATTATTATTCATTATAGTGGCATGTGAACAAGAAATGTTTGACCCTGATAAAAACGGTAGAATCAGAGTTTTACTATTCGATTGGCAAACACAGGAGAGCCTGATCTGATCTATTCTGTTTGCAAAGAGGCGCTTAACCCATTACCCCATAGGATATTTTAGATACAACCTTTTTGAATAAATCTACCGAAAAGGAGCATTAAGTAGAGAAAAGGAAAATTTTAGAATTTTGTAATTTGAAACCATTGTGATAAATAGAGCATTTGCTCCTATATGAGCAAATGCTCTATTCATCACAATGGTTTCACAATGTGACTTTTACAGAGTCGTAAAAAGTCGCCAATATGAGGGAATGGGTTAAAGGTGTATATATGAGGCAATGAGCTAACCCTTAAAACTTAATCCCCACACCCATACACCCCACCGTGACAAAAATGTCTGCTCAACTATAGGTCTGGTGCAGTTTAACTACTCTCGAATCAAACAGCTTTTGAAACTATTGACCGAGTGTCAAACAGGATGCACCCTGATGAGACGTCGTGTTACTTGACGTCTCATCTGCATCCAAGCTTAAAGTATCGAACTTCTCTACTAGAATTCCGGTTAACTCAACTCCTAGTGACGCATTTTAGCGCCTCTGTAAAAGTCATATTTTGAAACCATTGTGATATGGAAACCATATGTCCTATGGAGTAAATGCTCTATTTACCACAATGGTTTCAAAACTACACCATTCTAAAATTCTCCTTTTCTATGGTTAATGCTCCATTTCGGCAGATTTATTCAAAGAGGTTTGGGTCTAAAATAGTCTAGAAGGGAATGAGTTGAAAGGGGATTTACTGTATTTAGTTATAATATGACTATAAACGACTTTATTAAATTTGTAGTTATTTCTAATGGTTTAGCTTTTTATTACATATTATATTGAATATGTAATGTTCAAGTCAAATGTCGTACTACTGCTTAATATATTTCTGACATATTTCACCTTGGTCATATATATTTAATCAAAGTACTTACGTAATGGATTCTGTGAACTTAGAAAGACTATATTACTGACGTAGTACTAGCAATGTATACTCTTTAACCCTTTATCTTTAGTAAGAAAGACATATTGCATGGATACTAATTAAATGATTTTTATAACGGCATTCAGAACAAGAGAACATCTTACTACAGCAGAAACTGTAGAATGACATCTTCAGTAAAACCTCTCTATAACGGCCACTAAATTAAATCAAATATTTTGTGTTAAAGGCAGGTGGCTGCTTAAATCAAAGTGAAAGTAAAACAGAACGCTCCTATTGGAGCGTTCTGTTTTACTTTCAAATTGCTTTAAGCAGCCACCTGCGCTAGATATCAACAAGTTAACACAATTTAGTGGCCGTTTTACTGTATATTATTTCATAAGTCAATAGTGTAGACCGCTCATGCAGGAGCCATCTGGTGCGGGGTTTACTCTGTTTGCTAAGGTGTAATAATGTGTATCAATGAGGTACTTGTATATGCAAAGGGTTAATCGATCCAACAGACTGATTATTATGTTTGATTTGCTTGAAAAGCATGTAAAACGATGTTCTTTGATAATCTGTTTCAAGTTAAGCGGTACTGTTCGTTCAATCGAATCCATGCGTTTGATTGGGTACAAAATTATGAAATTCAGACAGATCTACAGATAAAGGTGCGTTCTCAAATACCAAAATCGTCATTTCTCCACCAAAACTTTTGAGACGATTCTAAAGAGTGGTCACAACATAGGGTTTGATGGAGAAATAAAGATGTTGTTCGTAAACATGTTTTGATTTACGCATCTTATCTGGATCACTGAATCCAGGTAAACAGTTTCAGGGAACTGGCAATATGCATTAGCATCCAAACTGCATGCTACTCTTCGTCAGTATTTGGGAAGAATTGAAGGAAATTTTTAGTTGAGAATTTACACTGATGCTAAGTTTTGAAGACGAACATTACATTGTGTTCAGAGGGTGCCACATACAGCTACATGTATTTTATGTGGGATGTTTATGGCAACAGCCAATATTGATAACATTGGATCACGGCGTTTTCTCTCGTTTTTCTCTGGTTTGTATATAAAATATTTGACTGGTAAGATTGGACTCCAACGCCGAAACAATATTCTACACCCTATAGTTTGGTGTAAATATAATTTGATACGTGATATTTATAAAGATATCGTAAAAACCCCAGAATAGTGTAACTGTTCAACAAGTTTCGTATCTGGAAGGACTGAGAAGATTTCATATCAGTATGATTATGCCATCAATATTCACGATCGGAACATTTTAAAGCTAGATACAATTTATCCTCTCGCTATCAAATTAATTTCGCCTGCTAAGATTGTCGTCTGCTTGAGGTTTCAAAGTAGAGTTTAATTCAATTACTTGTTCAAACCAATACGTAGAGTGTGAAGCAGCCTGGATCCTGATGAGACCCCGTGTTACTGGACGTCTGATCGGGATCCTGAACTGTTTGCAAGGGTAATTAAAGAGCTGCCTATGGCGGTGAAAGAGTTAACCCTTACAACAGTGAATTTTTAAATGGACTTTTCCAAAATTCAAACAGGTCAAGTTTATGGCTAATATTTAGGGAGTTTTAAAAAGAAAAGTGTAGCATGACAAATAGTGTAGACCTTGATGAGGAGCCCTCTCGTCTGGGTTTACACTGTTTGCAAATGCGACTCGTGTATCGCACAGTAAGGGTTAAACTTCCAATAAAACTAGATTGATACGGGCTTATGAAATAAGCACATTTGTTATCCCCAGGCTTAGCGTATCTTGTAAATGAGTGTGATATGTCTGTTCAATGAATCTAACAGGTGCATTTGTCAGTTTCATCGGCAAGAAAACATGGAAACTAATTCTTAGTGCTTCGCTCTAGCCAGTTAAACTCATCCCTTGTTGCATATTCATGCTAGAAATAATCGCATCGTGCATCTCTATCAGCTGAAATATTTACAATGACATATATAGTGAAACCTCGCTAATGCGACCACTTAATAAACAGCCACTGATGTCGTTTAAAGCAGGTGGTTGCTTAATGCAGGACGAAAGTTATGCAGAAAGCTCCTATAGGAGCTTTCTGCATAACTTCCGTCCTGCATTAAGCTACCACCTGCCTCTGCCACCCATAATTATGCCCCTTTTTGGTGGTCGCATTAGAGGGGCATAATTCTGGGTGGCAAATTTACTGTATAGGCACTATGGTTAGGTATAGGTTGATACCGTAGTCAGATCTATTATGATTTCATAAGCAAACAGAGCACACGCTGACCAGTCAGCTCCTATAGGATCTGGATGTGTGCTGCTTGCAAATGCATGAAAAGCGTTTATCTAAGGGAAAGGGACAGGCAGTAATTCTATGAGTCACACGAACCCATACCTTTCAATGAATTGCACGAATACGATGTTCTTCTAATATGTGTCTCGAAAGTAATACGTACAAATTCATAAGCACGTGTAATATTTGAAAAAAGAAAATAAAGCAGGCCGGACAATTTTACGAACGGGTCTATACAGGATCCACTTAATCATGTGTGTATTATACTGTACTAATGTTTAAAACAACACATATATAACAGAGGTCCAGATAAGATGAGTAAATCAAAACATTTTCAAGAGTCACTTCTTTATTTCTCCACCAAACCCTATGTTGTCACCATTCTTTATATGTTGTGACCATTCTTTAGAATCGACTCTTCGAGACGATTCTAAAGAGTGGTCACAACATAGGGTTTGGTGGAGAAGTGGCGAATTTAGTATTTGAGTACGCACCTTTATCTGCCGTTCGGTATAAGTAAGTAAAAAGAAAAACTGGACAGACCATAATGCTAAAAATACACATTAAAAGCAGACATCGGTGTTTGATTGTGCAAAATTACTCGGTCAATTATATTCACAAAACGAATAAGCATGCTACAACATTACTATAGCTACTTTAACCCTTTCCTATATTCATGTAAGAAATAATGACGTCATGAATATTAATAAGATTATAATTTCTATGCATACGAACACGGGACATTTTGGCTCAGACAGAAGCTGTAGAATCAGATCTATATTACACCATAAGCAAACAGAGCAGACCCTGATCAGACGGCTCCTATAGGAGCCGTCTGATCTGGGTATACTCTGTTTGCAGATGCGTGAAAATGCGCTTATATGAGGGAAAGGGTTAAATTTGATTACAGAATGGAATACTTTGTTATTATATGTATATCAATATTTGACTAGGCAAACATTCTAGGGCGGAAAATTCTGACTGGAAACTACCATAATTATATCATAGTCAATTACATTTGTTCTGTATTCAGCAACCAATTGCTTTTACACCCATATGTTAATAAAATACAGTAAAACCTCTCTATAACGGCAACTAAAGTGTGTTAATTAGTTGGTAATTAGGGCATGTGGCTGCTTTAAGCAAGGTGAAAGTTAAACAGAACGCTCCTATAGGAGCTTTCTGTTTTACTTTCACCTTGCTTTAAGTAGCCACCTGCTTTTAATACCCAAATTTTGACGTAATTAAGTAGCCGTTATAGAGAGGTTTTACTGCATGTGGTCATTAATGAGGCTGTATTATGCAATTCTGCACGTAATAACATAATTATGTACGTAATGGCTGAATTCTGCACATCATGGCGTGATTATGCACGTAATGGCATGATTATGCATGTATAATGGCATGATTTTGTACGTAATGATATAATTCTGCATGTAATGCCATATTTATGCACGTAATGATACGACTCTGTGCGTAATGACATAATTCCGGACGTAATGGCATGCTTTTGCACGTAATTACATGATTCCGCACGTGTTGGCATTATTCTACACGTAATGACATAATTCTGCACGTAATGGAATAATCCTGCGCGTAATGGTAAACTTCAGCACAACATGATAAGATACGCACACCTATATTGAAAGAGCTCTAGTTTACACCTCGTTCAGAGTCCGGATAATTTCATATGGATTATTGATAGTCATGTAGGCAGCTATGGTTGTCTGCCTGGTTTGGAGTATGGTCGATGAAGTCATATCGTCAATATTGGTATTTATAATTATTGGTCAATGCGTTATTTGAACCGACATCGAATCAAGCATATGCTTCCCTCCGGAACATCATTGAAACAACTGTTTAGATAATAGCCAGACTCAAATATACAACGTAACAATATCTGTCAAGATCTTTATCAAAGCTGACTGTAAAATATTTTAAAATGTATATAATGCATTTGATAAAAAAAAGCATCTATTACTATACATTCCCATTTAACCCTTTTCCCTGATAGAGACACCTTTTGAACGCATGTGCAAACTGGGTAGACCCAATTTCTAGTCTATTTACTTCAGTACTGATGTATATAAAAAGTAAAACCTCACTATAACGGCCACTAAATTACATAAAGTATTTTGTGTTAAAGGCAGGCTGCTGCTTAAAACAAGGTGAAAGTAAAACAGAACGATCTATAGGAGCATTCTGTTTTACTTTCACCTTGCTTTAAGCAGTCACCTGCCATAAATACCAGATAATTAACACACTTTAGTGGCCGTTGTAGAGAAGTTCTACTGATTCTACAGTTTCCCTCCGTAAAAATCACCTGTTAAAACCATTGTGATAAATTTATCACAATGGTTTCAAACTACAAAATTCTGAAATTTTCATTTTCTCTAGTTAACGCTCCTTTTTGGTACATTTATTCAAAGTGGTTGGATCTAAAATATGAGGGAATGGGTTAAATTCATTATTTCTCAATGAATATTCATGAGGTGAAGAGTTGGGCTAACAAACAGCCTTAAGTACAATTTCAAGATACAAAAACAAGCTTTCAAACAAAAGTTCATATATAAATGCTTGTCCTGACATGCATTTACCACACATTAGATTTACACATACAGTAGACCCCTCTAATGCGACCACTGAATGAATAAACATGGGTGTCTTTATAAGCATGTGGTAGCTTAATGCAGGACAAAAGTAATGCAGAAAGCTCCTCTAGGAGCTTTCTGTATTACTCTGGTCCTGCATTAAGCTACCACCTGCCTCTACTACCAATAATTTTACCTCTTTTAGGTGGTCGCATTAGAAGGGTTTTACTGTCCATAAATGTTTTTATTTGACTATAAATAAAGCAAGATGTTTCTCATCGACAAATGTAGGTATACTGTGATGATAGTTTACTTACATCTTCTCTTCACGTATGAAATAAACACATTATGGAATATTTATTAGCTGACTTTTTTATGGTAGTATTTGAAAAAAATGATGGCTGGCTTAGGCGGAAACTTCTTGGAAACGCACATGTCAATGTCGAGATTCTTCAAATGTGTATTAACCCTTTATCTAATAATCTCCTACTTTAGTGAGTTTGCGATCGGAGTAGACCAAGAACCAGATTCTACACTTCTAGGCAACTCACTAGAAGAACTTTAGGAGCATCTAAATACTGTATCCGAATTTTGCAAATTGTAGAGCCTTAGTGTAAACACCGGCAAAATAACATGGTGTTTCGTAAACGTAGAAACGTGCTACAAAATGAACACTAGAGTTATAATAATAAGAATATAGAGATTGTTAATGATTTCAATTATCTCGGTACCATTTATAATTACACTGGTAAGTTTGCACTAAACCAGAAGTATCTTATAGGTAAGGCTCTGAAAGCCAGGCATGTGTTACTTAATACATGTAAAATATTTGAGCTAAAGCCCAAAATACTCTGCCAATTATTTGATGCATTTGTAGCTTCCATCTTTAAGTATTGATGTGAAATACGGGGTTATACAAAATCTAAAGAAATAGAAAGTATACAGTTTTGTAAAAGACTGTTACATGTTAACTTACACTTGTGTAATGCCGTGGTTTATGGAGAACTTGGCCGATGTCCTATATATACAGTAAAACCTCTCTATAACGGCCACTAAATTACATCAAGTATTTTGTGTTGAAGGCAGAAAGGTGAAATTAAATCAGAACGCTCCTATAGGAGCGTTCTGTTTTACTTTCACCTTGCTTTAAGCAGCCACCTGCCCTAAATACCAACTAATTAACACAATTTAGTGGCCGTTGTAGAGAGGTTTTACTGTATTAACATTTGTACGCATTGACAAGTATTTCTTACCACCACAGATAACATCATACACTAAGGCACTTGATGACTGTAATAATGGTTGTAAGCAATGTGAGGAATCTGTCAAATAACTATGGTTTTTGTATTTGACGAGACTGCTATTGATTTTTTTTTAATTTATTCGTGAATTCAGATCCAGGGTCGTTGATACGTTCATACAAAATTGCAGTGCTTCTCTAGAAAACAATTCTGTTTTATACATGTTTAAAAACTTGAAACAAAGCTTTAGATATGAACGATGTCTTGGTGTTATACCTTATTTTTTTTTAGTTTTTACTTTTGCCGATCGCGAATGTCATGCCATACTCTGAGAATACAAACAGACAGATATTATAGTAAATGAATGCACAGAGAGGAGAGAACGAGCTAATATGCTGTAATACTCAAGACAACGAAGATGAGTATCACATTATACACATATGGCATTATTACAATGATATAAGAAAGAAATACTTGAGAACATTATTATTGGTACACCTTCGGTTTACAAAAATATAGAACTTTTACAAAGCAGTAATCGAGAAGTGTTGATAAAGCTATCGTTGTTTATAAAAGAATCCCTAGCGATAAGAATTCTATCACCACTAATGTACATGAATGATTTTAATCAAGAATATACCCGCTGTCATTAATTTACAAATCAAAATATTTTGTTCTACATTCCCAAATCACTAGAAATATCAATTTCGCATGTGCAGTTTCCTGTCTCTGCCCTCCATCCCCACTTCATTTACCCGTTTTCCTGCGACAAACACATGTTTTCTACATTACATATTATGTAGTTTTAATGTATTTATCTCACGTTTATATTGCTAAAACATCACATGTATGATAATCAATGTGCTATGACCAAGCCTGAATAAAATATGTTCTGTTCTGTTCTGGTTTGTTTAGTGAAATATCTTCATTTAGTGACTAAGCAACTAGAATTTTCGTAAACGATCGCCATTACATTATAAATAGATTATAATAAGGGACCATTCATCAGTGGCAACACAATTATTAATTTATAAAAGGCCGATAGTGTGTGACAACACGAATGGCATTTTACTAAATTACCATTATTATGGGGCAAAACAATAGGAAAGTATTTTACAGTGTAGAATAAAGGTAAACAAAATCTACATTTAATTAAAACATACTCGAAGATGGTATTTCAAATACTGACGAAATTAACGAAATGTTGAAGCATACTATACTGAAATATACACTGGTGTACTACTATGTTCACACACATATGTGTTACATAACGACAATCTAAAAACATAGGCTTTAGTGCAAAAAATGGATGAATAAAAATGGAAATGTGACCAAGAGATAAATATTGACATGGGAGAGACTGCAACAGACAGACGAAGAAAGATGCAGACTGACCCAGACAAAGACAGAGCGACTGAAGAGAGAGAAAAGGGAAATGAGAATAAAGATATGTGTGTCCACAATTAAGTCTTTTTACTTATTAGAGTCGCCTTTTGGCGCCTTTGCAAACAAAACAATCTAAGATCTAAGATCATACGGATCCTGTAGGAACCATCTGATCATACTCTACTCTGATGCTTTTGAAATAAAATATAGATTTGATTCTACAGTTTATGCCATTCTTCATATGATAGTTTAAGGATTCAATTAATTAATATGGATGCAATAATTATATATTACATGAACATCTATGAGGTTAAAGGGTTAACCCTTTATTCCATAAATACGCTTATATATGCATTTGCAAACAGTGTAGACCCAGATCAGACGGCTCCTATAGGAGCCGTCTGATCCGAGTCTGCTCTGTTTGTTTATGCTTTAATATAGATATGATTCTAAGGTTTCCGCCCATACCAAAACGCCATGTGTCCATATGCTATTATAACAATTAATCTAATTACATGTAATATCCATGATATCATTATTTCTTACATGAATGTTCATGGAGTAAAGTGTAAAATAACATGCACATGCGCATGCTATGACCGAGACATACTTTTTTGCCACACCAGGGTATGTGTTATACAAACGTACACGTCGGAAACGTGACACATATGCCATGCAAACATTGCTCCATGTCATAGCCAATAGACCTGATGGTCCATGCTCCCACCCTAGATGAGCTAAGCGATTCATACAGATAAACTTCTCTAAAACAGTCATTAATTGTATCAGCTTTTTATGACAGGCTGAAGCTTAAAGCAAAACGCAAGTAATTCATGCAGTTCCTATAGAGACCGCTGTTTTTGAAAAACTCGTCTCTTTTCACTAAACAGTCGGGGAAAATATGGTAAAATATGGTAAACAGAAATGCTAATTTGATGAGACAGTGTTTGTGCGTAAACACCCCTTCGCTGGCTCTAAGTGCTATACGCTTGGAATAGTCGCAGGAGTTTGTTGTGATATTTCATCTGCAATTTCCTGTTTAGAAAATAGCAAAAGAGTAAGAACAATTTGAATCAATATCAATGCCGACTTATTTCAAGACTTGATCTTGGGAAGACATGGTCTGCAGTTGCCAGAGGCCTAACGTAAAATTTCAACAAGGGAGGCGTAAATGGAGTGACTCTTTGAAGCAGATTTAAAATTAAATGAAATTATGTACATCTGATTCTACAGTGTTTGTGAAAGCAAAACATTCCCTGGAAAAGTTTACAGTATAAAAAATCCGCTAATAAATATCCATGCCATTATTTCTAACACGAATATTGAACAGTTAGGTTAACCCATTCCCTCATAGGCTATTTTAGATCCAACCTTTTTGAATAAATCTACCGAAAAGAAGCATTAACTAGAAAAGAGGAATTGTTTTAGAATTTTGTAGTTTGAAACCATTGTGATAAATAGAGCATTTGCTCCTATAGGAGCAAATGCTCTATTTATCACAATATTTTCACAAAGTGACTTTTACAGAGTCGTCAAAAGTCGTCAATATGAGGGAATGGGTTAAGGGTTAATTGTCGCGTTTTAAAAACTATTATACAATTTATAAATCTTGTTCTGCACTTTTATGCAAGGACCAGGGGTAGTTTGTTTCGTTTGCTTTCAAACAACCACCCAATATAATAAGAGTCTGATCAAACACTGACCGGGTCGATGATTTACCAGACTCATTTTCCAACTGTTGCTATGAATGAGCGTACATGCGCATTGGTATTAGTCCACTGGTCTTTGCCTATACTGTTTGCAAATACACGTTTTCTCTCTGACGCTACTAGGACATGTATCTCATAACATTATCATCATCATATTTCCTGTGTGTCCTGGTGCAACAAAAGCGGTGAATATAAAGTATATTGTATAATATATAGAAGTATAATATACATGTATAAAGTGTATTGTCATTGGCACTAGCTAATGTGTTCGCAAAGACCGACCCATTTATTACAATAATCAAACACCAAGCTACATTTCCATTTATCCTTTAATCCTTTCCTTCATATAAGCGCTTTTACACACATTTGCAAATAGAGTAGACTCAGATCAGACTGATCTTAGAGGAGCTGTCTGATCAGGGTCGGCTCTGTTTGCTAATGGAATTTGATAGTTCTGTTTCTTTACTTTCTAAAATGGCTGCAATGTTCCACCTTCCATATTTCATTATAACTACTTTGTCTATGGATATTCATTAGGTATTGAAATTTGGAATTAATACAGAACAGTGAAAGGGTTAACCCGGTGGATATTCATGCAAATCTCCGCCCATTATAAATGATTTATTATTTGTTGTATTAGCCCTTCTCTTGTTGAATTTAAAATACATTTCTCATGCTTTACCAATGCCCTGTTGTATAATTACATATATCTTCACTGTGTACAATTATTTCTCTGTGCAATCACTGCCGTGGAGTGTACTGGTTGCACAATCAACTTGTAAATAGTGCAGAACCTGATGAGACAGCTCCTGCAGGAGCTGTCTCATCTGGGTCTTCACTATTTACAGGTAGGTATATTGACGTGAATAGCATGCGAAGGGTTAAAGATATTAAATAAGGCAACTTATCGCATTGGCAAACATTAGACAACCTCTAACAAATACGATACCCAGTGCCTCATCTGGATTCACGGTCAGGTTGCGCTCATTAATATTTATGTAAGAAATCATAGCGTACTGAATATTCATTAGCTGAACTTTGGGAAATGTGTATGCTTAGATAACTGTTTGGTCATAGCATAAACTGTAGAATCAGATCTATATAATTACATACGAAAACAGAACATACTCTGATCAGACAGCTTCTACGTACATCTGATTTGAGTCTATAGTAGAACCTGTTTTAAGTGGTTGTACAAAATAGGTCTAATTAAGGGTGCACAAGGCAGGTTGTAGCTTAATGAAGGCCAAAAGTATTTCGGAAAGCTCCTATAAATGCACTCTGTATAACCTTTTCCCTGCGTTAAGCAACTACCTGCTTTTTAACCCTTCGCTTGCTATTCACGTCAATATACCTACCTGTAAATAGTGAAGACCCAGATGAGACAGCTACTGCAGGAGCTGTCTCATCAGGGTCTGCACTATTTACAAGTTGGTTGTGCAACCAGTGCACTCTACAGTAGTGACTGCACAGCGAAATACTTGTACACAGTGAATATATAATTATGTAATTATACAAAAGGGCATGGGTAACGATGCAGAAATGTATTTTAAAATTCAGCAAGCGAAGGGTTAAGACTCGTCTCGTATGTTCAATAAATGAGTGACCGCCCAGGTCAGGGTTTTGCTGCACTCTGTTCTCAAATGCATGGACATGCGTTTCTATCAGGTAAAGGGTGAAGTTATATTCACGAAACAATATTGGCATATTTTCTGGTCCTTCGGGATCATTAGTTTGATGTTAATCGTTTTGAAAATCGAATACTGCTTAAGCCGGTGCTAGGGGGCGTGAGTAGTGTTGCACTTTTAATTACTACTCATGAACAGACTCAATAAAACCGAGTCTGCAATTTTCTCTTTTTGCATTTCTACTTTTGCTTTCGAGGGATCACCGATTTTCAGAATATATATACATCTAATTAACCTTTAGCCTACTGAGCAAATTGTTTTTACAGAATTTTCCAACTACATTTTCAAAATTCAAGCTGTAATCATTGTGTCTGCCAAAAGGCAATCTAGATGTCAAACGGTTTGGACCCTGATGAGACGCCGAGTTACTCGGCGTCTCATCTGGATCCAAATTGTTTGCATAGGTATTCACTCACCCTCCCATAGCATGCAAAAGGTTAATCCCCTCAACAATAGTCATAAAACATCTTGTTTGCAAATATTTATTTCAAAACATATCCCTTTAACTTTAAAATGTAATTTATAAACAGGAATGTCATATCTAAGTCTGAATACGCTTTTTTGAAGCGCTTTTGAACGCACATATCCAGTGTGAAAAGAGCGCTATATAAATGTGGTATAATAATAATAATAATAATAATAATAATAATACTGTTATAACTGCACTCCTGTTGCATTAAGCGTTTTGAATTTCAATTTTGAGTCAGACAACAAAGGTAAATAATTGCAAATATTCATTAATGAGTTACAATAATTATGTTTTTCAATTCTTGATATGGTCTTCATGGAATCACGATTGACACTTATTATACCAGTGATATTCATATATTAGCCATTTTAAGACAGAATGAATATACACCGGTAGCGTTGAAGTATGGAAAAGTTCAGTAGCATCTTACACCATTACCTCATAGACTATTTTTAGACTCAGCCTCTCTGAATAAATCTACCGAAAATGAGCAGCTCTTAGAGAAAAGGAAACTTTTAGCGTTGTGTAGTTTCGAAACCATTGTGATAAGTAGAGCATTTGCTCCATAGGAGCAAATGCTCTATTTATCACAATGGTTTCAGAAAGTGACTTTTACAGAGTCGTCAAAAGCCGTCAATATGAGGGAATGGGTTAAACTGTCAAACCAACTTGTTAATGTAGTCAGACATTAATGCGAGAGAAATTTACTGGGTAGAGACATAGGCTCGTAAATCCCCTATAGACGCCACCTGCAGCAATCCCACCTGTGAGAGTTGCATACACAACATAACATAAACTTTATTGCATTAATCATTATTACGGTGTGTCTAGCTTCTAGCAGAATGAATACAAATATATCTTTACTCTTTTGCTGCCAATGTCGCATCTGTGATTACCTACTATGCAAACAGTTTAGATCCAGATGAGACGTCGAGTAACTCGGCGTCTCATCAGGGTCCAAACTGTTTGTTACTGTGACAATGGTTTTTGAAACAAAAATGAAGAAATAAATTGTAACGGACGACAAAGTTTGCAGACGACAAAAGTTGGCAGCGAAACATTCAATGTAATGATACCAACAATGTCAAAGTAATCTTATCAACATCTACAATATTACTTCGCTCATAATTTTTATCACGTTAAATTAGGCTTTATTGAGGTTAGTGTTGCACAGTGTCATAATCTACAAGGGTGGCTCTTAGCGGGTTATTGATACATAGATATATATTATATAAAACCGGTATATAAACTCTTCACATCATATCAACGGCTTTTCACACATTTGCAATACAATAGACATGCACAGATCAGATGGCTCCTATAGGAGCTGTCTGATCCGTGTCTGCTCTGATTGCTAATGGAATTTGAAAGATCTGTTTCAATACTGTCTAAACTGGCTACAATGTTCCACCTTCCGTATATCATTATAACTCTTTACCTGATGAATATTCATGTAAAAAATAACGAATATAATTATGAATATTCATTAACTGATTCTTATAATAGCCTTATAATTTATAATAGCACTATGATAGCTATTTCAAACCTGTCAAAGTATTTAAAAGCTGCATTTACATTGCGGTTTACGCTTAGTCATACTACATGTATATAGCAACTGTTAATTCCTTAAATATTATGCATGTAGAATACATCTAGATAACGGATCACCTGATATAACATCAAATAATATAATTTAATTATTTTTTTTTCAATTATACAAAAATATGGTATACACTGGTATACATGTATTGATGATAACGTACTAATGTACAAGTCAATAAATATGTGTCTATCTGGGTCTATTCTGTTTACAAATGCGTGAATTGCGTTTGTATGAAGGAAAGGGTTAAGAGTTAAGAACACAGACTCAGGCCTCTTTAAGGGGATATTACTGACAGCTTATATTGCATTCACCGAAGGAATGTCATAGCGCTACCAAAAGTTAAAGTCTATGAGAGAATTTGCCAGGGTGAGTCGCATAGTTAACAGGGATGCACTGAGTCTTTTATATATAGTAACAAATTACAGTAAATCCCCCTCTGAACCGGAATTCTATTAAAGAAGAATCTAGGTACAGTAGAACCCCTCTAATGCGACCACTTAATGAATAAACATGGATGTCTTTATAAGCAGGTGGTAGCTTAATGCAGGCCAAAAGTAATACAGAAAGCTCCTCTATGAGCTTTCTGCATTACTTTTGTCCTGCATTAAGCTACCACCTGCATATAGCACCCAGATGTATACCTCTTTTAGATGGTCGTATTAGCAGGGGTTTACTGTAATTTTACCTGTCTCCAAGACCGCTATTGATGATACATTTAACGCCCCGTTTGGAGGGATCTTACTGTATTATCATGAATGCCATATAGCAATTATATGAATGCAAGAAATGACGGTTAGGTTGAAATAATTATTTTCAATTTGCAACTTTTTAACACAATAAAGTACATATTGGTTATTCGATCCATATTTCGTCACCGGTGTTTTTGTAAAAGCTCCACCTATTAGTTTTAAAGGTTTATATGGACTCGGCAATCATTTATAATAATGATTGCATAATAATAATTACATGTATAATAAGTGCATGGCTGAAATATTGATTGAACAAATCCTGATATGATATTAATAATGTATTAAATTTGCATTTATTAACACTGATCTTGCTAACTGCGACCTGGTTTGCATTGGAAAACAGTATTGGCTCAGACGAGACACCAAGTAACTCGGAGTCTCATCAAGATCCAACCTGTTTGACACTCGCTCAATAGTTTCTCAAAAGTTGAACAGAATCGGACGTGGGACAAATTGCATCAGGGTCCATGCTTATAAAACGTTTAGTTGAGTCAGAGTACGTTCTCAAGCTTTTGATTGGTAAGATTTGAGCCTTTGGCTCAAATCTGCTCAAATCTGACCAATCAAAAGCTTGAGAACTCAAATCTGACCAATCAAAAGCTTGAGAACGAAACTCAGACTCAACTAAAAGCTTTATAAGCATGGACCCAGGTCAATTTTAAGCACTCGTTAATTTTTACAGTGGGGTAAGTGTTAACCCATTACTCTATGAATATTCATGAAAGAAATGATGACACCATGAACATTAGATTAATCTTAAAATGTCATGTTAGCACATGGAATGTTTTCCAAAGCAGAAGCTGTATTGTCAGATCTAAATGAGTCCATGAGCAAACAGAGCAGCCCCTGATCTGGTCTGGGTCTACTCTGTTTCAAAGGCGTAGAAAGGCGTATTTATGGAGTAAAGGGTTAAAAAGAAGATGCATTGTTTCAACAATTTGTAAACATTTTCATTTTGTGTTCAATACTTAAGCTCGGAAAGTGTCGTGTAGGCTTCACAATTAAATCAGCAACATTTAAAGTTTTTTATATTTGTTTTTATAAAATCGACATTTATCAAACATTTACCCGAATATTCAAGAAATAATAATACAATTCATAATAATTAGTTGATTTTTATAATTGGATTTTGTATTAAATGGAACAAAGGATTTTTTGGCCATGAAAGAATATGTGGAGTAATAAATACCTTATTGCATAAGCAAACAGAGAAGACATTGGTCTTCCCATATGGTCTGCTCTGTTTGTTTATGTGGAAGTATAGTAAAACCTCTCTATAACGGCCACTAAATTACACCAAGTATTTTGTGTTAAAGGCAGGGGACTGCTTAAAGCAAGGTGAAAGTAAAACAGAACGTTCTGTTTTACTTTCACCTTGCTTTTAAGCATCCACCTGTCCTAATTACCAACTAGTTAACACAATTTAGTGGCCGTTATATAGAGGTTTAAATGTATATAGATATGATTCTACATTTTCTGTCAAGGTAACAACCGAAATTGTCATGTACCAATTATAAACATTCAGCTAATAAATATTCATGATGTTATTACTTCTTACATGAATATCGAACAGGTAAAGTGTTACGGGTTCCACATTATACTTGTGTTACTACAGGAATTTGCTTAAATTATTCAATGAACCAACAGTCCTTAAACGTGACATATATTGAAAATACTCCGGAATAGATTCCATTGTTTACAAACAAAGACATTCACTGACAACAGTATTGCATGGGATCAACAATCACAGAAGTGACACTGACATTAAGGTGGTATTTACACAAAACAGACTTCCAGCACAAACCCTCGTCCTGTTGACTATTAATGTAAGAAACACTGACACCCGTGAATATTATTGAGCCAAACAAATTTAAAGCATGCTTAGCAAAGGAATTTTTGACTGTGGCAGAGTGTGTAGAATCAGATCTATATAATTCCATAAGCAAACAGAGCAGACCCTGATCAGACGGCTCCTATAGGAGCCGTCTGATCTGGGTCTACCCTGTTTGCAAAGTGTGAAAATGTGTTTATATGAGGGAAACGGTTAACCGTTATCTCGCTACCCGCTATCTGGCTCATATTTGCAAACAATTTGAATCCAGATGAGACGCCGAGTAACTCAGATGTTGTCAGGATCCAAGCCGTTTGACACTCGGTCAATAGTTTTTTTTTCCAAAAGTTTGATCGAGTCGAAAATAGTCAAAATTGCACCAGATCAAGGTTTGTTCAGCGGGATACGGGTTATTATGATGGATACTTTTTCACAGAAACACATCACTTCACCTGTGACATTCACATGACACATAGTTTTTATTTGACTTAGTAGTGAAACCCAAATAGTTTTCTTGTATCCCAGTTGTCACGGCATCGCTTCATCAGTGACACTTCCATAAAAATGACACTCACGCGCATATGGCACTCCCATAATAATAACTCCTAATACACATCATCTGAGACATAGCTTTATCATATATTATAAAACTGCTACAAATAGTTTGACATAATTCTTTACCTGGTAAATATTCGTAACTAGTGACGATATCAAATACAAATTTTGTTTGAGAAATCTGAAAATCATTGAAAGGTATATAATTAAAACTATTAATCAGTCTTTTTTGTTCATACTTTTTTTGTCGATGGATAACATTTGTCAGGAGTGTGATAGTGAACGTAAATGCATACAGTAAACCTGTCTTACGCGGCCATCAAAAAGATGTCTAATTGTGGGTATGTAAGGCAGGTGTTAGCTTAATGCATGTCAAAAGTAATACAGAAAGCTCCCATAGGAGCTTTCTACACTTTTGTCGTGCATTAAGCAACCGTCTGCTTTTAAACACTCCTATGTCCAATACATGAATAGCCGCATGAGACAGATTCTACTGTACGAACTTGTCTTGGAACTGCTTTTAGAAGGTCTTTGTCTAGCTAATGTTATTTAATATCATATTAAAAGGAATTGTACTTGAACGAATGCACCTATGTTCGGCATTTCTAGTTTTATAGTTACTTCTTACCAGCAGCTGCATATAGAATGAATGAATGAATGAATGAATGAATATAGAGAATAACAGAGTAAACCTACATACAGAGTGTACAAGAGTGATTGTGAATATAGAGTATAATAAAGTAAAGTTTCATATATAGAGTATAATAGAGTAATCTTGCAAATACAGTATAACCCCTCTATAACGGCTACTAAATTACATCAAGTATTTTGTGTTAAAGGCAGGTGGCTGCTTAAAGCAATGTGACAGTAAAACAGAACGCTCCTATAGGAGCGTTCTGTTTTACTTTCACATTCATTTAAGTAGCCACCTGCCCTAAATACCAACTACATGTAATTAACACAATTCAGTGGCCGTTATAGAGAGGTTTTACTGAAAAAAACCCACCCCAAACGCAATTCAACAGAAGTCAACTTCTATTTGAGAAATAAGAAAATGTGTAGACGTATTGTAAAATCTATTACAGTAAAACATCTCCTTAACAGCCACTAAATTTTGTTAATTAGTTGCTATTAAGAGCAGGTAGCCATCTGTTTTACTTTTATCTTGCTTTAGGCAGCCACCTGCCTTTAACATAAAATAGTTTATGTAATTTAATGGCCGCTATAGAGAGGTTTTACTGTACTTTCGTTCTGTGTTGACCATTTCCCATACTCTGTGAATATTTTTGTTAGAAATAATGAGACATGAATATTAATAAATTATATTTTACGAACAATGCATTTTTTGATCATGGCAAACATTCTAGTAAAATATCTAAATTATTCAATTAACAAACAGCACAGACGCTAGTCAGACGGTTCCTACAGGATTCGTCTGATACGGGTCTGTCCTGGTTTCAAATGCGTTAAAATGCGTATTCATGGAGTGAGAGGTTCAGCATCTAACTGCTTTTAAAGATCTCTAGGAATCTTCACTAAGTTGCTACTTTAAAGTACTGTTTACAAACTAATTCATATGATAAACAGTAAAAAACATTTTAACCGGAATTCTAGTAGAGACTAATTTAAATAGTTTTAGGCATGTAGCTATTTAATGCAGGGTGAAAGTCATACAGAAAGCTCCTAGAGGAGCATTCTGTATGACTTTCACCCTGCATTAACCTGCCATCTGTCTCCAATACCTATATTTATACCAAACTAAACGTCCGGTTTAGAGGGGTTTTACTGTAAGTCATGTGATATGCATCTCTATGTTAAAAATACTGACGGACTTGATAGTTTTACTGAATCCGCGATAACACGCCACTTGTGAGTTATTGGTACGCACTGGATAATCATGATGAGGGATAAAGAACCACGGGAAAGGGAATTACCAGATATGCGTAGCAGAAAAAACATCATTAACGTACAGCGTTTATGTTTTGCAAACGATCCTGACTTGATAAGACGTCTTTCAACTCTCTTCATCACATAAACGCTTTATCATATATTTGCAAACAGAGTAAACCCAGATCTGACGGATCCTAAAGGAGCCGTCTGATCAGGGTCTGCTCTGTTTGTTAATAGAAATACATAGATCTGTGTCTTTAGTTTCTGAAATGGCTACAATGTTACACCTTCCACGTTTAACGTGATATATATCTGATTCTACAGTATTTGTCAGAGAAAAACAAAATTCCCTTAAAATTTGTATATTATGAAAATTCAGTAAACATGCTGGATCCATATGACACACGGAAATACTCGGGGTCTCATCAGGATTCAAACTGTTTGACACATATATACTGTGTTTTGGACAGAAATTGTTGAAGAAAAATGTGTTTTTTAACCCATGTGTTATTTTTAACCTCGTTGAATAAATCTACCGAAAAGGAGCATTAACTAGAGAAAATGAAAATTTTTGAATTTTGTAGTGTGAAACCATTGTGATAAATAGAGCATTTGCCCCTATATACGAGCAAATGCTCTATTTATCACAATGGTTTCATAAATTGATCTTTACTGAGGCGTAGAAAGGAGTATTTATGGAAGAAAGTGTTAAATTGTAGCAGACGACAATATTTTCAGACGAAAATAATTACTAATTGAAATGGTTTTATTCTGTGTTTGATTAGATCAAACGCTGTTTAAAACCCTTCCTGTTGATTCTCCAATAAATAAAGGAGTTATTGTGATTTTGTTTTTACATCATAAAGAAAATAGACTAAAGCATAAGTAGAATCTCTTGAACTTCATTAATAACCGTGGGTGATTTTAACCTTTACCCTGTTCTATTTTTATTACAAATTTCAATACCTACTGAATATCCATGGACAAAATAGCTATAACGAAATATGGAAGGTGAAACATTGTAGCTATTTTAGAAAGTACCCCCCTACTCTATCAAATTCCATTTTCAAACAGAGCAGACCCTGATCAGACGGCTCCTAGAGGAGCCGTCTGATTTGGGTCTACCCTGTTTGAAAATGCATGAAAACACGTTTATATGAGGGGAATGGTTAAAAGCATGCGATTGTTTAATTGAGGAAAAAGTAATACACAAAGCTCCCATGGGAGCTTTTTGCATATTTTTCGTCCTGCATTAATCTGCTACATGTCTTGAACACCAATATATATACTTCTTTTTCGGTGGTCGCATTTGAGAGGATTTACTGTCCATGGTTTCTGACGAAAACGTGTGAGATTAAAACGGGCGTTTTTTTTGTTTTTATTTTATCCATTGCCTTAATGTTAACGCTTTAACTATTCTTTTAATCATTTAGCACATGCATGTTCATGTAAGAAATAATGACGACATGAATATCAATTAAGATTAATTTTATAATGGCATATGAACAGTAACAATTTAGGCAATGACAGAATCTGTAGAATCAAATATATATTGTTTTATAAGCAAACAGGAGCATATCCTGATCAGACGGCTCCTACAGGAAACGTCTGATCTATGTCGACTCTGTTTGCACACATGTCAAACGTAAAGGGTTCGTTCTTTAAGTCGACTACTGCTTTATGTATTGCTTTTAGTTTTCGTCCTGTTTCTTTCTAAAACATAATCATATTATTTTGGATCCTTATGAGACGTCAGTGAGTCTTCTGCAGTGATAGAGTTGATTATATAACGTGTCTGTTTGCATTCTTCAAGACATTTTTGGCGGGAAAGTTATTCACGTGCGCTGTAATATCACATCATCAGAAAATTAATTTGACAAAGCCTGCCATAATTTTCATTCCTGCATAGTTCGTTGTTATAACATTATGGCGAGTGCTCGTTCATGAAAGGAGCAATTTGCCATATCATACAAGTGGCAAATAACTTAACCCTTAGCTTGCTAAGCGCGAACTAACTGACATTTGCAAACAGTTTGGATCCAGATGAAACGCCGAGTAAATCGGCGTCTCATCAGGGTCCAAGCTGTTTGACATTCGATCAATAGTTTCTAAAAAGTTTGAACGAAGTGGAAGTAAGTGAAAATTGTAATAGACCTGAGATTAAGCAGACATAATTTTTCTAACAGGAACATAACTTAACTACGACATTAATGCATGAAGGATACGATGTGGTAATTTGCAATGATGAAAAGGTGTCCCGAATGTGAGAAAAATATGAACCGCTCGGTACACTTTGTGTGAACTGTTCGGTACACTCTGAATTGTTCGGTACACTTTAATGAATCCGTTCGGTACATTTTGATAAAGTGCATGTATATGCGTCATGTACGACCTCGTTTTTCCAAGATCATATTTTTCTCACCTGAGTATTTTGTGACTACATTCTTCTCATAAGCCAATCATAAATTCCTCAGATTCTGAGAAAAATATCATTGATGCCAGTTTTTTCACGTGACTCGAAATCACTTTCTTCTTAGGTCGATGCTTTATTAGAAGAATGTTATCACATACTTCTTAGACCTGTGGAAACTATGAACTTGGGAAAATGAAGTCCTACAACACCCAGTAACGAACAAAATATGTTTTCGAAATTTTGAAAAACACCATATTTACCTAGACTAGCTGCAATGTCTTTAACCCTTTACTCCATAAATACGCCTTTGTACGCCTTTTCAAACAGAGAAGATCCAGATCAGACGGCTCCAATAGGGACCGTCTGATCTGGGTCTGCTCTGTTTATTTATGAAATAGTATACATCTAATTCCATAGTTTCTGGCTGGATCAAAACTTGTCTGGTTCTTATGCCATAATAAGCTAATTAATATTCATGAATACATAATTATTTTATAAATATTTATTGTATAAACGGTTAATGGAGAGGGGGGGGGGGGGGTAACCTTAACTTGCTTAGTAAAAGTTGTTCGAACAAAATGTGTTCGAGTGACGCTGGGTCAAAATTGTTTTCAAAATAATGTCAGCAGGTTTCTGTAGCATGTTAAGCCTTTCCTCCATAAATACGCCTTTCTACGCCTCTGTAATAATCACTTCTTGAAACCATTGTGATAAATAGAACATTTGCTCCTATAGGAGCAAATGCTCTATTTATCACAATGGTTTCAAACTACATGTGTATACAAAATTCTATTATTTTTTTTCTATTCCCCTTTTGGATAGATTCATTCAAAGAGGCTGGGTCTAAAAAGCCTATGGAGGAAAGGGTTAAAAATGTATTTTTTTCACTTTTGTTAACACTTTGCCTAAAAGACACGCCCTCTGATGCGTGTGAAAGCATAATTAATCCAGGTCAGTCTGCTCCTGTAGGAGCCATCTGATCATGTCTGCTCTGTTTGCTGGTGAAATTATAATATTTTTTATAGACACGATTCTACCGTTTCTTTTATGGACAACTATTCCTTGTTCCTCATATGCCATAACAAAAATCAGCTAATTAACCGTTTCCTTCATATATAAACGCATTTTCACGCATACATGTGCGCACAGAGTAGATCCAGAACAGACAGACGGTCCCTGTAGAGGTCGCTTAATCAGGATCTGCTCCGTTTGCTTATGGTTTAATACAGACCTGATTCTAAAATTTCTGTCTGGGCCAAAATATCATGTGTTTATATGCCATTATAAAAATCAGCTTATAAATATCATGATGTCATTATTCCTTACATGAATATTAAACAGGGGAAGGGTTAATACCCATGTACATAATGTCGTCATAAATATGTATCAGTCGATGATTTATAATTATATACGATCACCTCATATTTTTTTTGGCTAAGATAGAAACTTTGGTATCAGCTCTGTATAATTCCACGAGCAAAAAGAGCCTACCCTGATCAGATGATCAGATGACTCCTACAGGATATGGGTGCTCTCTGGTTGCAAAAACATTAACCCTTTCCTCCATTGGCTATTTTTAGATCCGACCACTTTGAATAAATCTACCGAAAAGGAGCATTAACTAGAGAAAAGGAAAATGTTAGAATTTTGTAGTTTGAAATCATTGTGATAAATAGAGCATTTCTCCTATTGGAGCAAATGCTCTCTTTATCCCAATGGTTTTAACAGGCGAGTTTACAGAGGCGTAGATAGGCGCATTTATGGAAGAAAGGGTTAAAATGCGTCTTTATCGGATACGGGGTTAACGTGTTCGGAGAAGAGCACTGATGCACGATAGAATATAAACCCACAACAGTCATATTATACTGACACCGGGTTAACCAGTCTCAGCACGCCACTTTTATGATGAGAGTTGAACTATCGTAAATTAACTCTAATATAAACACTAAAAACAAGTGTCATAAATTGGGTTTTAAAACACGTGGCTGCTTAATGCATGGCTTACCCTACATTAAGCTGCCACCTACGTAAATACATTCAATAGAAGTTCGAAGGCTTTATAGTGTTAGTGCCATAATGCATTTTGAAACATTCTGAATATAGAGCATCTTACATGAGTGTTCATTACAAACCGTTTTTATGAAACGAGTTTACTATAATAATATGGCACAAGCTTTAGCGAGGGTAATATTCACTATAGTAAACGTGTTTCATGAAAACAATTTATAATGAACACGAATGTAAGGTAAGATTCGTTTTATCACACAACACTTAAAAGTGAAACAGACTATATCTGACGGTTGTATTGGCCATTGTTTACAGCGTAGCACAGTCGGGTCCAAACTGCCCATTTGCATAAACTAATGCACTAGTGCATTTCCGCGATTTACGACACTCTGTTTCGGCACCCCAATGCGGCAGATTATGTGATACAACTGACGGGGGATCAAACCCATGGCCATCCGCATCTAGAGCAAACGCCCTGTGTACTAAATTATCGAAGCGATACGACTTTGTAGACCTTGATAAGCCATCGCATCTCTGATATGTATGTTGCTATATCGCAATCTCCGCGTAGAGTTGTGGTTCGTTACTCTCACATACACCTCTGCGATGGACTCAATGACAAGAATCTTGGTAAAACTAATAGTTTGTGTTTTATGGTTATCTGGGTCGATAGTTTATATTAAAATAGCCAAAATCAAATAGCTCTTATTTTATCATTAAATTAGTAAGAATGTTTAATTTTAGAGAATATTGATGCGATGATCTATTTTCATGCCGCCTTGCGCACGCGATTATTGCGCAAATGTTAACAAACAAAATGGAACGGATGGATTTCTCAACTGTAACACTAACTCAATGTCTGCTCAATGTTTCGAAAACAGTTTCTACAAACTGTAGATTCCGAACTGCTTATAAGGGCACTAAAAATTGCTATTGTCCTAAAGGGCATATACATTCTTAGGAAATATCTTGCCTTTTGAGTTTCTTCCGTTGGTCTCGAACTGTCAACTGTCATTTCGAACACAATGATCATGTGAATAAAAGTCACGTGATTTCGGACTACTTTCTGAGCCAACTAAAGAGGCGAATGAAAATGTAACCGAATGCAAGAGATTGGATCTATAGCTGCAACACTTGCAGTGTCTCGACTTATTAGTTTTATGGTACGACTTCTAATCACCAGTTCAACCCATTCATTCGTACTGACGCCTTTTGACGCCTCTGTAAAAGTCACCTTTTGAAACCGTTGTGATTATGAAATCACAATGGTTTCAAAAAGGAAGATCATCACAATGGTTTAAAAACTACATAATTCTAAAATGTTCCCTTTCTCTTGTAAAAACACCTTTTCGGTAGATTTGTTCAAAGAAATTGACTCTAAAAATAGCCTTTGAGGAAATAGGTTAACAGTGAAGGTGCATTGAGGTAACGGTACAAGTGATCGACTTATTCTTGTGTATTTGTTCCCTCTTTGGGTACAATTGACGAGTCAGTGATCGTATCTGCTGCAGTTTAGATCCAGATGTAATGTCGAGTAACTTGGTATCTCACAAGGATCCAAACTATTTGACACTTGGCGTTGTATGTTGGTACAAAAAAACCCACAAAACTTATATGTGTATAAGTATGACGCCCATTACCTCATAGGCTATTTTTAGATCCAACCTCTTTTAATAAATCTACCTAATAGGAGCATTAACAAGAGAAAAGGACAAATTTAGAATTTGTAGTTAGAAATTATAGGAGCAAATGCTCTATTTATCACAATGGTGTCACAAAATGACTTTTACAGAGTCGCCAAAAGTCGTCAGTATGAGGGAATTGGTTAAAGCGTGTGAAGAACATTTACCCAACCTGGGGAAAGGTTAAAAGAGAGCTTTCTCATAAACGGTGCATACAGGAACATAAAAAGCTTATACGCATTAATTCGTACTTTGACTAGAGTTGGATAATGGATTGAATATAAATCAGATGCAGTATGAACTATGTAGACAGTTATAAACACATGCTCAGTGCACAGTTTTACAAACTGATGATGCTGTTAAAAGTACAATCGTCAGTCAATTCGTATCAAAACATATGTAGTGCCTTTGGCAAGTGCCAATGCTTACTTGTTGGACTTACAGTAAAACCTCTCTATAACGGCCACTAAATTAGTGTTAATTAGTTGGTATTTAGGGCAGGTGGCTGTTTAAATCAAGGTGAAAGTGAAACAGAACGCTCCTTAAGGAGCGTTCTGTTTTACTTTCACCTTGCTTTAAGCAGCCACCTGTGTTTAACACAAAATACTTGATGCAATGTAGTGGCCGTTATAGAGAGGTTATACTGTATAAAGATGGTTTGACTCTTTACATGAACTAGGCGCGTTGTATGTCTTTGCAAGCAGAAGACCTTGATCAGACAACTCAAGTAGGAGCCGTCTGATCTGGGTCTGCTCTTACGGAATGATAAACATCTGAATTTACTGTATTTTCCATAGGCAAACATCATGTTGTCATATTCCATTGTGAAACTTTAGTAAATAGATGTTCATTATCTTTGTTTTTGTTTCGTTTAACCGTTTTCTCCATAAATACGCATTTCTAAGCATGTGCATACAAAGAAGACTCAGATAAGACAGCTCGTGTAAGAGCCACCTGATCAGGTTCTGCTTGGTTTGAATATGAAATAATATTAACAATTCTAAAGCTTCTACTAAGGCAACAACTCATATGTCTATATACTATTATAGCAAACCTAATTAATATTTATGATGTCATTAATTCTTACATGAATATTCATGTAGTAAAAGGTTGTGGTTGACTTGTTCAGTCAGGAAACGGTCGCTTAACCCTTTACTTCATGAACATGTATGTAGGGAATAACAAGTATTTATTAATTGAACTTTTATAATGGTGTATGCACACAGGATTGTCCGACTTTGGCAGAAACTTTAGACTCTCGCAGAGGTCCAGATAAGATGCGTATATTAAAACACTTTCAAGAATAACTTATCTATTTCTCCACCAAACCCTATGTTGTGACCACTCTTTGGAATCGTCTCTTCGAGACGATTCTAAAGAGTGGTCACAACATAGGGTTTGGTGGAGAAATGACGAGTTTAGTATTTGTGTACGAGCGTTTATCTGTTGCTCTAGAGCAGACCCTGATCAGACGGCTTCTACAGGAGCCGTCTGATCTTGGTATACTGTTTGTAAAGGAGTGAATAGGTGTCTGGTTCTGGGTATATGGTTGAAATAGGCTTCTTACCCATAAATCGGTGGATCATCTCCTTCAAATCCTTTCTTCTCTGAAGCTCGGGTTCCCCTTCAATGAGTTGGAAAACCACGGCCCCCAAACACAGGTAGATTGCCACCACACATGTCAGGGGCAATAGGCGTTTCCATGACATTGGTCCCTCCATGGTTACAGGCGTCACTTCATGCTACGTTCTTGGAAACAGTTTCTCGGCAAATTTAACGTTGTCGTCTGCTATCAATTTTGACGTTTGCTGAAACTTTAAAATGAGCTATTTGATCAGTATGTGCACAGAGATAATAATGAGCTATTTGATCAGTATGTGCACAGAGATGATAATGAGCTATTTGATCAGTATGTGCACAGAGATGATAATGAGCTATTTGATCAGTATGTGCACAGAGATGATAATGAGCTATTTGATCAGTATGTGCACAGAGATGATAATCAATATAAGATCATCTAAGACAATGGTATTATTGCACACCAGCAGTGTATACCCCATCCGACATCGTTATTTGATCAAGTTTTAGGCTCTATGGAAATATAGAAAACAACCTACTGAAAATATCATCTTATGAAAGAACCTGTCTCTAGCGACAAGCTAATAATTACATAATGAGATCGATAAGACCAGGCGGTAGCTTAATGCGGGATAGAAATAGTCCAGAAAAATCCAAGAGAAGCTTTCTTTATAACTTTCTTCCTGCATTAAGCGACCACAAATCTTAAACCTAGAATAAGACTTACTTCGAATGGTCGCTGAAGGCAGAGTCGTCTGTTGTTGTTTTGCGCCAGATCATTTTATTACTTTACAGTTTTAGCCCATTCCTACATACTGACGCCTTTTGACACACCTATGTAAAAAGTCACTTTTGGAAACCATTCCGATCAATAGAGCATTTACTCCATATGAACAAATGCTCTGTTGATCAGAATGGTTTCAAAACTACATAATTCTAAAAAAAATGCCTTTCTCTAGTAAACGCTTCTTTTTTGGTAGATTTGTTTTCAAAGAGGTTAGGTTTAAATTAGCCCATTCCTACATACTGACGCCTTTTGACACCTCTGTAAAAGTCACTTTTGGAAACCATTCCGATCAATAGAGCATTTGCTCAATAGGAGTAAATACTCTGTTGATCAGAACGATTTCAAAACTACATATTTCTAAATAATGCTTTTCTCTAGTAAATGCTACTTTTTTGGTATTTCTTTTTCAAAGAGGTTAGGTCTACATTATTCCATTCCTACAAACTGACACCTGACATCTCTGTAAAAGTCACTTTTGGAAACCATTCCGATCAATAGAGCATTTGCTCCATAGGAGCAAATGCTCTATTGATCAGAATAGTTTCAGAACTACACAATTTAAAAAAATGCTCTCCTCTAGTAAATGCTCCTTTTTTGGTAGATTTGTTTTCAAAGAGGTTAGGTCTAAATTAGCCCATTCCTACATACTGACACATTTTGACACCTCTGTTAAAGTCACTTTTGGAAACCATTCCGATCAATAGAGTATTAAAAAGTTTGCCCCATAGAAGTAGATATGCTCTATTGATCAGAATGATTTCAGAACTGCATTATTCTAAAAACAAATGCTTTCCTCTAGTAAATGCGCCTTTTTTGGTAGATTTTCTTTTCAAAGAGGTTAGGTCTAAATATAGCGTAAGTAGGCATGGGTTAAGCAACCATCATGCAATTTAAAGTATCAAACCGGTTTAAACCCGAGTTACTCGCAGTCTCATTTGGATTGATACCGTTTGCAAATGATGTAATGATTTAGCTTTTGGATGAGATGGAGTTGATGCGGCTGTTGATCCTGGACCACACTGTTTCATAGGCCAAAATGTATTTGTTTTCATTACTATTGTATTGAATAATTAAACATTTACTCCATAAATACGCCTTTTAACGCCTTTGCAAATAATACTAAACCCATATTAGACGATTTCTGCACCAGTCGTCTGACCAGGGCCTGTTCTGTTTGCTTATGAAATGATATAAATCTTATTGTACATTTTTTGCTATGGTTAAAGTACCTGTGAAAATACGCAATCATAAAAGTGCAGCTAATCACTGTGCTTGGTGTCATTATTTCTTACATGAATATTAACCCTTCGCTTGCTATTCACGTCAATATACCTACCTGTAAATAGTGAAGACCCAGATGGGACAGCTCCTGCAGGAGCTGTCTCATCAGGGTCTGCACTATTTACAAGTTGATTGTGCAGCCAGTGCACTCCACAGCAGTGATAGCACAGCAAAATATTTGTACACAGTGATGATATATGTAATTATACAACAGGGCATGGGTAAAGAAGGAGAAATGTATTTTAAAACTCAGCAAGAGAAGGGTTAATAGAGTAAAGGGTTGAATGGATTCCATGCTAGCGTAACTACCGGCTATGCTAACGCACATAATTTATAATCACTAGTTCTGTTTTAGTCCTAGTAGGACTGATATCGACTTGATTGTGAGCTGCAGTTTTGATCCAGTTCAGAAATCTATTTACCTTGATGTTAATTCAAAATTCAAATCTTTATTCCCATTTCAAACATGTTTTCAACTACGAAGGCCATGCAACTGTATATTAAGATACAATTACAATTTAAAAGCTGACGGCATTGTCGTATTTTAATGTCTTGGTTCTTTCCTCCATAGATACGCCTTTTCACGCCTAGGAAAAACAGAGTAGACCTAGCAGACGGCTCCTATAGGAACCGTCTGACCAGGATCTGTTCTGTTTCCGTACATAACAATATCTATAGATATAATTCTACATTAATTTACTGCATTCTTTGTAAAATGTTCTCTTGTTCATGATGCCATTATAAAAGTTCAGCTAATTCGATATTCATACCGCCATTATTGCTTACTAGATATGCATGGAGTAAGGCCTTAAGCATACAGTCTACTGGAGTGTGGAACTAGTACAGTAACGGCCTATCTATAGCGCTCGTTCACATTGACTTTTTCGTTATAACGCATTGTCGTCTACAAACTTTATCGGCTGCTTGAAATTTTAATTTGTTCAAAACAACAAACAACAACAACAACAACAAACAACAACAACATAATCATAGTATCACACAGTTTAGACCCCGGTGAGGCGCAGAGTAGTTCACTATCGGCAATGGAAGTGTGACCTGTTATTCTGGAAGTTTAAGACAGACGGTTAAGCCAGGACGACAGATATACAGAAAGCAGGATGTCCACCACCCACCCACCCACCAACTGCTTTAATCAGCCACCTGCTTTCAAATACACCCACGCTTGTTTGTTCTTGGTGTATTCATTTAGTGGCTGCTCTAGGCAGGTAACACTGTAGTGGCGAATCATTCAAGATGAACATAGGCAGTAATGATATGAGTGGCACTTCACCCTTCGCCCGCTAAGTAATTATCGTCTGCAATAACTGTCGTCTGCTATTTTTTCAAGAGTAGCTTTGTCTCCGAATTTCGTCCCAAACCGAATAATTAGAAGGTTAAACAGTTTAGATTTGGGCGAGACAGCTAGTTAATTGACGTCTCATTTGGATTCAAACTGTTTACAGAGGTAATAAAAACTCCCATAAGTGTCATCAGAGACTTACAATGGCCTAGAGTGGCATATCCTTTACTTATCCACACGTAAACAGGTCTATATGTTCAAAACAGTTTGGACTCGGACCAGACGCTGATAAACAGTATGTCAAGACATAATTGAGTGTGTTCATCACTGTGATCATCAATTTTAATTAGTTATTGTAGTGTTTACAAACTAAAGCAGACGATATTTGTTTTAAAGCAGCCGGCACTTGCCGCCAATGAAAGAATAGCTTGTAAATTCCTGCACACGTGGATGGTTCTACATTCAGTCTGATATGTGTGCCAACTTTTTTCAGATTCACTTGAATTAACAAGGTTTGTTTTTGCTTCACTACAGATTTAACCGTTAGTCCGCGTTGGTAGAATTGGCTTTCATGTTTAATCCTTTACAGTGCGGGATACGAGTCACTAATGGCATTTGCAAATAGTGTAGACCCAGATGAGAGAGCTCCTAGAAGAGCCCTATCATCAGGGTGTGCACTGTTTGTCAGGTTACGTTTTTCTTTAGAAATATCACTAGATATTCACCATAAGCTTGACCTGATCGAATTTTGGAATAGTCCATTTGACAATTCAGCGTTGTAAGGGTTAACCTATCTTAACTCTTTCCTCCATGAATACGCATTTCTAAGCATCTGTAAAAGTCACGTTTTGAACCATTGTGATTAATAGAGCATTTGTTCCATAGGAGTAAATGCTCTATTTATCACAATGGTTTCAGAACTACACAATTCTAAAATTTGCCTTTTCTCTAGTAAATGCTCCTTTTTGGTAGATTCACTCAAAGAGGTTGGATCTAAAAATAGCCTATGAGGGAATGGGTTACATTACGTTTCTAAGACGTGTGTGTGGAAAAAAGTCTTGATCCTGATGAAACGTTAATCTATAAGGCGTATCATCTGGACCAGAACTATTTCCATACAAACAGATGATAACGATAAACCCTTACAATGCTGAATTTTCAAATGGACTATTCATAAATATCAAACAGGTCAAGCTCACGGTGAATATTTAGGGATGTTTCTAAAGAAAAATGTAACATGACAAATAGTGCAGACCCTTATGACAGAGGTCCTATGGGAGCCCTCTCATGTAGGTCTACACTGTTTGCAAAGGACATTAGTAACTCATGTCCCGCACTGTAAGGGCTAATATGGCAAATAAGCATTGTCCAGTCTCGTCAAAATCCAAACTGCTTGAGTCTCAGATTGTCAATTTTGAAAACACTGTTTCCGGAATTAATCATATGTATTTTTTTCACCTGGTGAATATTCATATACATGTGTGTAAAATATGAATTTTACTAGTTTTTATTGTGGCATATGGACACAGGAAAGTTTGTCCAATACACAAACCGTATAATCATACATGTATAATTCCATGGGAATGACGAAGCCGTCTCATCTGGGAGTACAGTAGAACTCTTCTCTAATGCGATCACTTAACGAATAAACATTTCTGCATTTATAAGCAGGTGGTTGCTTAATGCAGGACGAAAGTTATTCAGAAAGCTCCCATAGGAGCTTTCTGCATAACTTTCATCCTGCATTCAGCTACCACTAGCCTCTGCCATTCAGAATTATGCCAATTTTTGGTGGTCGCATTAGAGGGGGTTTACTGTACTATGTTTGCAAAGGTGTGATGTAAATATTATTTTTTAAAAAATGACAACACACTTTTATTAATTGAAAAACTCAGCAAAATATGACCCATAATTGTTTTGCCTGAGGGAGGAAGCATTATGACACCTTTGCAAACAGAATAGACCAAGATCAGACGACTCCTGTAGGAGCCGTCTGATCAGGGTTTGCTCTATTTGCTTATTAAATACTATAGTTACGACTCTATAGTTTCCGTTATGGATGGACATGGAATGGGTTATTTAGTTACACCTTGCTATAGTAACCCCTGAAATGCAGCGGAACTTCGATATCTCGAATTCGGATAACTCGAACTCGGATAACTCGAACTAAAAGTTCGGTCCTTTCAAAATGTACATTACAGAGTTGTTCTAAGATATATCGCTACGTATATCTAGAAACATACGTGAGAACTTAATGCATGTCAAAAGAAATGCTGAAAGCTCCTACAGGAGGTTTCAGCATTAATTTCGACCCGCATTAAGCTGTGAACTTGAAAAATTGTCCAGATTAGAAATATTATGTTATCTCGAAGTAATTTGTATGGTTCCTTGATGTTCGAGATATCGAAGTTCAATTGTTCCTCTATTTCTCAGTATTTGTAATTTATACACATACAATACACACTGTAGCTTAATGCATTACCTCATATGCTATTTTAGAATATTTTAGAATTTTGTAGTTTGAAACCATTGAGATAAATAGAGCATTTGCTCCCATAGGAGCAAATGCTCTATTTATCACAATGGTTTCAATAGATGAGTTTTACAGAGGCGTAGACAGGCATATTTATGGAGAAAACGTTAATGCAGAACAAACAGAACAAAAGTACATTGTAATGTAAATAACGCCCCGGTGAGAGTTCTAGATTTAGCTCCCTACGTATTTAGCAACCATTTCCCTTTTATCGCTTTCTCTGCCATGGTACAATTGACGATAGTTTGGATCCAGATGGCGTGTTAACCCTTTCCTCTTTCTACGCCTCTGTAATAGTCACTTCTTGAAACCATTGTGATAAATAGAGCATTTGCTCCACAGGAGCAAATGCTCTATTTATTACAATGCTTTCAATACTACACAAATCTAACATTTTCCTTTTCTCCAATTAATGCTCCTTTTCGGTAGTTTCATTTAAAGAGGTTAGGTCTAAAATAGCCTATTGGGGAAAAGGTTAAATGCTATGATTATGAAAGAAAGAACTTCAAATGACAGCAGCGTACAACTTTTCCAGACGACTAAACTTGGCAGCGGTAGACTTAAAGACCTGATGCTACTTTACTAAGTAGTCGATTTAAATGTTTTCTTCCGATGGAGCATGGGAGGCTGGGTCTAACTCAAGTGTGTTAGCCTTATTACATCTCACGCTCGTGAACTTAAGTAATACGGCACTCGTTTCCTATTGCTTTAGTCAATGTTTTCACAATAGAATTTAATTATATTTTATTGAATTACAGAAGAACTTGTCTTCAGCGGCCACCAAAAGTATTCTAATTGTGGGTCTGTTAGGCAGGTGGTAGCTTAATGCATGGCACATATAATACAGAAAGCTCCTCCTCCTCCTTCTTCTTCTACAAGTAGTCGATCAAATGTAATACACTGAAGCCTCTAAAACCTCGGGAGCTTTATACTTTACCTATACCCTGCATTGACCAACCACTTACTTCAACCTTGTACTTCATAAAAACGCATTTTTACGTCTTTGCAAACAGAATAACCGCAGATCAGACGGCTCCTATAGGAGCCGTCTGACCAGGGTCTGCTCTGTTTGCTAATGATGTAATATAGTTACGATTCTACCGTTTCTGCCATGGCCAAAGTTCCTGTGTATAATTATTCAAATTAATATTCATGATTTCATTATGTTTTACATAAATATTCATGGCGTAAAAGGTTAAAACTTACACATATTAGTTCATTTAATTGTGATTTCAATGAAGTAGATCAACCGTGTGATGATTGATACTCAAACTGTATTAATAAATACCTTAAAGCATATATGTTCAAATGTAATAAATGTAAGAAACTAATTATAGAATTAGGCTATTTTTAGATCCAACCACTTTGAATAAATCTACCGAAAAGGAGCATTAATTAGAGAAAAGGAAACCTTTATTTTTTTTAGTTTAAAACCATTGTGATAAATCGAGCATTTGCTCTTATAGGAGCAAATGCGCTATTTATCACAATGGTTTCGACAGGTGATATTTACAGAGGCATAGAAAGGCGTATTTCCTGACTTTAAACTATCACCTGACTTAACAGATTCCCTCCAAGACCAAACCTCTTTTGAATAAATCTACCGAAAAGGAGCATGTACTAGAAACATGTGTAGTTTTCAAATCATTGTGATAAATAGAGTATTTGCTCATATAGAACAAATGCTCTATTTATCACAATAGTTTCAAAAATGACTTTTAGAGAGGTGTTACATTGTAAAATTCGTCAGAAGGAGGGAATGGGCTGAAGATCAGACTTAGACAATTAAAAATTAGTGATCATTAACTGATTCCCTCCCAGACTATTTTTAGACCCAACTTCTTTGAATGTATCTACCGAAAATGAGCAGTACATGTAACTATAGAAAAGGAGAAATTTAGAATTGTGTAGTTTTGAACCCATTGTGATAAATAGAGAATTTGCTCCTGTACAGCAAATGCTCTATTTATCATAATGGTTTCAAAAAATGACCTTTACAAAGGCACAATAAGGCGTCAGTAGGAGAGAATGGGTTAAGGTAAGGTTTTTCTGTATATATTTAGCATATGCGGTATATAACTTGTATAAAGAGACCACTTAATAAATTAGCACGTGTCTTTGAAAGTAGTTGATTGTTTAATCTTTCTGCATTACTTCCGACCTGCATTAAGCTACCATCTGCCTATATGACCACATAATTATACATATACAGTAAAACTCCTCTTAACTGGAAGTCTAGTAGAGAGGAATTTAGATACTTTTAGGCAGGTGGCTGCTTAATGCAGGATGAAAGTCATGCAGAAAACTTTCTGTATGATTTCTATCCTACATTATGTTTCCACTTGTCTCCAAGACCGATATTTATACTAAATGTATCGCCCGGTTTAGAGCCTGGTCTTACAGTATACATATATATCTGGATGTCGATATTGAGAGGTTTTACTGTATATATGATGTATATTATGGGTGAACTCAAATAATACTGGAAAGTTGGAAACAGATGTTTGCCGTGCGTTAAATGACATGAGTAACCCGATAAGAATACCTCGTATGTATCTAATGGTAATTATTCTAAGAGGTTCTGACTTGGTGTAAACAGTGCTGACCCAATAAGATCTAACCCCCGCAGTAAAGGCGCTCTCAGCCAGTGTGAGCATGGGACGACTGGGTGAAAATGAAACTTCGCAAACAAAGTATACCAGGATTAGACGGCCACTGTAAGAGCCGTCTGATCAGGTTCTGCTCTGTTTGCTTATGGAATAATATAGATCTGGGTCTACAGTTGCTGTCTGAGGTAAAACGTCATGTGTATATATGGCAATATAAAAATTAAGCTGATTAATATTCATGATGTCATCATTTCTTAACCCTTTCCCTCATATAAACGTGTTTTCACGCATTTGCAAACAGAGTAGACCTAAATCAGACGGCCCCTAGAGGAGCCGTCTGAACAGGGTCTGCTCTGTTTGCTAATAGAGTTTGATAGCTATGTTTATTTTCTTTCTAAAATGTCCACAATGTTCCACCTTCCATACTTCTTTATAACTAGTTTTTTAATCAATATTCAGTAGGTATAAAATTTGCAAAAAACATAGAATATGGAAAGGGTTAAATGAATACTGAACAGGTAACTGGATAACGTTGTATCTGACAGAGGCGCATTGTAGGGACCTTCTGATCAGGGTCTGCTCTGACAGAGGCGCATTGTAGGGACCTTCTGATCAGGGTCTGCTCTGACAGAGGCGCATTGTAGGGACCTTCTGATCAGGGTCTGCTCTGACAGAGGCGCACTGTAGGGATCTTCTAATCAGGGTCTGCTCTGACAGAGGCGCATTGTAGGGACCTTCTGATCAGGGTCTGCTCTGACAGAGGCGCACTGTAGGGACCTTCTGATCAGGGTCTGCTCTGACAGAGGCGCATTGTAGGGACCTTCTGATCAGGGTATGCTCTGACAGAGGCGCATTGTAGGGACCTTCTGATCAGGGTCTGCTCTGACAGAGGCGCATTGTAGGGACCTTCTGATCAGGGTCTGCTCTGACAGAGGCGCATTGTAGGGACCTTCTGATCAGGGTCTGCTCTGGCTGCTTATGGAATACACACATCTTACTCTACAATAGTTTCTGCCATGGGCAAAAAGTCCAGAGTTCATAATTTATGCCATAATAAAAATATCAAATCAGCTAATATAAATGGATGGCATTATTTCTTATATGAAAATACATCAGATAAATGGTTGATATTTATAAGCATATTACAAATTCATCCTCTTCGAGTATTCTGACAGCACTGTCTTCATTCATTGACATGTATTTCCAAAGACGCAAAATTACTGTAGGTCTCATCTGGATCCAAATCGTTTGACATTAATTATGTTTTTAAAAAAGAAATCAACGAAGACTTGTATCTTAAATATAAAGCTGACGTTAATCTTAGTAGAAAAAAATACAACTGACTGCGAAAGTTCGTTAAACAAAAGACGAAAATGAGAGTATACAATAGTTTTAACAGCCGTTGAACTTAAATGAAAAAAATCTATCTGGCCCAGTGTCCCTAAAAGGGGATATAAGCAAACAATAACAATATAGACATAGATCAGTGGGCTACCTCAGGAGTCAGGAGCCGTGTGATCAGGGCATGAAT